>VMDO01000399.1:31564-126139 GCA_007922755.1 Pedetes capensis | reverse complement strand
CCAGCTTTAAAAGTAAGCTCATTATCTTCAGCAGCTTCAAAGTCATATATAGCACGAACTTTTCGACCTTCATGTTGGTGGTTAGTTAAAAGACTAGATGTGCTTGGATACAAAGTGGAAAGGGTAGCTGATTGCTGCCTCTGCTCCTTGAGGGACAACTCAATGGCTGGAAAACAATGAGTTTTTAGAGACCCCAAATGTTAATACAGACAACAATCCAAAGAAGTACAAAAAGATATCTCAACATAGTAAGTATTATTCTTTCAGCAGTGTAGCTGGGAACTAAGACATAGTTTGATATAGTAAAAAGAAATCATGTTGTGGGGCTAAGGCTTTAACTTAAGTTGGTAGAGTGCTTGCTTAGCATGCATTGAGGCAATGGGTTCAATCCCTAGCACTGAAAGAAAAAAATTCAATTGTAAGCATTTAATTTGCATTTAATTTAATTGTATGCATTTAATGAAAATTTAAAAATAAATTAACAAAAAAGACATTTTTACTAAAAAGATAAAATTTAAATTGCTCTGGGTAATAAAAAGCTATAAACTCTGAGATATGTTTTTAATATTTAGCAACAGAAAAGCTTGGGCATGGTGGCACACACCTGTAATCCCAGCAACGCTGGAGGTAGAGGCAGGAGGATTGCGAGTTCAAGGCCAGAGGCAGCCTATGTAACTTAGAAAGATCTTGACTCAAGACAAAAAATCAAAAGTGGGCTAGGGGTGTAGCCCAGTGGTAGAGCACTTGCAAAGTACTTGTGACACTCTGGGTTTCATATTTTCTTTCACCTCTGTAAAGTATTCTTACACCTGAAGTTCCCCAAAATGAAATCTACATGGGAAATAAAGAGTATCAAGCCTCTACTGGAGAAATGAAGAGTATCAAGCCTCTACAGATTTACTTAATTACAGTCTCATAGGTAGTATCTGAGAATCTGGATTTTATTGGTGCAATGTTGATTCTTACGTAATTAGTCAAAATGCTCACCTAACAAATCCTCCAAAGTAAATCCCAAATGCATCTCTTCTATTTCCACCACTACTCTTTCAATGCAGAGTATAACCATGTATCACTGGGCAACATAATGACTTTATGTTACACAATTACTCTGCAATGTAACTTTTTTTTTTTTTTTTTTTTTTGGTCCAAGGTCTCACTAAGTTGTGCAGGCTACCCCTAGCCTCAAACTCACCATCCTCCAATATTAGCCTCCCAAGTTGCTGGGATTTTAGGAATGTGCCACAGCAACCTACTGCAATTTAGTCTTGACACACTGATTACCCTGCTTTCCATCTGACTCAACCCCTTCTGCTTTCTACCTCTGTTCTCAATGGTTAACTTTAAAATTATGAGAAAACAATATAGGAAAATGTCTTTTAGGACCTTTGGATAGAGGGCATATCTTAAACAAGACACAAAAAAGTAAAACTCATAACAGAAAAGCAAAATTTCCTTATACTGAAATTTAAAACATTTTTCTTTTGGTTGCTGGGGACAGAACCCAGGACCTGATGCATCATGCTAAGCAAGTACTCTACCACTGAGCTACTCCCCTAAAACTTGTATGTGGAAAACATTATCAAAGTTAAAATATAAGACAAAGCTGAGCCCAGTGGTGCATGTCTGTAATCCCTGCAACTCAAAAGTTGAGGCAGAAGGATCATGAGTTCAAGGCCAGCTTGAAAAACTTGGCAAGATCGTGCCTCAAAATAAAAGATTAAAAAGGCTGAGGGTACAGCTCAGTGATAGAGCACTTGCCTAGCATGCACAAGGCCCTGCCTGCTACAAGCCTCCAGCACTGAAAAAAATTATACATACATATAAGTGTCATATAAAAAAAGATAAAAAACAGAGGAAGATATTTACAATAGATACAACAGTAACAGGTTAAGATCTAAATTAAAGATGTCTACCTATCACCAAAAACAACAAAACAAAAAATATCTCAACAGAAAATGACAATTCACCTGAGATCAGAATAGTCAATATACATACAAAAAGGACTCAACCTTACTAGTAATCATAGAAATAAAAATTCAAACACTTAAACATCATTTTGATCCTCTGAAAGTCACAGAAGTGAAATTTTATTGAACGTTTCAGGAGATTATAAATAATCCTAATCAAAAGACTAGCTTCCATATATACTGCTAATGGGAGAAAAAAATCATACAACCATTTAGTAAAGTTGAAGATACACCTACTCTATGATCCAATAATACTTAGACGTAATAGTCACATACATGTGTACGAGAAACATATACAACGGTACTCACTGCAGCACTATTTGTTATGCTGTCGTGGTGTTAGGTGCCACCGAGTCGGGTCTGACTCATAGCAACCCTATATACAACAGAATAAAACACTCTCCAACACTGTGCCATGCCTGGAGCTATGTCAGTGCTTCTCTGCTGTTCATAGGGGTTTTCAATGGCAGATTGTTTCAGGATTGTTTCAGCAATGGGCTGCCAAATCCTTCTGTTTTTGTGGTGCTGGAAATTGAACCCAGAGCCTCAGCGAGCCCAGCATAACACTACACAAACTGAGATAAACCACAGCCCATTTTGGATATATTGTTATTGTTGTTGTTAGATGCCATAGAATTGGGTCCAACTCATAGTTACTCTATGTATAACAGAACAAAACACTCCCCAACACTATGCCAGGCCCAGCACCACTGTCAGTGCTTCTCTGCTATTCATATGGTTTTTCAATGGTAGATTGTTTCAGGAGTGGATTACCAGGCCCTTCTCCCTAGCTTACAGCATCTGGTATTTCTAGGTGGTGTCCCATCCAAGGACTAACCAGGCTGACCCCACTTAGCTTCCAAGATCAAGTGGGATTGGATGCCAGGGTGCTATGGCTACAGACTTTGGATCTACAGTGCAGTGAAAATTGAAAAACAGACTGAAAGGACACATATAATAGTAGTTGCTTCTAAAGAACAGAGTAAAGAAATGGCATTGAGATGGGGAAAAAAAGACTTTTAGCTGTAAAGTCCTTTTTTTTTTCTATCTTTAAATACCTAAAGGAAAAGCTATTCAGTCAGAGAGTTGTCTTCAGGGACTTAAAAGCGCACCTTTTGCTAAATCTTCTTCTTCTTTTTTGTTAGCCACAGTGCCAGGATCCTTGGCTACCAGAGCTGGGCTTGCTTTTGCTTGTTCTGCAGCCTAATACAGAAAAAAGGAACACAATATTTGAGAGTTACTCTCAAATTCTTCTACCAATACAAGTTCTACCAAGAACTTGTAAGATTCCTTTTATGAATCACCGCAGACTTGAGAAGAAAGATACTCAAACTGGAGGAACTTCCAGCTTGAAAGGAACAGAAAAAGAATCAGAATTAAGGGAACAGACTTAAAGTAATTTGACCCTTAGAATGAGAGACCAAACTCACTCTCCCAGATTCATGTAAAGAAATCCAAATAAGCACTGGGTGCAGTGGTGCACACCTGTAATCAATCCCAGTGGCTCGGAAGATGGAGACAGGAGGATCACAAATTCGAGATTTGAGGCTGTCTGTGTAATTTGGCAAGACCTTGTCTCAAAAAAGTGAAAAAAAAAACAAAAACAAAAACAAAAAACCACGGGCTGGAGGTGCAGCTCAGTGGATTCTAATCACAAACTTTTCAGAAAATCCTAAAAAAAATCACCATTCTACCTCATATTTTACTTTACAAGTAGTTTATAGATTTCTTGTGACTGAAAGACAGCAACTATAATAAAATTAGCTTTTGCATATTCTATAATAATACATGGATCAAATGAAGAAAAGTTTTAACTTTACTATTGGTTTTCTACATCCTAAATATTTTGAAGAAGAAAATAACCTAACTTCTCTTCCAATCAAGAAATAAATGCTCTTGCCAGAGTTCACTACCCTCCTTGAAGCTAATCTAGCCAGGTAAACATCCACTAATTCTATATCAAAAGGAAGCCATGATTTGGTAGTGAAAGAACACTGAACTGAAAGTCCTGCTTGTGTTCTAGTTCCAGCTCTGTCAACTACTAGCTGTGGCTCTGAACAAGTAACTTAAACCATTCAGAGTCCCCATTTCCTCACCTGTAAAATGAAGGAATTAGTAGAGAGGACCCCTAAAGTTGTTTCCACAATTATCTAAGATTCTAGATTAACCAAGCAAGGCTACATATCAAACATCATTAATTCTTCTTTCTCATCCAAGAATAAGGCCATTTGTACAGTAAAATGTGGTTTTCACTTGCATTGACATCTACACTCTACACACTGCTTCTCAAACTTCAATGTGCACACAGAAGCATCTGAGGATCTTATTAAATGGAGACAATGCATCCACAGATGTACAATGGCACTTGACAGGTTGCATGTCTAGCAGTCTTCTAGGTGACCCTGATGATGCTGTCAGTGAATCACATTTTGAGTAACAAGTTCCAAAACAGGTATAGAAAAACCAGTTCTATGAAGTATCTATACTCTTTGGTTCTCTGAAATGATTCTAATAATAAACATTGTTTCTGTTGTCAAGGAATTTATAATATCTTGTATTACTCTCCATAAAATTATTCTTTAATTAAAGGTTCTTGATATTACTTTTAGAAAAAGCCAGCTAGCAATTATGAATGAATACTTCTCAAAGATATATCATCATAAAATAATCATAAACCAATTTTTTAAAGTAAGAATTTAAAAAACATCTTTGCATCCTTTCTCTCTAGAATATTTCTTGATCTTCATGCCTCAAGAACACAGACAAAATGGAAATGACTTGGGAAGAAAATACAGATAGATCTGAATAACAGTAGACAATCTACATGATTCCTTAAAGTGATCAAAAGACAAGCCCTTCACAACTGAGGGTGTTCTTCAGGGTTTCATATCACTCATTATAATTTGCCTGATCCATACAATGGGGGAAAAACTGCATAATAAATTGCCATGCCTAAATTAGTTGGGCATCCTAAAGGATGGCTGCCTAGAATACAAAAGAAATATAAATAAAAATCTTGATATTTTTCCTATATGACATAAATCAGAGATTGATTCTATTACAGAAACAATGTGTGTGAGGGTGTGTGTGTCTGTGTGTGTGTGTGTGTGTGTGTGTGTGTGTGTGAAAAGAAAGCCCTTTCAGTCAATTACATCTACTGAGGAAAAGTAAGAGGACTTATGCACTGGTAGGCTCAAAATTAAGGAAAAAGTTGTTTCATGTGCTTCTCTTTCCATTTATTCCTCATACCTCCCTCCCATTTTTAATACAGGCATTCACAAATTTCCTAATCAAAAGAATCTATAAGCTCATCCCTGAATTTTAAACATATCCAGATTTTTGAGCTGTCATCATTTGTAGATAAAATTACAGCATTAAGAGCATTTAACAAGACTGTCAGTGTTACCCGATATAATAATGTAATTTCAGTATATTAAAACTATGTAAAAATTATAAAATACTAAACTAATTCATTTATAAAGGAAAAATAGTGGGAAAGTGGAGGTTGGAGCAGACTAATAGTCCACTATAACATCTTTTTGGCACTTTTGAGTACAAGACTATTATTAATGAAATTTTTCTGAAGTAGTAAAAACTAGGAATGCAGAAAAGAAGAAACACTCAAACAGCTCTCTTAGAAAAACAGCTGTAGTATACACAATTTCACAAAATACCTGAGAGCCAATAGCTGGGAATGTAACGCCTTGTTCCTTAAGGTTCTTAATCATTGCGGATATTAAACTAAGCTGTGGATCATTCTTAAATTCATCTGTCCATTCAACCATAAGAGCCTTTAATTTTTCACATACTTTAGGATGACCCTAAGAAATAGAAAAAAAAACTTAATGAAAAAGTACTGGTTTCTTGGTTAATGATTTAATACAGACACTTTAAATATAAAAAGTTATATAATATGCCAGGTATAGTGAAGCACACTTGCAACTTGGTGACTCGGGAGGCATGTGGCAGAAGGATTAAGAGTTTGAGGCCAGAGGCAGCCTGTGCAACTTAGCAAGTCCCTCTCTCAAAATAAAAAATTTAAAATGGGCCAGGGCACAGCCCAGAAGTAGAGCATTTGCAAAGTATGTGCAAAATGCTGGGATCAATCCCCAAGTACTAAAAAAAAAGTTATAAAAGTATTATAAATCTTTTTGAATCACGAATTACTCCACCTATAGACTATAGATGCAAAAACAAGAAAATACAGTAGCTACTAGAAACAAACTCTGAAAACAATAGAAGATACCAATGTATCTATACCTCACTTCAAAACTGAAACCTATTAAATATGTAATAACTTATTCTGGAAATCAGAAAGATAGTACTTTTCAAAATGTTCTACAATTAAGCATGTTTTGTACATCAGAAAGACAAAGAAAAGTAGGGCTGCAGATATAGCTCAGTGGTAGAGTGCCTGAGGGTTCAATCCCCAACACTGCAAAAAAATAAATAAATAAAAGAAAATAAGTTGCTTGTTTTACTTTTTGCAGACTAATAAAAAAACTTCAAGAAGAGAATAGATGGGACAGTTCCTTTATTCTTAATTCTTGACTTTAAATGTTCATGCAGGGTGTTTTTCCCATGATGCCTAATTGTCTAAGGCCTGGTTTGAAGTACATTACAGGAAAACTTCATTCTTTCAAAATCACACCTCCCCCTTAAAGTATAAAACTAATGCATAAATCACAAAACATTTAGAAAATAAAATCCTCTTTCTTATGTATTTTTGTTTTTAAAACAGTTGTTTACATTAACTAGATAAGTTTATATATTTCATCTTGACAAATTATAGAAAATATATTAGAATCTCTTCATAAACAATTTTACCTTTTGGTGGACATTCAGGACACGAAAAGATAAGGTTTATTAATTAGTAGAAAACAACTAAACATAACTAAAGCAGAAGAAAAAAGGGATTAACAGACGATTATGCTCGAAAAATACCAGAATTTAAAATTCTTATCACATTTTTGCAGTTTTTTCTACTAAAATCTGCAACTACTTACCCCTTACTCCCAAAAACACAAAGTAAAACCAAAAAAGCCCCAGGCATTTCCCTTTTTAATATTTAAATTTTTTCTTGATACATAATGCCAAAAAAAAATTAAGACAGAAATAATTACCCTTATAATGTACAAATTTTTACTAGGAAAATTCATGTGACTTACTAGAGTTTTAAAAATTCTTTCAGTTGTGGGATTGACTCTATTTCACATGCAATGGATTTTTTATTTCCCATGCAATTAAGTGGGCAGCTGCACAGTCCCCCAGATCCCCTATTTTCTTTCTTTGTCCTGATGCAGAAAACAGAGAGCTCCTTGACCACTGTGTGGCTCAGTTAGCTGCATGTTTTCCTCTATAGACTTGAACCTAAACCATTGCTTTGAACATTTTCAGACATTGATAAATTTGTTCAAGTTGTTGAAATCCAAAGAGATCACACACAAAAACCTGGCCCTGAATCAAATTCCTTAAATCCTCATATAAATCCTCATATAAACTCATATAAACTCATATAAACTCAATAACCTGACCCCCTCAGCTGGACATAGCTGGACAAGGACATTTCATTTCTCACTGTCCGCCATGAGGACACTGCAGCCCTCTGTATGCGTGTTCCATTAACAATACTTTGGATTGATCACTTGGTATGTAGGGCTTTTCCTTGGAATCTCAACTGGCCCTATCCTTGAGTAGTTTGGGGGTGTCTCTTACAGGAACTTCCCTACCACCACTTTCGTGGCAACTCCAGCTATAGGTTTGACCAGTCAGAAGAATAGTGTAGTACTAAACTTTTGTGAAGGCCAGGCAGTGGTCTTATTCATATAAGATGAAAATTTAATAGAGCCTTACATTTTGGTAGTTTTTTTCCTGAAGTGTTCTACATTAGGAAAATACCTTTGTGGCTATAAAAATGGTTACAAAAATTGCCAAAAATAGACTGGCATTATTTAATTAGATACAGAAATATATGTTTTCTTATCAGATAAAAGGAATAATGGAGAAAAGTTACATATACTTTAATATAGCTTGAAAAAAACTTGCAAATTTATGTGGATTTATAGGCACTTCATCAAAACATACTTCTTATATAATGCATAGACACACCCTAGAAAGGGTAACACACACACACACACACACACACACACACTCATACACACACATAGAAGTTGTTTGTGATTTAGAATGCAAAGAATTAAACAATAAAATACATGAAGCAAGAAAACGGTCTCGATTTCTGGAAATAATATCCCTTACCTTATTTAATACGTTGCTTACTTCACTAGCAAAATCTCTTGAACACACTTCTAAATGAAAAATTTTGCCACAGTTTGATACACATGCTCCCAGAAGCTAAAAACATAAAATCAGAAGTTAAAAGGGCTCAATTTTGGCAGATAATTTAGTGGTGCAGCTTAAAATGAAACCACTTACAGTCAAAGCTTGCATAGCAACATGGGGATCTTTATGGTTCACTCTCCTCATAATAGACCGAAGACAATCTTTAGGTCTAAAAAAATGAGAAAATTTAACAATTAATAGTACATCTAGAATTTTCCCCCTTCCTTATTATAGGCCTCAGACTACCATGTACAAGAGAATATGGTTGCATACTTTAATTTTTATTAATGACATGTTTGAAAGATTGCACACTAACCAATTCCCATAAAATTTTCATACAAAATTAACAAGCTCTCTTGCTTAGACCTCATAAGCTTTTCCAACTAATTCTGCATGAATAAATTCGGAAAACAAAATGGTAGGCCAAGACCTCCATTTCAACCAGATTTATGTTGCTACAGTTTACAATTAGAAAACTGCTAAAATACATTTAAAATAAATATTGAGAAATGTATCCCATGGCTTCAGTAGTGATAGCAGCTCCGTGCAGGCCTAAGCTGTGTCAGAACTTCCCTCAGACAGCTGCAGTTGGCCAGCCCTTGCTCCACAGAAACCATATGCGTGAGAATGGTGGTAATCCAAAGTGCAAACTTGTCCAAAAAGAAGCAAGGGGATTTTGTGGAATGTGCTATTTGGGCACTGGAGAAAGAAAATATAGAAAGAGACACTATAGTTCATATCAAGAAGTTTTGCTTACAGACGTACAGGAATGCAGTTAAAATCCTGGTGAAAAATGCAGAGTTTGGCTGGGCATGGTGGCGCATGCCTGTAATCCCAGCGGCTTGGGAGGCAGAGGCAGGAGGATCAAGTTTGAGACCAGAGACAGTCTGTATAACTTAGCGAGACCCTGTCTCAAAAAGTAAAAAAATGGGCTGAGGGTACAGCTCAGTGGTCCTGCACTTGCAGAGCATGCAAGTGCAAGGCCCTGGGTTCAACCTCCAGTACCACCAAAAAAAAAAAAGCAGAGTTTGATAAGAAACACAACCCCATCCACAAAGCACTACATGACAGGAAAGAAGTTTAGTAGTTGAAACACATAAAACCAAACACTTCATCTACTTCCACTTGGGGTAAGTAGCTATTCTTTTAACCAAATCTGGTTAAAATCTTGGACTATGCTACATACCCAGTGATCTATCCAAACAGAAAGATTACTGCCTAAATTCCAAATACCAGAGACTGATATCTTCACCTGTGCAAGGGAACACCTCAAGTTTTGAAACTGTTTTGTACAGGGAATTCTCTGTGCTAGTTATGGTTATTAAAACAATCAGTAAAACAGCTTACCTTTGTTTTTTGCATTTGAAGTGCTCAGGATGAAAAACTAGGCTGGTATATACTAAGAAAACTCTATTATTGAGCTACATTCCCACTCTGCATTTATATTTACTTTCTATTCCATGCTTCTCTGATCCATGCTTTTTTTCCCCCAAAAACTATTCTTTTAAAAAAATCTGTTGTAGATTAAAAATTAATATACAGAGAGGGGGAACTGGTTGGGGACATTAGGCCACAGGCAGTAATGAATGATAATTCCCCAGAAGGAAATAAATTAGATAAGCCACAAGTTAGCTTCAATTTTCTGCCTACAGACTTTTTGTTGTTAGGTGCTGTCGAGTAGTGTCCAACTCATAGCAACCCTCATAGGGTTTTCAATGGCTGATTATTTCTGGATTGCCTCAGGAGTGGATTGCCACATCCTTCTCCCATTATCTACAGATACTTTCCCAATATTATGCATGCTTTCTGCATAAATACTTTACAGTGCAAGGAAGGTAATCCAAAGAAAAACAGAGTGCTCTCACTGAATTGAGCAGAAAGAAATAGGAATTCAGGATGTTCAAGGAAGCTAGAATTTTCAGGACAGAACAGAAGATGCTACACGAAGGAAGAGTTCTAGGTAACTGCATAGGGGTTGTGATTGTTAATCTTAATTGTCAATTTGATGGTATTGAAAATCACCTAGGAGATTATTAAAAGCACGACTGTGTGTGTTTGTGAGAGTGTTTCCAGAGAGGATTTACTAAGGGGAGAAGACCTGCCCTTAATGTGGGCAGCATCATCCCACAAATTGAGGGCCTGGATGAAATAAAACAGGTAAAATGAGCCAGATGCTGTAGCACACAACTATAATCCCAGCAACTCAGAAGACTGAAGCAGAGACATTGCAAGTATGAGGCCAGAGGCAGTCTCTGCAATCTAGCGAGACCCTGTCTCAAAATAAAAAATACAGAGGGACTGGTGTGCAGCTCAGTGGTAGAACACTTGCCTAGCATGAACAAGGCCCTGGGTTCAAGCTCAAAAAAAAAAAAAAAAAAAAAAAAAAAAAAAAAAAAAAAAAAAAAAAAAAAAAAAAAAAAAAAAAAAAAAAAAAAAAAAAAAAAAAAAAAAAAGAAAAGGCAGGTTAAAGTAGAAAACCAACACAGGCATTTTCTCCCTTTGCAGCCTGGTCACCATGATTCATGATTGGACTACTCTGCTCTGCAATGCCCTCCCTGCCATGATAAATGGAAACCTCTGAATCTTTGAGCCAAAATAAACCTTTTCTCCTTAAAGCTGGTTTTCTCAGGTATTTTCTCACAGTGGCAGTAACACATGGGTCCACTTAGGTCTGTTATAGAAAATGCCATAAGCGACAAATTCCATAAGGCTGGATAAAAAGTGACTGAGACTTCTATGTCAGACTTCCTAAAGTTCACAGAGTTGTCAGAGCTCATACCAAACTGGAGAGTCCTTGTTGAATATCCAGGGCATTCACTGCATACTCCACAGGGCTTAGACCCTAGCAATTGGTGCTGAACTGTCTCTAAAATCCACTCTGTAACAACTTAAAAATAAGCCATAGAAAAATGTAACAACTTCTGAATTAATAAAGCCCAACATTCTTCAATAGGAATACAGTAAAGTCTGTTGTTGTTAATATTCAGTAAAATAAAATTCAAAGTACCAGTCAATAAAAAATTATTAGAAATGATTTGAAGTTAGAAAATGGCAACACAATAACTAAGAAAAAATTCAACTGAAAATGCTCAAGTAACAGAGATGGTGGAATTTGCAGTTAAAAACTTCATATAAGCTATTATAAATATGCTCAAGGATGTATACAAAAACATACATAAGGAAAGAAATGGTACATAAAAAGAACCTGATCAAACTCTACAGATGAAAATATCAAAAAAATTGAATTAATAAGTATAAAAGAGCAGTAAATGTGAAAACATGCTGAAAGTATCTGAAGTACAGAGATTAAAAATGACTAAAGAAAAGTCAGATGGCCACCACTAAAATTACTTTTACAAGAAGAATAGAAGCAAAACCATAAAAAAAAACCCAATTGATACATAAAAGACAAATGGAAATAAATACAAAAGAAATAGATTAAAATCTTTAAAACTGGCAGATTAAATTTGCATTCAACCATATTAACAAACTACTTCAGTAGTTTTTAGAACAAGGAACACTACCAGAGATAAAGAGGAACATGACATAAATAATGGGTTAATTTCCCCAAGAAGACTTAACATTTCTAAATGTGTATGTAAATACATAACAGAATGTTAAATATATAAAAGAAACTCTGATAGAGCTAAAAGAAAAAAAAGACAAATCTAGTAAAATTTTTCCCCCATAATTAGGGGGCTGAACTCAGGGCCTCACACACACTTTGCAAGCACTCTGCCACTAAGATGCACCCCCCTAGCCCTTTTTTATGTTTTAAATCGGGACAAGGTCTCACTAAGTTACGCAGGCTGCCTCTGGCCTCAAACCTATGATCCTCCTATCTGTGCCTCCTGGGTCACTTGGGTTACAAGCATGCGTGACCACACCCAGCCTTACTGGAAATTTCAATATACCCCTTGCAATAATTTGACAATGCTCAACAAATGTGCGAGTGTGTGTGTGAGTGTGTGTGTGTATGTGTACGAACACCTGAACAACACGATCGTGAACTTAACCTTACTGACATTATACAACAATCCATCCATCCATCCATAGCATAAAATGTAAGTGCATGAAAAATTCACCAAAACAGACATTCTGAACTATAAAACAAATGTTGATGAATTTAAAAGGTCTAAAATCACATAAACTACATTCTTTAACCACAACAGAATTAAACCATAAATTGATAACAAAATGAAAGAAAATTCCCAAATATTTAGATATTAAACATCTCAATAACACTTATGTCATATGACATCACAAAATGATAATTTAACTTAAGAATGTAAAAATGAAATCACATTATCAAGTTCTTTGTACAAGAATGTTCATAATGGCTGTATTTCTAAGCACTACAACTTGATACAATCCAAATGTTCACCAAGAGATGAACAAAAAACAAATTATAATTCTTAGCAATAAATAGAACTACTGACAACAAAAACATGAATTCACCTTAGAAACATACTCGGTTCTAGACATACTTACTACATAATTTCATTTTATGGAATCCCAGAAAAGGAAAATTTAATCCATAATGACAGAATGCTTATAGTTACCAAGCATTCAAGGAACTTTTAAGAGTAAATGCTACCTTGATTGGGGCAGTACTTACATAATGTGTATATATCTGTCAAAACTCTCCAAAATATCAAACTGTGCACTTATAGCAGATGAATTTTATTATTAATAAATTATACCTCCATAAAATAGATTTTTTTAGCAGGGCACAGTGGTGCACGCCTATAATCTCAGCAACTCAGTAGGCAGAGGCAGGAGGATCACAAGTTTGAGACCAGAGGCAAGAGGATTGCAAGTTTGAGACCAGAGGCAGTCTGCATAATTCAGCAAAACCCTGTTTCAAAAAGTGAAAAAAAAAGGGCTGGAGTTGCACCTCAGTGGTGCAGCACTTGCAATGCATGCAAGTGCAAGGCCCTGGGTTCAACCCCCAGTACCAAAAAAACCAAACAATAAACAAAAAACATTTTTTTAAACATCAGGACAAGAATGTGACAAAGACATTTCATGGGGATGCTACATGATAATTAATAATAACGGTAATATAAACCAACTACAACCTGTAAATTATGTATTTTTTTACATTCTCAAAAATCCGTAAGCAAGGAACTCATTCAGTGTTCAAAACATGCACAGCAAACTAAGTCTGAGAATTGAGTCCCTTGCCTTTGGTACCAGTTACCAGATGGTAACAGGTGCAAACAAGATTCAAAGTTACCACTCTAAACACTATGCCTGCCTTGCAGTGAATTAAGACAACATAAGTAGGGAGTTCTTTATATAAATCAAAAGAACACAGCCTTGAAACGTCTTATCAGCCAATTGAAATAATGTGTTTTACCGTAATAACCAAAACATTATCAACATCTATAAAATATTCAATCTCAAAACAGCACCATACACATTCTTTTCAAGTGAATGATGGAACATTACACAGGATAAACAATGTTAGGACATCAACTGAGTCTCTACAGATTTAAAAGGACAAAAATCATAGGAAGCATATTCTCAACCAGAATAGAATGAAATTAGACATCAATAACGCAAGGAAATTTGGGAAACTCAAATGTATAAAAAATTAAACATATTCTTAAATAGTCAATGGGTCATATAAAAAAAAAACAAGGAAAATTAGAAAACTTTGAGAGGAATGGAAAAGAAAATAAAACATAGGATGTGGTCGAAGCAGAGCTTAAATGGAAATTTATATCTGTAAGCACTTAATGTTACACATACACACACACACAAAAAAACCTCAATACTACCTCAAACCCATCAGAATGACCACTGTCTAAAACCAGAAAACAGTATGTGACAGCAAGGATGTGGAGAAGAGGGAACACTTGTTCACTTTGGGGGAATGTAAAATGGTACAGGCAATGTGAAAAACAGTATGCTCGTGGATACAGAGTTTTGTACTACTATATGACCTAACAATTCTACTTCTTGATATATACTCCAAAGGACCAAAAACAGGGTCTTGAAGAGATATTTGTACATCTATGTTCAGAGCCACATTCTTCATAATAGTTAAAACATGGAAGTAAACCAAGTATTCATTGACAAAGAACAGATAAACAAAATATTGCATACATATAAATATACATGGAATATTAGCCTTAAAAAAGAAAATTCGAACATATGATAGAATATGGATGATCCTTGAAGACATTTTTCTAAGTGAAATAACACTGTCATCAAAAGACAAATACTGTACGATGCCACTTATAACAGGTTCTTAGAGTGGTCAGTCAGCATGGTAGTTGTTAGAGGCTGTGAGGAGCATGAAATGGGGAGTTATTCTTCAGTGTACACAGAATTTCAGTTTTACAAGACGAGAAGACTTCTAAAGATGGACGGTAATAGTTGCACAATGTTATGAAAATAATTAATGGCACTAAACTGTCTAGTGAAAAATGGTTAAAATGGCAAATTTTATGCTATATGTATTTTACCACACTAAAAAATAATTCAAAAAAGAAACTTCAAGTTAATAATATGAACTTTTACCTTAAGAAACTAGGAAAAGAAAATCGAACTAAATCCAATCAAGCAGAAGGAAAGGAAATAATGAAGATTAAAGAGATAAATGACACAGACAATAGAAAATAACAGAAAAACTAAAAGTTGAAACTAAAAGTTGTTTCTTAAAAAGATTTTCAAAAATTAACAAATATTTAGATTAACCAAAAATAAAAGACTGAAATTATTAAAATTAAAAAAGAAAAAGGAGGCACTCTCAATCTTGTAGAAATAAAAATGACATATAAAAAACTATGAACAATTTTATGCCAACAAATTAGATAACCTAAATAAAATGAACAAAATCCTACAAAGACAGACTATTGGTAGAGGGGATTACGAGACAGAAACAAGGTTTAAAATGTAAAGTATGTTGTACATGGTAAAGAGCACATGACAGGTTATGAGTATGGGGATGTTTTTAAAAGGCTAAAGAGATGGAAAAGTATTTAGGGTGAGAGGGAATTTTGTGTGATGCAATTCTGTCTAAAAGGTATTTTGTGTGGTGCAACTCTGTCCGGAAGATATTTTACAGAGGAGAAACAGAAACCAAAGACTACGGTATGTTGTAGATGGTCAGGGGTATGTCACTAGAGAGTATGTGAATGTTGTGGATGGTAGGGGTGTGTTGCAAGAGGTTGTGATAGATAAAACTTATTTTTTAAAAATTGACCATAATTTTTAAAAGGTCATTTAAAAGATTTTCTAAGATCAAATTTTAATATACTAATATAAAAACAGACAAAATGCTCTTACTTTCAGAGCCTCACTTAACTGTGACTGATTATAAAAAAAAAAATCTGTGTTATGCCCCTATCATAAAATGTCTCTACATTATCAAAACAAAACTAAAACAAAACCTTCAAGGTTCATTTTAACCAGTTAAGTCTCTTTCCTCTGTGATCAAATCATAGAGTCAATTAATATTCTTAATTCCCATAAACAACAAATTATTAAAATAACTTAAAAGATCAACTGTAATAGATCAATCCACACTGACTTTTGACTTCTGCTTGGAAGTTTGGATCATTTTCTTTGATCTAAATAATCTGTCCTTGTTTTTTCATTCTAGACTTCACCCTCCACTGACAAGTCATCAAGAGTAAAACTCACTACATCCAACCCATCTAACTCTTTTGCCTTCAAAACAAGAATGTGGAAACGTAATGGAAAATATAGATGGATGGCTGAAGAAAATCTAAGGAAAAGTGGCCAGGGAAGTCTTCAGTCCTTGGAAGCTCTCCACCTAAAAGTCCCCTTCTATTATCTCTGACCTTAAGCATAGACCTTGCCTATGTGCAAACATGGCACAGTTCTGCCTATGTGCAGTGGGCAGAACAGGCTAACATAATAACCCCTCTCTGTCTTACAAGAAAATATACTTTAACCCACTTTTCCCAACTCATAACAATGATTAATGTTACAATAAGAATCTAATGGGCTGGGATTTAGCTCAGTTGGTAGAGCACTGCGCTGTAGTCTCTCTGAGGTCCCGAGTTCAATTCCCAGCACCGCAAAAATGGGAGAAGGACCTGGCAATCTACTCCCAAGGCAATCCTGAAAAACAGTCAGCCATTGTAAACCTTATGAGGGTCGCTATGAGTCGGATACCGACTCGACGGCACCTAACAACAACAACAACAAAGAATCTAATAAAAAGAGCTTGAGACACTTGAGGGCAGTACACCCAAAGGCACTGGCCCCCACCTCAGTCTGACACTAACTCTTTATGTGGAGTAATTCTTTTGATCCTATGGCTGCTGGATGGTCACTACCAACTCTGGCCATTTAGGTTACTAAATTCTACTCCACCTATTCTGAATCTTCCAAGTTCTTATAAAGGACCTAGTTTTCTTGACCTTGCAGCATACATATACACATTATTTTCTCTTCCAAAGATGCACTGCTTTCAGCTCTTTGCCTCGTGATAATCATTGCACAAATGAGATCCTCTCACACTGGTCCTTCCCTAAAAAAATCTACATAGATCTCTCTCATTGTTCTCCATTATAGAACTCTGCTCATCCTCTTAACTCCTTTTGTGTTCATTCCTACCTTCGACCAACAGACATTTTTTGTGTGTGCGATACTTAGGGGTTGAACTCAGCACTTTGCATATCCTTTGCAAGTGCTCTACCACTGAGCTGCACTCCTAGCCCATTTTTTATTTTTTATCGAGACAGAGTCTTGGTAAATTGTGCAGGCTGCCTCTGGCCTTGAATTCACAATCCTCATTCCTCTGCATCCAGAGTCACTGGGATTACAGGCATGTGCCACTGCACCTGGCCCAATAGACTACTAACACTGTTGATGGCAACAGCTATACCTGTTTTATTAACTACTGTATACCTAAAGCGTGGTATCTAGTCAGTATTCAATGTTTGTCAAATAAAAGAAAATATGATTGAAGGAAAGAATAAAACCAACTAAAAAATTCTGCATGTTGAAAGGAAGAATGAGCCCCACATTATGGCTCATGCCTGTAATCCCAGCAATTTGGGAGGTGGAGGCAGGTGGATTGCAGGTTTGATGCCAAGGGCAGCATGTTAAACTTAGTCAGACCTTGTCTCAGGATAAAAAATAAAATAGCAGGACTGAGGGTGCATCTCAGTGGTAGAGGCCTTGGGTTCAGCAACCCCAATATTGTAAAAAAGAAAAAAGAAAAGAAAAAAAAAAAGAATGGAAGACAGAATGCAAGATCATGTTTTGTAAATATTCTTCAATTTTATTTCTTGTTAGGGCACTTCCCCTCATCTAAATTATACTAAAAGAATCTAAATATGAATCAGATTTCTCATTTGAAATCTAGAAAAACTGTTAGTACTCTAGTGTAGCCATCATGATTAGGTAAAATGTGTACACACCATTTAAACAGTGCTTGACAGATAAAAGCAATCAATAATTGTTACCTATTATTTTTTTTGTGTGTGGGGAGAAGGCAGTACTTGTGGGTTGAACTCAGGAACTGTCACATACTTTGGAATTGCTCTACCATTGGGTTGCACCCCCTGTCCATTTTTGCTTTTTTATCTTGAGACAGGGTCTCGCTAAATTACACAGGCTGCCTCAGGCCTGAAATCTTCGGTCCTCCTGACTCCACCTCCCAAATCACTGGGATTACAGGTGTGGGCCACTGCAGCTGGCTTAGCTATTATTCTTAAAAGAACCCTTAAAAGACTTTTCTGAATCAATCATATGATTACAGTCAAAAATAAAACAATTATAAGAGGTCTATTTTTCTACTTGATGCTGCTTTGCAACTTTAAGATGATTAGAGGCTATTTTTCTCTTACAAAAGTAGGAAATACTCTATTAAATTTTCCAGTTGAAGGTCAAAAATAATCATAGTCCATTCCTGAACCAAACAATACAGAGATAAAGGAAATATTTTTTATAAACTTCCAAAGACCTACATTTATACTTTTCACAAAATATCAGTAACAACTATTGTTTTCTGTTTGAAAAATCAATGATTTCTACCTAAATATATCAAGTGAAAAAAAGAGTTATATCATGTTTTCCACTTTCAATCAATTCTGTCTTTGGCTAAAGCTAAACTAAAACAACACATAAAATAAGTGCAAATGAATCAACAAGTTAATTATTCAATTTTAATTTCAACATTCTATGGAAAATCAATACCATGAGAATATAAACCAACCAACCAAAATGAACAGAGGAAAATTATTTATTATAAGAGCACATGATAAAAAAAAAAAAAAGCTGCTACTATCATTCTGAATGTTGTCTTGATTTCTAAACAGAGACTGTTCAGTTAATCATATGACCAAGCTGGCATTCTTCACCACTTACTCATATACTGGAACTGTACACTAACAATCATGTGAATATCTTGAGAAGTCTGAAAATTTTTTCAGAATGTTTTTTAAATGTCTTAAATTCAGCATAAATAGGGTTTTTTTTAAAAAATTCCATAACATTTAGGGAAGCAAAGAGAAATTACATCTACTCAGTTTCAGTCTTCCTAGATTGACAGAATGACTAAAAATTACTAAAAAAATTTTATTCAATAATGATTGAAGTGTGCCAAATATTCTTTTATGTCACTAACCAAAACTGATGTTAAACGAGAAAATGATTTCTAAATTTGTCCAATACAAGTGGATATTAAACAAAACACATTTCTAAAATTGGCAGGATATGTTCACAGAAAAAAACTTAAAATAATATAAATTATTTCAATTTATAGATAAATATAAATCATTTTATTCGAAAAATACAAAATTATTGAAAGAAAATGCTTTCCCTACAGTCCACCTACCATCTCTGAATCTGTTCTTTTACATACATCTCCATAAGATTTCAGGCTAACACTAAGTGGCAAGAAGAATTTTTTTAAATCTAGATTGTTGCCTAATACCCAATTATCCTGTAGACTACATTCCAATCCACAATTTCCCTCTACTTCAAACCACCTTATGTAAATTTCTTTCCCCTTCTCTCTCTCTCTCTCTCTCTCTCTCTCTCTCTCTTTCTTTTTTTTTGGTACTTGGAGGTTGAACCCTGGTCCTCACACATACTTTGCAAGCGCTCTATCAAGGTCTCACTAAATTATGCAGGCTGCCTCTGGGATTCAAATTCACAACCCTTTTGCCTCAGGCTCCAGAGTCACTGGGATTAGAGGCATATGCCACTGTGCCCAGTTTATAAGCCAATTCTGTAATGATAATCTATGAGGCACACAGGAACAGAGTCTATAGCTCACAATAATTTTTGAGGCACAGAAAAATGTTTTAAATTCTTTTAAAATATGAAGAAAAAAGCACCTCTTATGTCAAATAAAATGTTTCAATATACAATAAGTATGATTTTCTTTGTAATATTGTAATCATAAAATGTTTTGCATTTTCCCCATATGGAGAAAGAAGCTTATGAGAGCAAAAGTCATAATGTGGCTCTAACACCATTTCCTATGATGAGAATATAAATACAGCAAGAAAACAGAAACAAAACTGGACGTACATGCAAAATAGTATTCTTAAAGAAAAATCATATACATGAGTGGTTACTGTGGACCGCAATAACACTAAAATACTATCTCTATTATCATTTAACCCTTTTTAAATAATTCTATTGTTGTTAGGTGCTGTGGAGTCAGTGTCTGATTCATATAGGCCCTATGTACAACAGGCAAAACACTATTACCGGTGCTTCTCGGCTATTCATAGGATTTTCAATGGCTGATGGTTTTTTGGGAGTGGGTTGCTGGGTTCTTCTCCCAAGCCTACAGCACCTGGTATTCCCAGGTGGTCTCCCATCCAAGTACTAACCAGGCCTGACTGACCCTGCTTAGCTTCCGAGATCTGACGGGATCACATGCCAACAGTGGTATAGCTGTAGGTATAATTTTATTAATGAGATATATATATTCCATTTATACAAACAAATAAATTTAATGCAAATAAATTTAATGAAGATTTAAAAGAACTAGAGATCAATACTCTTTGTTTTTTTCTTTTCACTACTGGGAAGCTGAACCCAGGGCCTCATGTACTAGCCAAGGGCTTGACCACTGAGATGCACTGTCAACTCCTTTTGTATTTTTTATTTTGAGACAGGGTCTTGATAAATTGAGCAGGCTGCCTCTGGCCTTGAACTTGCAATCTTCCTGCCTCGGTCTCCCAAGTCACAGGGATTACAGGCATGTGCCATAGTACCCAGCAACAATAACTCTTAAGAGAGGAAAAACGAAGTGGGAGAAAAAAGAAGAGAAAGAAGAAGGGAAAGAATGAGAAAGGGAAAAAGCACAGATTAAAAGAACAAACACAACAACCCCTTATTATTTAACTTGCTGAAGTTGGTAATATTTCCAAGTAAATTCATAGATTTAGTATGATCTCAATTAAATTCCCCAAATGGTAACTCAAATATTAAAGAAATATCCCGAGAAAGGGCATGCAGAGTAAAAATAAATTGAAAAAACTTAAATGAGAATGTATTTAAACCTATTAATACTGGATAAAAACAAAATGCAGACATATAAAATATACTTTTTAAAGCTAGAAATCAGTAAATTCCAAATATATGAGGAAACAATATAATAAGAATTTCTAAGGATTTCTGGTATAATAATGTTAACAAAGTAAATCACACAGAATTTCAGGTAGGTTTCAAATTTATTTTTTAATTAGAAAAGTACAGACTATTTCTAGTAATAATAGGAATATGTCTTTTGCTTTGAAGCATCCAATCAAGTTATTTTAAAAAGTGTCTACAGAATAAAGAACACCAAAGTAAAGATAAAATAAAAACCAAGAGTGAAAAGAAAGGAAGGTCTTTGCAACTGGAATACTAGATAAAGTTTTATCTCTAATGTATACAAAAATGGACCTTGGTTGATATCCAGTCCTCAACAGACAAACTGTCACAAAATATGACCTTAATCAAAAGCAGGCATTTAACCATGTCTCATGTACTATTATAAGTGCTTTATAAATTAATCTCAAAGACACAACCACCCCCCTATGAAAAGGACACTATTTGTATTCTTATGTAGTAAACTAAACAAGGCCCAGAAAGCCAAGTTACCTACTCAAAGTGTCATAGCTAAATAGAGAGAGACAGAATTCTGACCCAATATCATTGCAGAGTTCATTCTCTCAACCACCACACTAGTTGCTTTCTTCCTCTGCATAATAAAAATGTATGGAGTGTTCATTCTACAAATCTAAGTTTACTACATAAAGATTACTCAAATACAGGACAAAGCACATATTAGAATGAGTTTTTGTTTGGTTAGTCGGTTAGTTGGTTTTGATGCAAGGGATTGAACCTAGGGCTTCACTCATGCTAAGCACATAATCTACCACTGAGCTACATCCCCAGACCTAAGAATGTTTTTGATAGGGTGCTTTTGTTTTGTTTTGTTTGCAATACTCTGGGGTTGAATCCAGGACCTCACACATATTTAGCAAGTGCTCCATCACTGAGCTGTTCCCCCAGCCCGTTTTTTATTTTTTATTTTGAGTCAGGGGACTGCTAAGTTACACAGGCTGCCTCTGGCCTCAAACTCATGATCCTCTGCCTTCATCTCCGAGGCACTGGGATTACACCTGCCATGCTGAGCTTGATAGAGTGCTTTGAGGATTCAGAGAACCATATTTTTGTCAGTAAAGGGGATTTTTTTTTTTAAAGGCTTTATGAGAGAAATGATATCTCAATTGGGTCTGGTAATATACAAGTCACAGAGATGGAAAATGAGAGAAAAAAACATTCCACACTGAAGGAATAAAAGAACAAAAAGCATTAAATTAAGGCAGAAAAGCACTGGAAATTCAAGTATTGTATTGAACTGAATGCAACATAGGAGAAAAGTAAAGGGAAAATAACTGATTCAGAAGAGTGAAGAGTTATTTAATTCTGCACAGAACACGGGAGTAACATGAACACAATTGTTATATAGCACTTGGATATAAGAATTAGATATGGAAGAAATGGGAATGGAAAGAAAGGTTGATTTATCATTCCAGGCAATGTAAGGAATGTCTCAGGTAAAACAGGTCAAATGAAAATGGAGAAGGAGGAACGGATTTGTAGCACATAGTGATTACTCAAATTTCAATTAAATTATGTAATGAACTGGGTCAGAAAGAACAAGGCATAGTACACTAAAATGTAGAAAGCAAATCAAACAGGTGGCACTACTTTTGGCACAGTCTTTGGGAATCTAATAGGAGAACACACTGGAGGCCAAAAGGGCTAGAGTGAAGGGGTAGACTGGCTATGAAGACTAACTGCCCCTGCCTGATTGGCCAGGTCCAAAAATTACATGGAGTTTGTAATACCAACATTTTAAGAGAGCCTATGAGAGTGACGGAACTTGTTAACAAAATGAGGTTTTAAGAACAATGAAAAAATCATCTTATCATTCACAGAAACAGAATAAAGGAGGGAAAGTGGATTTAAGGCAAGAAGGGATAGGAGTTCATATTTCTAGATGGTGAGATTAAGGATTATCTAGTATGGCATCTAGAAATGATGCTGTGTCCACAGGGCTGGTGCTTGGATAGAACAACCAGAGCTCAAATTTCATTCATAAAAAACATGGAAAAGTTGTAAGATTTCAAAATAAAAAGTACTGGAAAGGATAGAAGGGTCAAGGAAAGTTAAAGGAACATTTATATTTAGGGGAGAAGGAAGACAGGCCAAAGAAGGCACTGTTGGAGGGTTAAGACTACTGTCTAAAGAACTGAATATAATGTAATAGTGCTTTCTAATCTTCTTTACATGAAAGTATGCAAATAATACTATTTGTGTGGCACAATGTAGTAAATGAGACTAATGGCTAAATACTATCAGCCCAGAATTTGAAAAAATCATTCATATGCATACCAATTAATACACTCTGAACTGTTTGGAAAGTTTTATAATATATGCCAAAAAGCTTAAGATTTTATTTTCCTTATCTCTTTCAATAGCCATTGATCAGTTGGATAGAATGTTGCAGATGTGACAAAGAAAAAACCTGAGACATAACCATGAAACTTGGAAACTAAGAAACCACTAATGACTCTAAAGTCAGCAGAAAAGACTAGATTTCAGAAGGGAAATAATGGAAGAGAGTGACTGGAAAAGCCTCAGCTTTTTATCAGTCTTATTACCTTCTCTCTTATAAGGGCTAACTTAAGTGGGATGATTCTTCAGATCTTTCTAGTAAAAATATTCTCTTTTAAAAGTAAACCGTAATATGCTTTACCTCCTAATCGTTTTCTTCATGCTTATAAAAACAATCAATAAAAACCCTTTGAAATCTGAACACTTACCCAGTGCGAGATTGGCCAACCTTATCACAAATATCCAAGATGAGGCCCCAGTCCTCAGCAGTATTCATCTCACTGGTTGCTTTTTCTGTAGATTGCAAAAGGAAATGCAGAAACATTATTGTAAAAATCCTTATAATATATGTAATCACACTCAAATCACCAAATTGTACAACCAAGTTCCAACATAACGCAAATAGCTGCCAGCACTCTGGTCAATCAGATTTGCATGGGCATCTTTAAAAAGGGGGATGTGTACCTTTACTATAACAAAAATTTGCTTCTTACTGAGGATACAAGCCACTGATTTTTCATTATTAAAAAAAATACTATATTCAGATCTACTCCCGTCTGCAAATAGAGTAAAATAAGAAATATTTTCATTACCAAAAATTCTTTAGCTTTACTTCCAATAAATGAACATAGGCTAGGCAGAGATCTCTATCAAAATGTTTAAGGTAGTTAAATAAATTATTTAGCTGCATCTGTTGAGAATGGAAGGAGAGGGAATTGAAGAATCAAAAAAAAATCAATCTTTGAGTATTTTTTCCTTTATTAAAAACTTGACAAGCTGGGTGTGGTGTTGCACACTTGTAATCCCAGCACCACTTGGAAAGCAGAGGAAAGATCGTGAGTCCTAGACCAGCCTGGGCTGCATGTTGTTGTTGTTGTTAGGTGCCGTCGAGTTGAGTCCACCTCATAGCGATCCTCATAGGGTTTTCAATGGCTGACTGTTTCGGGATTGCCTTGGGAGTGGGTTGGCACGTCCTTCTCCCATTTTGTGGTGCTGGGAATCGAACTCGGGACCTCAGAAACTGCAGAGCAGTGCTCTAGCAACTGAGCTAAATCCCAGCCCAAACAAAATAAACAGAACCAAAAAAAACTCGGCATATTAAAAAAACATTGACAGAGAAATGGCAGGCGAAGCACAATCACCTAGCTCTCTTAATTACAAAAGAATTTTTCAATCAGCAAAGGACAAAGTAAACATAAGAAACAAGTAACAGCAACTGTATCTCAAAATCCTTATAACAATATAGATAGGGTAACCCAAAT
Organism: Pedetes capensis; assembly: GCA_007922755.1. Lineage (NCBI taxonomy): Eukaryota > Metazoa > Chordata > Mammalia > Rodentia > Pedetidae > Pedetes > Pedetes capensis. Next base: position 101,451 of record VMDO01000399.1, on the reverse strand, counting down.
AGAAGACCCAAGAAAGGAAAACCATACATTGGCTGTAAGAAAAACAGCATCAGAACAAGCTTGTTTTATGCAACTGAATTTGCAAAATTCTCAAAAACTGGTGAAAGAATGTCTTGAAGTGAAGTGAAAAAAGAGGACTTAGAGGTAGGAGGAATTAAGAAAAGCTATTTGAAATATGTATAAATCACTACTTTGCCTTCCTTACTCAAGGGCACGAGCAATCTCTCTCCCCAACTGGAGCAAATGAGTGAAGGTTTATTTTCTGGAGGCCAAACAAAGCTTTTCTAGACTAGTAGACACCAGGCATAGTAGAGACATGGTAACAAAAAAATAAAAGTAGTACTTCTAGTTTCCAACCCAGCATGTAAGGAGCTTAGAATTTCACTCCATCCTGTCAAGTAAAAAGCTGAACAAACTGAAAATTTAACAGTTCTCAGATCTTTCATGGTATGGAGTTTACAGAGCAAACTGCTGATCCAAACATTTGAAGGAAAGACAAGCAAATACAGAGAATCACAACTTACCACAAGCAGAACTCTCCACAGGAATGAAATCGAGGTTGGAAAAGCTAAATGTAATTGACAAATTGCGAGAGGCTCAGTGAGGGCAAGTGTGAGAGTTAAAACTCCAACACGACCCAATCGTAGGGACAATTCCACACCTTTGTGAATTTTACCTCTTAGAATTAAACTAGGTTCTAACAGCAAATATATGAGAAAAATTCCTTGTGCTATCGGTAGGAAGTGGAGAAAAGGAACCATTTTGAAGCACATCAGAAAACCCCACTTTAGCCAGGTGCAGTGGCGCACGCCTGTAATCCCAGCGGCTCCAGAGGCGGAGACAAGAGGATCACAAGTTCCAGACCAGAGGAAGTCTGCATAATTTAGCGAAACCCTGTCTCAGAAAGTTAAAAAAAAAAAAAAAAATGGGCTGGGGATGCAGCTCAGTGGTCCAGCACTTGCAGAGCATGCAAGCGGGAGACCCTGGGTTCAACCCCCAGTACCACAAAAAAAAAAAAAAAAAAAAAAAAAAAAAAAAAAAAAAAAAAAGAAAGAAAGAAAAGAAAAGAAAAAGAAAACTCCACTTTGCTCAACAAGGCCTGGCCTTAAGAGAAACTATTTTATTACCATCTAACCAAATAGTTTTGCCACAAATTAACTCACCTGAGGTAAGGGAAATTCCCAGCTCCAACCCCCTCCACCTTTGTACTTTAGAGAAGAGAAATAGCCAACTTTAGCCCAATCTAGCTATCCTATCTCACTTAAATGGGGGAAACAAGCATTTGCAAAGTTCACAGTGCAGAGGTACAGGCTAATTAAAAGACACTTAATCACAGGACTAATATGCTTCCTTTCCCATACCACCTTACTACCACATTATTAAGCCCAATAGGCTGCACCTACCAAGACGCACCCACTTAATTTTTTAATTTTTGAGGCAAAGCCTCACTAAGTTGTACAGGCTACCCCTGGCCTCAAACCTGTGATCCTCTAGCCTCAGCCTCCCAAGTAACGGGATAACGGGCATATGTTACAGAGCCCGGCTTTGCTGTCTTTTCAGACTGTTTTTGTTTTTTAGTATAACTCGAAAGTTTTTGCTAGCACCCAGACAGGATGTATTCAAAAAGATGAATTCAATGTAGTCACTTTAAATGTCAATGGTCTAAATACTACACCAATTAAAAGGCAGACTGTCAGAGTAGATCAAAACACAACACCCAACTACATGTTGTCTACAAGAAACTTACTTTAGACATGAAGACAAATATAGATTAGAAGTAAAGAGCTAGCTAGCTGGGCACCTTCGCACAAAGCAGTAATCCCAGTGACTCAGGAAGCAGAGGCAAGAGGATCACAAGTTCCAGGCCAGAGGCAGTCTGTGTAACTCAGGGAGACCCTGTTACAAGATAAAAAATTTAAAAGGGGTTGGGGATACAGTTCAGTGATAGAACACTTGCAAAAGTATGTTGGATTCAGCCTCCTAGAACCACACACACAAAAAAAAAGCTTTTTAAATTAAAAATAAATAAAAGAGAAAAATAGGGTGGTCCTCAACTTAAAATAGGCCCATTTACAATTGTTCAACCTTTGATCACATTCAGTAGAAATCATATTTCAACTTTGAATTTTGATCTATTTCCGGGACAAGCAACACGTGGTACCATACTCTCTTATGATTCTGGGCAGTGGCAGCAAGCCATAGTTCCCAGTTAGCTACATGATCACAAGGGGAAACAACTGATACCCTACAGTGCACAGCATTTCTAAGCTATGTGATAGGTTAGGTGCATTAAAAGCATTCTTGACTTATGACACTTTCAACTGACAATAGATTAATCTAGACCTAACCTCATGTGAGTCAAGAAGTCTCTTACCGTGATGATACTAGTTAGACAAAACAAACCAACAGTGGAAGTAGCTGTATTATTCTCAGAGCAGATTTCAGAGCAATGAAAGTTATCAGATAAAGAGGAGTACTTCATAAAAAGGAGTCATAAAATGCTCCAGAAAAACATAACAGTCCTTAGTGTATATGTAAACAGTCCTTAATGTATATGTGCCTATCAGCACAACATCAAATATGTGAGGCAAAAAACCGATAGAACTACAAGAAGAAATAGAGAAGCAACTATTATAGCTAGAGACTTCAACCTCCCTCCATGAGAAATGGACAGAGGAGGCAGGCAGAAAATCAATAAGGACATGGCTGAACTCAACACCGTCATCATTCAACTGTATATAATTGATATTTCCGAACTACTTTATCAAAAACAGAAAAATGCAACTAGTACTGGAGAACTGGAATAACCATCTAGTAAGTAGGAAGTAGGAGATAACCAATGGGTACTGGTATGTAGGATACCTTTGCCTAACTATCTGTATTATCAGTTTTCTATTGCTATAACAAAACACCTGAAGTTCGGTACTTTATTTTTAAAAAGAGGTTTATTTAGCTCAGTTTTAGAAGCTAGAAGTCCAAGATCAGGCAGACTGGTCTGTTCAGCCTCTAGTGAGGACCTCATGGCAGATGGCATCACAACAGGAGTAATGAGGAAGAGATCATTTAGTGAAACAGAAAGCCAGAAGGATTCAGGACTGACTCACTCTTTTTATAACAACCCACTCTTGTAGGGACTATCCAGGGTCCCATGAGAACTACATTAATCTCTTCCAATGGTAATGACCCAAATGACCTAATTACCTCCAACTGACCCCACCTCTTAAAGGTTCCACCACCTCCTGTGATACTGACAAAAAGCTTCCAGCACAGGAACTTTTGAGGGGCATAATCAAACCACAGGACCATCCTACAATGTCCTAACATGGAAGTAACAAAAGCAGGTTATTCATCCAATGAATCCTTGTGTAAGAATTAATATAAGATGTTCAAAACATTTGTGATTTCAGTGTTGGGACTCAGAAAATAATACCTCAAAATAAAGACCTCTTAAGCAGTTTCTCTCTGATTTTCTTCTGCTCTCCTGTCTCTTGTCCCTCATTCTCCCACAAAAACAAGCCACAAAAACTAGAATTCTTCTTTCCCAAGGTGGGTCATAGGAACTAGAAGCTCTTTATCCAGTCAGCCATGAAAAAGCAAAATTATTACTCTAATTTCCCCCTGCTTTTGTGTAGGAGCTGGCCATAAAGAAACTAGGGGCTCTCCCATTCCAGTGGTCCTGCCTTACATGCAGGGGGAAGAAATGCTACAACTGAAGGGCTCACAAGAATTTGAACAGACAGGCTTTGCTGGGTTTCCCTATATGATCACATCTTTTTGGTCCAATCACATTTCTACTTGCATGTCCATGCTTCATTAAACCTAAGTATAAAAATGGGTAGTTCACGCTGGGTCTTTGCGACTTCAGTTTGAAGGCTGCCATGTCAGGTAAAACTATGATCAAATAAATTTTCTATGCTTTTCTCTTGTTAATCTCGAGTTTCTTTGAGACAAGATCTTGCTATGTAGCCCAGGCTAGCCTTGAATTTGCAATCCTCCTTCCTCAGCCTCCATGCCTGGCTTAACCTGTCTTTTGTTACACATAGGTAGGCCATGACTCTTTATGATGTGCAGGGAAGGGATTAATCCCCCTTTCCACTCCTACAGTGGTAAGTGATTTATTTGCAGGCAATGATAAAACTTAAACTCACATTAAATGAAACAGAATTCCTTTCTAGAATATGTCAAGGCCTATCTGCAGTGGCTTACTATCTAAAAAGGGAAACAAAATGAACAGAGGCCTAAATATAAGATAGAAAGGTGTCACAGAAATAATGCAAACCCCAAAGCAAGTTGAAAGAAAGGCAAAGAGCCTGTGGGAAAAGAAAAGGAGACTCAGAAAGACTTTTTGACACATTCAGAAACAGAAAAGTCTTCATATATAAGTGAACAAACAGTAAAGCTATAAAAACAGAAAAGAAGTAGAATGAATCTAGACTGGTTTAAATACTATTTTGTAAAAAGTTGGAATACTAAGATAGAACCTAAGACTTAAATTATTAGAAGAGGTATTTATATTGATATAGAAACATTAGAAAGTCAAAATTTTGAACAAGGAAATACTCTAATCAGATCTGCGCTATTCGAAAAAAAAATAATCTTCTGCCAGTATGTAAAAATAGTTTTTAAGGGGGAAAAAAAAAACATGAGAAAATAACACTGCTGATAACTAATTGGGTTATTTACAATGCAAATGTTAAAATGCTATTCAATTTTGTTCTAGCTAGGGAGTATGCTAAGGGAGAGCTGTCTCAAATTTACCTGTAATTGTTCAAACATCCTTAACATATGGTAAAGGTCTTAAAAATACTAAGTTGTACATTGAGTAATTTTTTCAGTATCCATGGTCCCAGCCTAAGTACTTAACAAATGCGAAGAGAGCACCAAATAAGAAGCTTCTGTATTCCAGAACCCTGCTACACAGGTCCTCAACTGCTTTGAAGCCCAGGAACATTGAGTGGCTCATCCTGAACAATACCCTTCAACCTAACATTTACTTCATCTGAGAAAACATAAGCTAATTATTACTTTGATTTGGTAATGAATTTTAATAAATAATTCATCATTCTTACTGGTAGCCAAGCAGTTTCCTTTTTTAAAATACCTAAATCAAAAAAAATCACATTTGAATCTTAAAACTTACTATCTTATTTTAAAATATTATAACTAAGTGAATTTAAATGTATTAAAAAGTTGATTTGCTGTTGTTGTTACATGGCACTGAGGCGGGTCTGGCTCATAGTGACCCTAGGTACAACAAAACAAAACTACCCAACACTGTGCCATGTACACAATCTTTTTTGTATTTGAGCCCATTGTTGTAGCCACTGTGTTTCTTCTCATTTTGAGTTGTGCCACTTAAAAAAGTGGAGATTCCAAGGGCTCCTCTATTCCTATTATTAAGGTCAACTCTTACTTTGAGGAGCTAATGATGGCCCAGTTGTCTTCTGGATACCTTCTGGTCTGGGGGACTCATTCTCCAGCACTATATTTGACAGTGGTTCTTCACTATTCATAGGATTTTCAATGGCTAATTATTTCAAGGGGGCTGGGATTTAGCTCAGTTGGTAGAACACTGCGCTGCAGTCTCTGAGGTCCCGAGTTCAATTCCCAGCACCACAAAAATGGGAGAAGGACCTGGCAATCCACTCCCAAGGCAATCCCGAGAAACAGTCTGCCATTGAAAACCCTATGAGGGTTGCTATGAGTCGGACACTGACTGGATGGCACCTAACAACAACAGCAATTATTTCAAGAGTGAGCTGCAAGGTCCTCCTCCCTAGTCCGTCTTAGTCTGGAAGCTCAGCTGAAACCTGTCCACCATGGGTGGCCCTGCCGGTATCTGAAATACCAGTAACATAGCTTTCAGCATCATAGTAACACAAAAACCCCCACAGCATGACAAGCTGACAGACTGGTGGGGGAAAGAGCTTATAGCTAACTAAAAATGATAGTTCTATGTATAAGTTTCCTATTATCATAATTATGACCTTACAGTTCCTGAACTAATGACATATCCAGGAACGTGCGGTATAGTCATTAGCAGATATGCTGAACACCCATGAACTTTACTTTTCTATGAATAAACAGTATCAACATCTGACTCAAATTTGTATATATAAATCAGAAATGCAACAAATGTCAGAACTCTAAATTGTTCACATCATTTTTGATGCTGCCTCAAGATTAATAAAATCAGAGGCATAATCCTCAGTGACAAAAGAACAAATATTTTTTTTCTTCTTTTTTTATTAGAAATTTTTAATGTACATCTTAATGTGTTTCATTTTGACATACTTTTCATTGTGACATTTCCATATATGCATTTTGATAAACATTATTCATATAGGTTACCCCTTACCCTCCCTATGCTTCCCCCCCCCCATCTAAGTTTCCCATCTAAGTCTTCTCTATCTTTTACTTAGTAGTTTTTTTCTATATGTCCTTGGGTTCCAGTTCTATTTAAGATAGAAACTTTTCCTGTAGTGGTCTTTGTTTTTATCTTGTTAGAACAATTACATGCATTTTCTAGACCATTTATATTGACATCATTCTTATCTTCCCCCCCCCCTTTTATTATGATCTGACCTTTGAATAGGATTTTTCCTTCTTGTAATTTTGAGTCAGCTCCCTCATATGAATAAGAAATATTTTTTAAATCAGGAGAATATAAATTACTAGTAGCAGATCAACATGGCTTTGTGAATAGCAAATGAAGTAAAAACTATTATTTTCTAAGACAAAATCGAGGCTTATGGGAAAGGGAAAAGAGACAAACAAAAATAACACAATTTGCTTTTAAAGGAACTTGGTTCCTAATGATCTCTTTTTATTCTCAGATTAACCCTATACTAATAGGCTCAAAAAGAGATTAAGAAATTTGTCCAACAGTACCCAGAAACACACTAAAGCCTCCAACGAATTTTAGTAGTCTTCTCAATGAGTTTGACAACTTTTTCCAATAAGCAGAAACTTCTAATTTTCTCAAAATTTACAACTATAGAACCTTTGGGGAAGTAAAAAATGCTGACAGGAAGACCACCCAACATGTTTAGGCTATAAAGAAAGGATTGTCAGTCAGTCAGCTTGGAGATGTAATAATTCTTCAAAAACGGCCAACAAGGAGAGATGTGGCTCAATAGTAGAGGGTGTGCTTAGTATGCTTCAGGCTCAAATCTTTGGGGGGCTGGAGATAGGAAGTATGAGGAAGAGGAGAAGGAAAAGAAGAACAACCAATGGAGAAAAGGATATGCCAGGCAAGAAGGGCCATATTTGAAAAGTATAGTAGTGTAAAATCAAAAATGAGTAAAATGCACCTTTAGGAAAGAAATGTAAGGTGAGGCTAAAGAGTTAAAAAAAAGTCAAATGCTAAAACATTTTATAAGTGATGCTGAGAACTTCAAATTACCATGAACACAACAGATTTGAAGAAATACTTTAATTAAATAAGCCCTATGATTACATTTGCATTTTCAAAATATCACTATCAAAACTCCTGGAAATTGAGTGGAGACAGGCTAGAGGCAGAAAATAATAATTGTTAGAGGTTTCTATACTAATCTAATAGAGCAATGATGTACACTTGCCTCAGCAATTACATGACTGAAGATTAGTTAAAGAGCTATTAGGAAGATAAAGACTATAGACTATGTTGTGGTTGTTAGGTGTCCACAAGTTAGATCCAACTCATAGCAACTTTATATATAACAGAATGAAACACCATTCAACACTCAGCCATACCCAGTACTATGTTAGTGTTTCTCTGCTATTCACAGGGTTTTCAATGGTGGATTATTTCAGGGGTAGGCTGCCAGCTCCTTCTCCCATTTTTTGCAGTGCTGGGGACCAAATCCTAAACCTCAGAGTGCATTCTATCAACTGAGCTAAACCCCAGCTCATATAGACCATGGTAACACCAGAATCCTTGAAGGAAATATTCAGGGTGTCTAGCACACAATAGAAAGTATATATTTGTTGAGTGGGATGTAGAGAATTATAACTATAGAAGTCAAGATGACTCCCTGGCTCTTGACCTGTGTGACTAAGTAGACAATTGACGTAATAGTAATCAAAACAGGAAAAGCACAATTGACGAACTCATGAAATTTGAGATATCTAAGGCATAGTCAACTCCAGTAAGAGTTAGAAAGTGTTTCTTTAGAGATAATCCTCATATAACCCCATGAGTGAGATATTTTCATCCCTATTTACAAAAGTGGAGAGTGAACTCATAGGGGTTCTGTACCAGTCCATCCACAAATTTTGCCCATTTACTAATAGTAAATACTACAGGTGCAATTTAAGCCCAAAGCCAAGATCTTTCCATCAAATCATACTTCAGGAGAAAAATTAAACTGGCTATGGTTTATGATACTGATTGGACTAAGTGAAATGAATTAAGAACATGTCCAAGTGTGTAGGATGTAGACTGGTCTAAAGTAGTTTGACAAGGAATGCAAAATCATTGTGATGAAAACAAATACATAATAATTTAGCACAGACAAGGGAATGATTCAAAGATGCCTCTTGGTGATGTCAGGTGTGGTGGTGCATGCCTGTAATCCCAGCACTTGTGCGGCAGAGGTAGGAGGTAACTGGGTGCAAAGCCAACCCGAGGTTCATAGCAAAACCCTGTATCAAAAAGCCAAACGCTTGGGAATGGAGGAATGTATCTCAGTGGTAGAGTGCCTGCTTAGCATGTACAGGCCCTAGGTTCCTCCACCAGCACTGAGAAGAGATTAAAAAAAAAAAAAAAATTCTCTGAGGTTTAAGTCCAGATAAATAGGAACATTATAAAATTATAAAATAATGAAGAACTAAACTGAAAGATAAATTCAGTTTTTTGACAAGTTGGTTTTTAGGTGATAACAGAATTCCAAATAGAAATGCAAAGCTGACAAGCTAGAAAAACATCAGTAATCCCTTATTAGATGGATAAACTGCATGCTTATTTTGTGCCAGGCATTATCCCTAAGGTATGAAGGATGTTGTTTGTTGTTGTTAGGTGCTTCAGAGTTGGGACTGACTCATAGTGTCCCTATGTACAACAGATGAAACACTACCCAACATTATGCCATGCCTGGCACTACTGTCAGTGCTTCTCTGCTATTCATAATGCTTTCAATGGCTGATGGGTTTTTTGGGAGTAGGTTGCCAAGTTCTTCTCCCAGGCCTGGTTTTCCTAGCTGGTCTCCCATCCAAGGTCTAAACAGGCCCAACCCTGCTTAGCTTCCAAGATCTGATGGGATCAGACACCATGATGGTACAGCTGTAGGCAGGTACTGAGGACAGAAATGAAAAGTTCTCGTCTTTATGGAGTTTACATTCCATGCAAAAGACAATCATTCAATCAATTTAATGTCAAGTAGTTAAGTGCTATAAAAAAATGGAATAAGGAAGTGGTAAATGGGTTAAGATTTTTTTTTAATATAAGGTTAATCAGGGAAAGCCTCTCTTAGAAAGTGACTTCTGAACAAAGTTCTGAATGATGTGATGGATATCAAGACCTTTACCCAGGGGAAGAATTCCTTAGGCAAAGAAAATGACACTAGAAATGAGCTTGATATGTTTAGATCCAAGAAGTTTGGAAAAACAGAGAGAGGGAGGGGGAGAGAGTCTGGAGATCATAATCACCTCAAAGATCCACAAAAAGGCCAAACCGTGGGCCACAATAAAGAATCTACATTTCTCTTTAAGTTGTATAGGTAACTACTGGACGGTTCTGAGCAGGTAAGTGAACTTATCCAACATTTTTAAGAGATCAATGGCCTTTGTAAATGAGAACTGATTGTAGGAGGCAAAATGGTAACAATGAATCCTACTAGAAAGCTCTTGCTATAATCTCTAAAAGAGATTAAGATGCCTGAGTCTGACAATAATGCTGAAGTGGAGAGAAGTGATGAGATTCTGGACATATTTCTTCGGTAAAGCCAAAAGACCTCATTGATTGAATGAATGTGGAATGTGAACGAAAAAGAATCAATGACAACTCCTAGACATTAGAAATGATTAGCAAGAAATACTAATGATGCCACTCACCGAGATAGATAAGGATGAAAGAATAAGAAGGGTTAGGGAAAGAATAAGAATTGAGTTTTCACATGTTTGTTTTTAGACTCCTATCAGAATCCAAGTGGAGATGCTAAGTAGATGGATATCTAAGTCTGGAACTCAGAGACTAAATACATAAATTTGAGAGTCACCCAAGTACACATGGTATTTAAAGCTAAGAGATCAGTTTTTTAATCTTACTTTAAAAATAAGCAATACAGAAAATTTTCTAGGTGCTTTACAAAAACTAACTCTCTTAAAAATCCTCTAAGAACTATTATTATCACTATATCCCATGTTAAAAATAAGGAAATAGGTACAGAATATCTAACCAACTGGCCCAAAGTCACATCACTGATAAAGAGCAAACCTGAGATGTGAATTCAAGCAGTATTACTTCAAAATCAGAATTCTTTTTTTTATTGGAAATTTTTAATGTACACCTTAATATGATTCATTCTGACATGCTTTTCACTGTGACATTTCCATATATGCATTTTGATGTACATTATTCATATAGGTTCCCCCTTACCCTCCCATATGCTTCTCCCCCTCTCCCCATCTAAGTCTTCTCTATCTTTTACTTGGTAATATTTTTCTATAGGTCCTTGGGTTCCAGTTCTGTTTAAGATAGAAACTTTTCCTGTAGTAATCTTTGTTTTTATCTTGTTAGAACAATTGCATGCATTTTGAAATCAGAATTCTTAACACTAAGTTGTCTCCTAATAGGGCTCCAAGAGATAAACCTCTTCCAGAGATTCCAGAACTAAGTCTGCAAAGAGGAGAAGCAAAATAAGGCTAAAACAGACTTAACCAGAAAATCAGAAAAGGTTTGGTGTCCTGGAAACCCATCAATAAAGTACATCAAAGAAATATTTAAGAGATCGGCAAAGAAATTGATGAAAAATTGACTGCTAGATTTGGTAAGATGGAAGTCAGATGGAAATCTGATGGAAAAACTTGATGAAATAAGTTATCTTTGTAAACCAAGTTGAATTTAGAAGAGATATAATGTTCCAAATAAGATTCACTTACTCAGTAAATTGTTACTGAATATTTATTAGTGTTAAAGACACTGGTCCACATGCTAGAAGTACAATAGTAAACAAATTTAAAAGAATTGGTGTCCTCACAGAGCTAATACCCTAGTAACAAGTTTAGGCATTTTGTCAAGGAAAAAGCTACTGCAAGCATTCTGCCTCAATATAAGAAATGTTGTATTACATAAATTGGTCAATTTCTCATTCACAGTTTCAGTGCATGAATAAAATTGAAGCCAATTTTGAAAAAGTGAAAATGCATATAAATGTTAAGTGATTAATAATATCAAATGAGTTAGTTGGAATACTTTAAATGACATACTCATTGGTGAATAAACTGAGAACTGAGAAAAAATATTGTGAAAAGTATTCTACATACTGTATTCTTTATGCTTAGTGTTATTGTTGTTAGGTACCCTTGAGTCAGGTCCGACTCATATCGAGTCTATGTACAACAGAATGAACCACTTCCGAACACTGTGCCATGCCTGGCACTATGTTAATGCTTCTCTACTATTCATAGGATTTTCAATGGCTAATTGTTTCAGGAGGAGGCTGCCAGGTCCTCCCATTTTTGCCATGCTGGGGATCAAACCCAGGGCCTCCGAGTGCACAGAGCCGCACTCTACCAACTGAGCTAAATCCCAGCATTCTATATGCTCTACTAATAAAAAGAAAATAAAAAATAAAAGAAACAAAACTGAACACTGGAGTCTATCGTACTCTGTACCTGTAAGGTCCTCTTAAACTTTTTATGATATTTCAACACATGATCATGAGGAAAGAATTGATCCAAATACTAAAACTTGAATAACTTTAAAAATAAGCTCTTCGGAACAAAGTAATGTTCCTACATTCAAGAAGCTCACTGCCTAGCAGGCTCAACTGACATATTCTCAACTCAGCAAACATTTACTAAAAAAAACCTACTACATAGCAACCAGGAAAATAAAAGCAAAACACAAGATGTAACTATCTCTAGTGCTAAATAATTTAGTAAAGACAAAAACTGCTAAAATAATTTGTAAGAGTTTGGAAAAAGGTGGAAATTACAATGGACTAGAGTAGTGGTTCTCAATTGGGAGCTATTTTGGCACCCAAGGGGCTCTCAGTAATGCCTGGAAACTTTTAAAATCATAGCAGTTGGGTGGCACTGGTACCTAGTGAGTAAAGCCCAAGGATGAGGCTAAACACCCCACATTGTATGTAACAGATCCCTCATAAAGATATTTATCTAATCCAAACTGTCGAGAATTTGCTACTGAGAAACTCTAGGATACAGTGATCAGAAAAGAATTCAGGTTTAACACCTGGATTCTGAGTTAGCCTTAAAACATGAGAATATGCAGAAAGATAAGAGAAATCATTGAAACAAAAGTGTAAAGGCAAAAAGAGGCCTGTGTCTGAACTGGGTGGTACAGGCACAAGGAACAAGTCTTACATCAAGAAATCTATCTGAATCCAATGCAAATTTGTGTTTAAAAAAAAAAAAAATCAGTAGTAAATGTGTTAAGGCCCTGGGTTTAACTAACTCCCAGCACCAGAAAAACAAATAAGGCAGTAGGATATAAAGGTGATTGGCTAGTTCGTAGCTAGATTATATAGGACCATTACAACTAGAAAAGATGCTGGAAACAGAAGCAGCAAGTATTGGAAAAGCATTTGTCCTAGAAACTGATGTAATAAGAAGACTGGTTGAAAGCAGGAATGAGGTCTTATTGTATGTCTTAAGGCCAATAGCACTGTATTCCATAGAAAGTGCTAAGTGCTTCTTAAGTACAATTTTTCAATTCATTAGTTATTTAGCATTACCCGTGATCTCTGAAGTTCCATCCACTGTTAAGATTCATGACATTGATTTAAACTGGAACACAAAGTTAACATCCACTAGGTGCCTCCCATAGGATACCAGTATAGCACGGTCTCTTATCCGTACTATTTCATTTAATTACCGAACAGAACTGTGTTTTGTTCTCTTTAAAGATGTTGTTGTTGTTGTTAGGTGTCACCTAGTCGGTGTCCGACTCATAGTGACCCTATGTACAACAGGTGAAACACTGTTGTCAGTACTTCTCTGCTATTCATAGGGTTTTCAATGGCAGACTGATTTTTTGGGAGCGGGTTGCTGGGTCCTTCTCCCAAGCCTGCAGCACCTGGTGTTCCCAGGAGGTTTCCCATCCAAGTACCAACTAGGCCCAACACTGCTTAGCTTCCGAGATCTGAAGCCACAGGGCTATGGCTGCAGGCCTTTAAAGATGAGAACACTGGAACTCAAAGAATTTATCATGCCTATGATTTCATTATGAGCTAGGAAGTGGCAGAGATAGGGCTGAACACTTTTTTTTCCTTTGCAGTACAAGGGGGTTGAACCCAAGGATTCACACATACCTTGTAAGCGCCCTGCTACTGAGCTACACCCCCCAACCCCTCTTTTAATTTTTAAATTGAGACAGGGTCTCCCTAAATTACGCAGGCTGCCTCTCCAACCTGCAATCCTCCTGGATCCACCTCCCGAATTGCTGGGATTACAGGCATTAGCCCCACACCAGGCAAGACTGAACCCCTTCTTAGTCTTCACCCAAACCTCCAAACTTCAGAAGAGTCCAAAGAGCGAAATTAAAAGCTCACCTTTCATAATCAAAACATACAAAGATGCATAAAGTACAAAGTTGTCCTTATATTCTGTTCCTACAGTAATCGTTAAATTCTGCCTTATGAGACTAGGATATGGTATTTGGCTTGCTTTCATTCCACACTTTAATGCCAAGATAGTGTGCATTAAAGTTACTCCAAAATTCTCTTCCAAGAAATTCAAATCCCATAATTATAACCTTCAGGTCAGAAAAACAAACAAAACAAAACAAAACAAACAAAAAAAGCTAGGCTGTTGAACTGGTATGATCAATACCTAATAACAGTAATTCATGAATGACAAAAATTTAGCATTTCAGACGTCTTTCCAGATTCAAAAAATCCTCTTCCAAACTTTTTAAAGAGCAAAGACCCGGCCTGAGAGAGGCAATGTCAAAGGCTCAGGTCATCAATTCAGTTTTAGTTGTGGCCAAGTAGTTCATCTTCATCTCTCCCAACATTTCAGTCTACCCTGACCCAGAGATTTCTCCTCCAGGGACCTCACAAAATAAGTTTTTAAATCCTGTAAGGTCCCTGACCTAAAACATTCTGCTAGTTTCAGATGTTTAACATCTGACAAGGAAACTCTTTTGCCATAGGGCTTACTATCCTGCTCTAGCCAAGATACATCCCGGCCCTTCACTGTTCTTACAGAAGCAAAGTCCCAGCACCAGATGCTACATCAGCTGCTCCTCTGAGGACCTTTACACCACTTAGGCAGTTGCTTCCAAACCTCCCAAACCAGTCCTAGCTCAAGGCCCACTTGAGAGGTTCTCTGAATCCCATTTCTTTCCGAGGATGCACCAAGCACTGAACCTTCTCTCAGCTCTAGAAGGAGTCTCAGGAACGGGGAAGAGTTTTTCCATAGTCCTGGAGTCTAGAATGTACGCTCGGGGTGCGCTCAGTGGGCTCTCAATCCCGGGGAGAGTGGACAACGAGGAGTAAAAACACTTACCAACATCCTGGTCGAAGGGATTGGTGGTAAAGAGAGGCATCGCCACTGCGTGCCGAGGTGTCCGCAGGGACTCCCCCTCGACACCACGGGAGACAGGATGCGATGGAGGAAGGACGACTCCTCAGGCAAAAACAACAGAGACTGATTCTACACGGTCCGCAACAACGACTCCCCGCACCCACCCCCAGCAACCGCGGTAGCGGCGGCGGCGGCGGCGGCGGCAGCTGTAGTGGCGGCAGCAACAGCGAAGAAGAGCAAAGGCCCCCGCGCGGGGCATGTCGGGAACATGGGCAACCTTGGCGCTGCCTGCCCCGAATCGGACCAGAATCTACCCCATCATCGCAGACCCAGCCAAAAATCCGCCTCTGCCTGGTTCCCCTTTTGATTGTCCACGTGTAGGAATAGAGATAGTGGCTGTGTTTTCGTCTTTTTTCCTTGGCCAGGCGTCTCCGGAGGTCAGGGTCCTTCAGGCGTACCGAAGCCGACTAAGGACCCCAGGAATGATTCAGAGACTGAGGAGAAAGAAAAAGGGTCGTGTTTGGGTCGAGCGAAGTCCCTTTTTGTACTCCCCGCTTATTCGTTCGCCTGTCATAACGTTGTAGCCCCTCTGAAAGAGGGTGGAGACTCCTGTGGGTCATCTTGTAAGTAAAAACCCAGTGAGTTCAATTCGCTGTCTGAGGTGACTAGAAAGTTGCCTGAAGTCATGTGAGCTGAAGGAATTGGCTCAAGTCCCTACAGAGGGGAGTGTCAGGCGCGCCGCTGCCTTGGACAGGCTGAGGTAGTGCTGGCACCTTCCCGCAAGTCCCTGAAAGCCCGGCTTCCGAGTTGGCCGAAAGCTCTTGTAGGGCGTCGGCACCTGCTGACTAACCGTGTAGTCAGTAACCAGGCAGCTGCAGTGATTAGGAAATGAGTCTTGCAGAGCCCAGGGTGGCCTCCCTAAACTGAGCAAAAAAGGAAAACTGACAAAATGGAGCTAGAAATCGATTAGGGATTGCTAGCAAGGGAACATGTTGATTTAGTCATTTTGCTTATAAATGTAGGTAAACAGGGCTAGGGTTGTAGCTCAGTGGTGGTGTGCTTGCCTAGCGTACACAAGGCCCTGGGTTCAAATCCCCAGTGCCAAAATAAAAATAAAAATAAACATACCTAACGAATAGAAATTATTCTCTATGTAAGTTGATATTCTAAATACTGTCTACTCAAGATTTTTCACAAACTAAGCTCGTCTTTTATGTACACTGAAATTCTGTAAATTATACCCAGATTTTCACATTTCCAGATGTGGGATGGAAACAAATATTGACATGTCAATAACAGGATCGGTATCATAGTACACAAAGCGTGTTTACAAGACTCCATTTAAAATGATGTCCCATTTCCAGAGCTGGGAGTGTGGCTCAGTTGTGGAGCATTTGCCTAAGCATGCGCGAGGGCCTGGGTTCAATTCCTAGCACCTCAAAAATAAAACAAACAAATAAATATGAAGCCCCGTTTTCGAAAGTGCAAAATGCAAATTTAAATAGCACTTAAAGCCTGGTGCATCCCTGTAAGCCCAGCGAATCAAGAAGCAGAGCCAAGAGGATTGGGTTCTAGGCCAGAGACAGCTTTCCTAACTAAATTAACATAATCTTAGAATAATTAACAATTTTAGGATAGAGGAAATGTATGTGAGTTTGTAACAAGCTTTTTAAAATGTGAATACCTTTAGAATCAACAATTCCATTTTTTGGGATTTATCTTAAAGACTTTAAAAAGCGCATGCCTGTAATCCCAGCGGCTTGGGAGGCAGAGGCAGGAGGATCGCAAGTTCCAGACCAGTGGCAGTCTGCGTAATTTAGTGAGACCCTGTCTCAGAAAAAGTTAAAAAATGGGCTGAGGGTGCAGCTCAGTGGTCCAGCACTTGCAGAGCATGCAGGCGCAAGGCCCTGGGTTCAACCCCCAGTACCACAAAAAAAAAAAAAAAAAAAAAAAAAGACTTTAAAAACATGAACAAAGATATACAGGGCAATGTTCATAATATCAAAGCATATTATCCTCCAAAATGTCCATTGAAAGACTGGACAAATTACTTCACTTCTTGGTTTCTCAGTTTTCTCATCTGTAAGAAACAGTAATTATAATAATAGAGTTGTAAAGATCAAATGCATAAATACAAGCAAAATCCTTATAACAATGCCAGGCATATGTTGTGTGGTAGGTGCCCTTTAATTGGATCCAACTCATAGCAACACAAGGTACCACAGAACCATGCACACGATCATTTTATGTTGGAACTTGTTGTTGTAGGCAGTCTGTTTCTTCTTATTTTGACATGTTTCTTCTTATCTGTGCCACGTCATCAGGAAGCCATCCTTAAGGTTGACTCTACTTTGAGGAGACAGCTCTTCCCTAGTCATTTCTTGAATGCGTTCCAGCCTGAGGAACTCATTTTTTGGCACTATATTTGACATTGTTTCTCTGCTATTCATAGGGTTTTCAATGGCTAATTATTTCAGGAGTTGGCTGCTGGGTCGTTCACCCTAGTCTGTCCACCATGAGTGTCCCTGCTGTTCTCTTGAGATGCTGGTAGTATAGTCTTCAGCATCACAGCAATATGCAAACCCCCACAGCAGGACAAGCTGACAGATATGTGGGGGCCTAGCATATAATAAGCACTAAATAAGTGTAAGCAATCATTTAAATTAATGTAGGTCAAATAAACTATAGTACATGTGATGTGAAAACTGTATAGCCATTGAAGGTGATACTGTAGATCTGTATTTACTTAGACATCCGAATACATAGGTTTTTAAAGGGTTACAAAACCACGCAAAATTAAAAATACACTGCAATTTTAAAAATATGGAAGGAAATGTATGAGAATATTATGACATGATTATATCAGAATGGTAAGATTCTGGATGATGTTTTGGTTCTTTATGCATTTTATATTTTCCAAATACTATGTTTTAATGGGATACATATATTTTATTCAAAAGCAGAAAAAAAGTTAAAATACAGCAATGCAAAAAATGTGATATGATAATGACATCAGTTTCACAACATTTGGAAGGGTTAATATCAAAACGTTGCTTGTGCTTCATGATGACAAGCATGATCTTTTTCCAAAATATCACTATTGATATGAAAAGCAGATAATTCTTTCCAATAACCTGTTCTTGATTAGTAGGCAGGCAGAATCAGGTGACAACTCATCTACCTCAAGTTCAGAGCAGTGTATTAGGTATTGGGTACATTGTCATAACTGCCCTGTATCAGAGCCAGATCATTACAAAAATGTATTTGGATATGCTTTATGCTCCGGTAATGAGACTGACTTGTTCTGTTGCCAGCAGTAAGCTACTGAACAAATTCTTGAAACCTTAATTATCAACATGTGAATACTGGGAATAATATGTATTAGTATTGATAACATTATCCATGTATCTGACCAAGAAGAATGATGATAGCTATTGAGGATCTTTATGATTAATATGCTATAAAAGTATTTTAAAATACAAAATTCATGGTTATAGTTAACATAAAATCCACATATAAAAAGCGAAATGGGTTTGTATTTTTGAGGTTAACTTTTCCTATTATCCCTTTAAAATATTGAAACTACTAGAGTTTCACTTTTACTATTACCATAGTTTTTAAGACATTTTAGAGACTACGAATCAATTTCACCCTTAAATGTTTCTATATTATATTTAACAAATTCCATGATTAATTTAAACATATTCTATCCCTTTGTTCTCAGTTTGATTTTGAAAATTCTACCTTAAAAACAAAGATACTGGCATGTAAATGGAGTAACTCCAGGAAAAAACTATAATTTTTAGGTTCAGGAAAATGAATATATCTGGAAGGTTATTAACACTTTGATAATTCCAACCTAAGTAAGAATGATTAATACTTCTTAAATTTAGCCCTTCTTTTCTAGCCTCATTGTCACTACGTTAGTTTTCACTCTCCTCATCCCTTAGGTGAATTACTGTAATCCCCCCATACCTGTAGAACCTGTGACTTACCATGGTCCAAAAATATTAAGTGGAAAGTTCCAACAAGTAAGAAAGTTTTAAATTGTATGCCATTCTGAGGAGCATGATGAAATCTCACACCCTTTTTCCCCCGCTGGCCCAGGACATGAGTCACCCCTGTGTCCAACATATGCATGCTGTATATGCTACCACCAATTAGTCACTTTATAGCCTTTTTGATTATCAGATTGACTATAGTCACATAAATTTATTATATTGTTATAATCATTCTAGTTATTGTTACTAATCTCTTAACTGTGCCTAATTTATAAAGTAAACTTTATAGGTATAAATGTTTAGGGGAAAACATAGTGTATGTAGGGTTCAATACAGTTTCAGGTATTAGCTGAGGCTTGGGGACTTATCTTCTGTGGATAAGAGGGAAGTACTGCACTATATTCACCTCCTAATATATTTTCTCCTTTCTTATTGTGATAGAATGAATAATATCCCCCCAAAGTCCTACATTTAAGTCCTAATCCCAACATGATAGTATTTAGATATGGGACCTTTGAGAAATAATTAGATTTAGATGAGATCATGAGGCTTGGGCCCTTGTGATGAGATTAGTTCCCTTATAACAAGAGACAACAGATTGCCTTTTCTCCTTATCTCTGTCATGTGAGGACCAAGAAGACATCTTTCTGCAGGCTAGTAAGAGAGTCCTCACCAGAACTAACCATGCTGGCACCCTAATCTCAGACTTCCAACCTCCATTACTATGAGAAAATTAATTCTGTTGTATAAATCACTATATTGTATTTTGTCACCCCATGTGTCTGTCAGCTTATCATGTGGTGGGGGCTTATGTGTTGCTATGTTTCTGAAAGCTATGCCACTAATATTTCAGATACCAGCAGGGCCACCCATGGTGGACAAGTTTGAGCTGAGCTTCCAGACCAAGACAGTCTAGGGAAAAGGATCCAGCAGCCCACTCCTCAAACAGCCGTTGGAATTGCTATGAATAGCCGAGAAGCACTGTCAAAGATAGTACCAGAAAATGAGTACCTTAGGCTGGAAGGCACTCAAGAAATAACTAGGGAAGAGTTGCCTCCTCAAAGTAGAGATGGCCTTAATGACGGAATTAGAGTAAAGCCCATAAGACTTCCTTTTGCTGATGTTGCATGAATCAAAATGAGAAGAAACATAGTGGCTGCAACAATGGGCTCCAACATAAAAAGATCATGTTCATGGCACAGTGTTGGGTATTGATTCATTGTATATGGGGTCTCTGTGAGTTGGATTTGACTTGAAGGCCCTCAAAAATAACAATAACATTGTAATTGTTGTGGCAGCCCAAGTTAATATATCTCCTGTCTCCAAATCATTCACTATACTACTGCTAGATGATTTTTTAACACACAAATCTGATTATATCAGTCCTTAAAAATTCATATATGGTTCTGCAGTCACTCCTTCAATACATATTTATTAACTCCTTATGTGTGCCAGATACCATTCTAGATGCTGGAAATAGAGGGATGAAAGCTTTATGTAACTTAACCTTTATTTACCTTCCCTCTGGAGAAGAGTTATTAAATAATTGAGTTAATTGCCTGGTTACAAATGTGCAGTCTCCTGCCTTCAGGATTAAATGTTAATTCTTTGTTGTTGTTGTTAGGTGCCGTCAAGTCGGTATCCAACTCATAGCGACCCTCATAGGGTTTTCAACAGCTGAGTGTTTCAGGATTGCCTTGGGAGTGGATTGCCAGGCACTTCTACCATTTTTGCGGTGCTGGGAATTGAACTCAGGACCTCAGAGACTGCAGCACAGAGCTCTACCAACTGAGCTAAATCCCAGCCCCATTAATTCTTTGTTCTTGTTGTTAGGTGCCATTGAGTCGGTATCCGACTCATAGAGACCCTACGTACAACAGGCCAAACACTATTGTCAGTGCTTCTCTGCTGTTCATAGGGTTTTCAATGACAGATTGATTATTGGGAGCGGGTTGCCAGGTCCTTCTCCCAAGCCTGCAGTATCTGATGTTCCCAGGCGGTCTCCCATCCAAGTACTAACCAGGCCTAACCCTGCTTAGCTTCCAAGATCTGATGGGATCAGATGCCACAGGGTTACCACTGCAGGTTAATTCATTAGTATTACACTTTTCATGAACAAGCAACTAAGTATCTCATCACTTTACAGATTTTTCCTCCTGCTCTCTACTGTAGTCTTTCGGAACTATTAGCAGCTGTCCAAATGTCCCCAAACTTTTCTTGTCTTCAAGCAGCAACTGTTACTGCTTTTTGTGCTCTTATGCTATTTAGATAAATCCTAGGCCTTCTCTAAATCTCCATTCAGACTTCATTCACTTCCCCAAAGCATTTTCTGACTCAGTACCAGACCAGTAATAGGTACACAATAAATATTTGTTAATTAATTGGTTGATTGTCCACTTCTATCACAGCATTTAATGGTATATTTGTTCCAGATATTTATTACTTCATGTTGTTGTTATTGTTAGGTGCCGTGGAGTCAGTGTCCAACTCATAGTTACCCTACATACAACAGATGAAATAGTACTGTCAGTGCTTCTCTGCTATTCATAGGGTTTTCAATGGCAGATTGATTTTTAGGAGTGGGTTGTCTTGTCCTTCTCCCAAGTCTGTAGCACCTGTTGTTCCCACACGGTCTTCCATCCAAGTACTAACCAGTCCTGACCCTCCGTAGTTTCCAAGATCTGACGGGATCAGACGCCACAGTGCTAAGGCTGCAGGCTTGATTACTACATAAACCACCCCAAGTTTAGCCTCTGAGGGAAAACCAATCATTTCTTTGGGTTGTTGTTGTTGTTAGGTGCCGGCGAGTCGGTATCCGACTCATAGCAACCCTCCTAGGGTTTTCAATGGCTGACTGTTTCGGGATTGACTTGGGAGTGGATTGCCAGGCCCTTCTCCCATTTTTGCGGTGCTGGGAATTGAACTCTGGGCCTCAGAGACTGCAGCGCAGCGCTCTACCCACTGAGCTAAATCCCAGCCCTTTCTTTGGGTTACAAATCAGAAATTTGGTCAGAGATAAACAGAAACAGCTTGCCTGCCTTCTATACAGTATCGGCAGGGATAGCTCAATGGCTGTAATGACTCCATAGCTAGGGCTGCAATATCTGAAAATTTGCTCAGTTATACATCTGGCAATTGATGCTGGAAGTTAGCTGAGTCATCAGGGCTGACAGCCGGAACAACTACATGGGACTTCCCACTGGGGCCTGGGGTCTAGCTCAGTTGGTAGAGTGCTGCTCTGTGCTGAGTCCCTGGGTTTAATCCTCAGCACCACAAAAATGGGGAAAGGACATGGCATTCTACTCCTGAAACAATCCAGAGAAAATCAGCCATTGAAAACTCTATAAATAGCAGAAGACCACTGACACAGTGCTGGGCATGGCACAGTGTCAGAGAGTGTTTTGTTCTGTTGTATGCCCTGAATTGGACCTGAATTGATGGCACCTAACAACAACATGTATCAACTTGATTCCTCCCAGCACCTTAGATGTCTGAGTAAAAGTCTGGGCATTCTAAGAGACAGGAAGATGAAACTGCCAGTTTCTTAAGACCTGGACTAGTAAATGGGTATAGGATTCATTTCAGTCATATTTTATTGAACAGGCAGTCATAGCATTTAAACTCAATGGGGAGAGAAAATTCACCTCTTTGTAATAGGACTTTCAAAGAATTTTGGAGGCCATATTTAAGTGCTACCACAATACCGTAACTTTTTGCTTTTTTATATGAGCATTAGATTTTTAATCATTTATATTTATGGCCTCTTCCCACATAGTTGTTCCATGAATGTTTATTAAATGCAGTCAGTGAATCATATTATGATTAAAGGATTATATTTCTGTTATTGGCCATAAGAAGCTAGTAAGACCTGGACTTATATTTTTACTGTGAGCAAATAGAACACTGGGCAAAAATGCATGGGTTGTGGTTTGGATATGAAATATTCCTTGAAACCTCATGTGTTGAAGGCAGCCCATGGCACTACTGAGAGGTGATTGGAATAGAAGGATGCTAACCTAATCAATGGATTAATCCATAGCTGAATAAGCTATTCGGAGGTAGGGCCTAGTTGGAGGAAGTAGGTTGGGGGTGGGGCATTGGTCTTTAAAGGGTATGTTTTGTTCCTAGCTCCTTACTGTCTTCCTTGCCCTGCTTCCCAACTTCCATGAGTTACAGTCTTGTTCTACCATGCCCTTACCACAGCCCAGAAACAATGGCCTCAGCCAACCATGAACTGAAATCTCTGAAATCATGAGATAAAAGTATTTTTTTCCTCCTTTTAAGTTGTTTATGTCAGGTATTTTGTCACAGTGACAAAAAAACTGGTTAATACAACATGGAACAATCGATTTCAAACATGAGACTATACTGAGCTATGATCCTGAGGAGAAAGGAAGCATAACAGGTGAACACTATAATTGCCAACAACTTTCTGCCCAGAATCAGTTTTGGACTGTGACATAGGGAAGGGGAACCCCAGGAGAACCATAAGGTCTTCATGTATTGAAGAGAGAGAAATCAGAGTGTGAGTCAGCCAAGTGACTGGAATTTGAAGGAGAGAATAATCGGAAAGCATTATGTAAAGAATTCCAAATATCTGGACAGAAATGTTGAGACTTTGGCTGGATGTTTATCTGATCACGGACAGGGTAAAGTTCAATAAGGTTAGGGAAAGAATTTTCAGATAAAGAACTATTACCATGGAACCAAAACCTGAAAATTCCAAAACTTCATGCTAGTCTAGAAATCATTTCATTTCTCAAAGCCAGAGGGAAGAGACCTAGTTGAATACACTGGATACTAAGTTAACACTCTAAAAGAATAATGTCTTAGTAGCAGGGAGTAGCCTGAAGAAGGTGGCTATGCTAGATTTACTCTTTTTAAAAAAAGGCTTAAAAAGTAATTCTGAAATGAAACACATAATAGGGAAAGTAAGTGAAACTGAAAGCTAGTTTTTTAAGATCAATAAGATTATAAATCCATAGGCAGACTGATAAGAGAAATTATAAACTACCAATCTCAGGAATGAGAGAAATGATGTCAATACAGATGTTACAAATGTTAAAAAAGAAAGCTGGACAAGGTGGCACACACCTTTAATCCCAGTGACTTGGGAGATCCAGGCCAGAGGCAGCTTGCATAACTTAGTAAAAACAGTTCTCTTAAAAAATAATAATGAAGAAAGCAGGCTGCGGATGCAGCCCAGTGGTAGAGCATGTGCAAAGTATATGCAAGGCCCTGAGCTCAACTCAGCCCCTAAATACAGAAAAAATAAACAAACAATATAATGATGATGAAAATGAAATATTATGACTAAGTTTATATATGTTCAAAAATGTGAGAAAATGGCAAATTCCCTTCAGATTCACAAACTACTGAATCTTATCCAACAAGTATTTCATGTGAATAGCTCTGTTTATGTTAAAGAAATTACATTTCTTATTAAAAAATTTTAGTAATGTTGACTACAGCCAGGCACCATGGTACACACCTGTGATCCTAGCAGCTCAAGATGCTGAGACAGGAGGATAGTGTGTTTGAGGCCACAGGCAGCTTGCACAACCTAGCAAGACCATGTCTCAAAACAAAAAATAAAAAAGGCTGAGGGTGCAGCTCAGTGGTGGAGCACAATTCTACATGGTGTAAGGCTGCGATTTGAACCCCCCAGTACTGCAAAAATTAAACAGATGAATAAGCAAATAAATAAAATTAACTGCAGACACAGATGGCTCCCCTGGATATTAAAAAGGGTGTATAAAGAAATGTGGCAGGGAGGGTCAAGTAGGAGTGATGCTCCATCTTCATTATTTTGATTATAGTCATGTTTTCATGGATGTATATATGTCACTATTTATAAAAAGTGTACATCTTAAATATGTGCAGCTATTATATGTGACATATTAAAATAAAAATGAATACACAGGATCGTTATATGAAAAAGAGTTGGTGGATGACCAGCCATTTCAAAAGGTTGCATATGATGAGGAACCAATGATATTGAAGGATGAAGTAGAAGCTGCCTTGAAGGAATTAGCAAAACACAAGGCTCCAGGAATTGATGGAATACCAAGAGATGTTTCAACCCATTGATGCAGCACTGGAGGTGCTAACATGTTTATGCCAAGAAATTTTGAAAACAACTTCCTGGCCACCTGAGATCCATATTTGTTCCTATTCCCAAGAAAGGGGATCCAGCTGAATGTGGAAACTATTGAACAATATCGTTAATATCACACGCAAGCAAAATTTTACTAACGATCATTCAAAAGCAACTACAGTAGTATATAGACAGGGAACTGCTGGAAAATCAAGCTGGATTCAGAGGAGGGTGAGGAACCAGGGACATCATGGCTGATGTTAAATGGATATTAGCTGAAAGCAGATAATGCCAGAAAGGTATCTATGTTTTATCAACTATGCAAAGGCATTTGACTGTGTGGATCATAACATTATGAATAACACTCTGAAAAATGGGAATACCAGAGCACCTAATTGCACTCATGAGGAATCCGCACGTGAACCAGGAGGCAGTTATTCAAACAAAACAAGGAAATGCTGCTTGGTTTAAAGTTGAGAAAGGTGTATGTGAAGGCTGTATCCTTTCACCACATGTCTTCAATTTCTATGCTGAGTAAATAATCTAAGAAGCTGGACTTTATGAAGAACAATGTGGCATCAGGATTGGAGGAAGACTCATTAACAACCTGCATTATGCAGATGACACAACTCTGCTTGATGAAAGTGAAGAAGATTTGAAACATTTACTGAAGAAGATCAAAGAACATAGCCTTCAGTATGGATTGTGACTCAACATCAACAAAACAAAAATCCTTACAACTGGGTCAGTACTCAACTTCACATTAAATGGAGAAAAGGCTGAAGTTGTGCAAGATTTTGCTTTTACTTGCTTCTACAATCAACAACCTTGGGAGTAGCAGTGAAGAAATCAAAAGACACATTGCTTTGGATAAAGCTGTGGCAAAAGATCTCATGCCATGTTATTTTCAGTTACTTCATACGGTTGTGAAAGCTGGACATTGAACAAGGTAGACTGGAGAAGAATATATGCTTTTAAATCATGGTGCTAGAGACGAATATTGAATATACCATGGACTGGCAAAAGAACCAACAGATCTGTCTTAGAAGAAGTGCAACCAGGGTGCTCCTTGGAAGCAAGGATGGTTAGACTGTGTCTTATGTATTTTGGACATGTAGTCAGGAGGGACCAATCCCTGAAGAGGGACATCATGTTTGGGAGAGTGGCAGGTCAATTAAAAAAAGGAAAACCCTCAACTAGCTGGATTGACAAAATGTCCACAACAATGAGCTTAAACATAAATAAGATCATGTGCTTGGCACAGAATTGGGGACTGTTTTATTCTGCTGTACATAGGGTCACTATGAATCGGACCTGACTCAAGGCACCTAAGAACAACATTATGTGTGAATTATATCTCAATAAAACTGAAAGTAACCAGAAATACATCTTCTGTGACTATTTGAGGTTCTGATAAAAAAATTTAGATGATCACTTAAAATATGAAAGATTATGCATCTCAAAAAAGTAGAAATGTTTGAAGAACAGCCTTGGACCATTCCTCAGCAATTTCCCTAAGAGATATTCCAGAATAACTGCTGCTTCTAGCATTGTTTTTTGGAGACGGATGAATCAATCTTTATAATGCTAAGGTTTGTAAATGACCTTTTTTATAACAAATCATAGTTGTACAATTAATATAAACTTCCCCAGTTTATAAGAGTTCAACAATGACTTCCATTTTTCCTCCTTTCCCATTATAAAGATCATATCTAATAAATAATAACTGCTACGGATTGGTTAACTGGATTAGCAGTACTATATTTACCAACCGGTCTGGGCTTGTGGTGAATCCTGTGATTCAGTCTGCAACTGATATATTTTGAAGGATCTTTAAAAATGAAGACCTCACCAAGGAATCTGCTTCACCCAAGCATTTATCACTCAAGGACTTTTCAAAAATAGTAACTTCTATTTTGAAGGTAAGTCAAAGGTTAGCATGATGAAAATCACATATGCTTACTGTGGGGAGATTTACAAGAAGAAAATAGTCATCTTCATTCTAAAGTTCCCTGGACTATGTCTCTGCTAACATTAGGACATTTTCCCCAAAGGAGCACTTAAAATCCAACTTTTTCTATTCTGTTCGGTTTGTAATAACCTACATGTATTTTTTGTTTTCGTGATCAATTTTTAAGGTATGAAATGTTTCCTTAGGAATGAAGCTCTTATTTATAATAATATAGCTAAAGAAAGGCCTGCAACCATGGCCCTGTGGCATCCAATCCCATCAGATCTCGGAAGCTAAGCAGGGTCTGGCCTGGTTAGTACCTGGATGGGAGACTGCCTGGGAACACCAGAGGCTGTAGGCTTGGGAGAAGGACCTGGCAACCCCCTCCCAAAAATCAATCAATCTGCCATTGAAAACCCTATGAACAGCAGAGAAGCACTGACAATAGTGTTTCCCCTGTTGTACAGAGGGTCGCTATGAGTCGGATACCTACTGGACGGCACCTAGCAATAACAATAACATACCTAAAGACCACAAAGTTTTTATTTAAAAGTCTTGATTTTCAACTGTCAACCTAAAGCCAAGTTTGTATGACTGATGCTGTTCTTGATAATCTCTAGAAGGACTTCTCTGTGGCTGTGTTTTCACATCCATAAGAAATAGGGAGGGCTGGGTGTAATGGTGCATGCCTGTAATCATAGCACTTGGGAGGCTGAGCCAGAAGTATCAAGAGTTCAAGGCTATCCTGGGCTGCATAGCAAGATCCTGTCTCAACAAAACAAAACAACAGCAATAACAAAAGCCAAATTTAATAAATGGGATTGGTTAACTGCCTGTCACATAAGAAGCTGTATTGTACTAACATATCTTGTTGTTGTTGTTAGGTGCTGTGGAATCAGATCCAACTCATAAGAACCGTAAGTACAGCAGAACGAAGCACTAACCAGCACTGTGCCAAGTACACAATCTTTTTGCGTCATTGTGTTTCTTCTCATTTTAAGTCATGCTTCATCAGCAAAAGGAAGTCCTAGGGGATTTACTCTGTTTCCATCATTAAGATCGACTCTACTTTGAGGAGATAAGTCTTCCCCAATCATTTCTTAAATGTCTTCCAGATAGAGGGGCTCATTTTCCAGCACTATATTTGACAATGCTTCTCTGCTATTTCTAGTGTTTTCAATGGCTAATTGTTTTGGGAGTGGGCTTCGGGTCCTTCTCCCTAGTATGTCTTAGTCTAGAAGCTCAGCTGAAACCTATCCACCACGGGTGGCCCTGTTGTATCTGAAATACTGGTGGCATAGCCTTCATCAGCAGTACGCAAAGGCCCCACAGTATGAAAAGCTGACAGGCACCAGGGGAAACATATCTCAGAATACATTTATTTGTAAGATTGTCTTATGCATTGCAAAACAGTGTTAACTTTATTTTTCATTCACTTTAGTAACTAGTATATAACTACTCACTTTTTTAAAGGGACATTTCTACAAATCTGTTGATATTATTTATTCCTAGGGTATTTAAGATTGTTAAAATATTGAGTTTTGCAAAAACCATAATCATTGTGATAATGAGGTATATCTTGTGTTGGATTCTTAAAGGCACATTTGAAAAGGAAACTATTAACCACAAGAGGCAAACCCATTCTGCCACAATATTTGGGTTTTATGTTAAACATATCAATAATATGGTAAAATTTACACTTTAAAATACTTGCTATTCATGATATTTTAAGATCAGCTCTAAATAATATATACATAAAGAAGTACACCAATTTTATGTGTTCAGTATGGTTTTTGACAAATGATTATGCCTGTCTTACTACCACAATATTGAATATATTGAATATTTACATTACCCTAAAGGATTCCTGTTTCCATTCTTACTCTATTCTCCCTATAGACATGCTAGCCCCAGGGAACCCTATTACTATACATTTCCCTCTTAAAGAGTTTCATATGACAATAACCATACAATATGTAAAATTTTGTGTCCGGTGTCTTTTGCTCAGTATAAAGTTTACAAAATTTGTTTGTATTGCACATACAATAGTTTATCCCTTTTTATTGCTGAGTAATATCCCATTTTATGAATACACTGCAACTTGTCTATTTACGTGTTAATGGACACATAGGTTATTTTTAGTTTGGGGTTACTAGGACTAAAGCTGCTATGAACACTTGTGTCCAGGTCTTTGTGTGGACAGATGTTTTTCTTTCTCTTGGTTAAATACCAAGGATGAAATTGCTGGGTCATAGAGTAAGTGAATGCTGAATTTTTTAAAGAAATTGCCACATTGTTTTCTAAAAGAGTATTCTCTTTAGCCTCCTATTAGTATGCCTGCCAATTGGCTCTACATCATTGCCAACATTTTGAAATGTTAGTCACTTTAGTGGTGGTGTAGTGATATCTCATTGTTGTGAGA
This sequence comes from Pedetes capensis, assembly GCA_007922755.1. NCBI lineage: Eukaryota > Metazoa > Chordata > Mammalia > Rodentia > Pedetidae > Pedetes > Pedetes capensis. The sequence goes on along the minus strand of VMDO01000399.1, from coordinate 72,289 downwards.
GACTTGCATTTCCCATATTACTAATAAGGCCAAGTATTTTTACATGTGATACTGGTTATTTGTGTATTTGTATATTTTCTTTGTGAAGTTTCTATCAATTTTTTTTGCTCATTAAAAAAACCAGATTGTTTTATTGTGTTTTAAGGATTCCTTGTATATTCTGGATACCCAGCCCATTTTTTCCTTCTCAGATATAAACATATTGTGACTATTTTCACTTTTTTAAGGTTTAAGAAGAGTAGACATTTACATGTTGGTGAAGTTCAATTTTTTTTTTTTTTGGCAGTACTAGCAGGTTGTACCCAGAGATCTACACATACCACTGAGCTACACCCATGGCCCATTTTTTACTTTTTATTTTGAGATAGGGTATTGGTAAGTTAGACAGGCCACCTCTGACTTCAAACTTGTGATCCTCCACCCTTGGCCTCCCAAATTGCTGGGATTACAGGCACATGCTGCCATACCCGGCTGATTATTGCTTGTTTTTATACCTAAGAAATCTTTTCTTTTCTCAAAATCACCGAGATTTTCTATGCTTTCTTCTAGAAGTTTTATGTAGTTTTTATGTTTAGGTCTATGATCCACTTCAAGTTATTAATTTGTCTATGGTGTGAGATAAGAGTGCAGATTCATTTTTTATGTGGATATCCAGCTCTTCTACTTATTGAAAAGACTATACTTTCCACATGGAATTGTCTTAGCTTCTTAACTGGAAATCAATCAGCCTTATACAGATGAATCTGTATCTGGACTCTACACGGTTTCATTGATCTGTCTTTCCTTATGCTTACTAAACTGTACTGAAAACTATAGTTTCATATTGTCTTAAAATTATGTATATTTGTGCTCTGACTTTGTTGTTCTTATGCATTTCCATATTAATTTTAGAATTACCTTGTCAAATTAAAAAATAATCTGCTGGGATTTAGGGAGAACTGACACTTTTACAGTCCTGCATCTTCCAACTCATGAACATGGAATAGCTATATATTTGTTGTTGTTTTTAGGTGTCGTCGAGTCGGTATCCGACTCATAGCGACCCTCATAGGGTTTTCAATGGCTAAGTGCTTCGGGATTGCCTTGGGAGTGGATTGCCAGGTCCTTCTCCCATTTTTGCGGTGCTGGGAATTGAACTCGGGACCTCAGAGACTGCAGTGCAGCGCTCTACCAACTGAGCTAAATCCCAGCCCAAGATTTAGGTCTTTGATTTCTCTCAGCAGTGATTTATAGCTCCCAGCAGTGATTTATAGTTTTCAGTGTACAGCTCTAGCACATATTCTGTTAAATATATTCTTACATAGGTCACATTTTTGGATGCTAATAAACATATTATTTTAAATTTCATTTTCCAGTTACTCATTGCTAGTATGTAGAAAGCAATTAAATTTTGGTACATTGACCTTGCACCTGGCCACTAGTAGGTCTCTCTATAAGATTCCTCAGGATTCCTAGGATTTTCTAACTATGCAATGTGTTCATTTGCAAGTAAATAGTTCTACTTCCTCCTTTCTAATATAACTGCCTTTTCATCAAATTTGAGTAATTTTCGACCATTTATTTCTTCCCTAAGCAAGCTTCAGACTTCCCTCTGCCCCCTTCCTTCCCCTGTCCCTACAAGAATGACTTCCTTGAATTTTTCTAAATTCTGTGGAGCAGATCTGTAGTGCAACCTGGGCGAGGGTCTCAGAGGTGAGACCCTAGTAGACTGGGTCCCTGTTTCTTCCCTTCCATGCCTTCTCTGGGGGTCTATTCCTGCCAGGGAATGGCTCCATACTTTCAGGTGTTCCTGGACTGGCATGTATAGGTCATTGTGGCAGTCTTCCTTTCTCATGTTTAGAATCCAGTTTCCAGAGAACTGCCTAAAATACAGATCATTTCCATTGGCCTGTGCAGAATTTCTTTCACTAGATTTACGGCAGGGTCTCCAGAATAGTGGTAACACCCTGATTTTTAGTGACAAGACCATATGTATTTTTTATGGATAATTTCACTGAAACCTCACAACTTTATAAGGTAGATTTTTAAAAATATTATGTCTACAGAGAAAACTGAGGCATGGAGAGGTTAAGGGGCCCAAGTTCACACAGCTAATAAGACTGGTAGAGTCAGGAATTTGGGGGTTGAATTTCAGCGATCTGACTTGTCCATGCAAAACACAGCTCTTGCTACAAAGGAAAAAAAGAAATCATTTGTTCTGAACCAAATATGAGTGATCATGGCCCTGTAATATAGATTCAGGTAGCTCTGAATGACATGTTCCATTGTGGAAGATGTTACATGAACTTTTATAATCACAGGACAAATGAAAGTCATAAACCAATGCATTTATTAAATACATTGATCAGGACATCAGGTAGGTGGATTACAGCCAAGAAGGAAAACCCCTTCTAGAGGTTTCAGGTGCAGTCTTAAAACATTCTTAGCTTTTGGGTTGGTGGAAGCTGGTAGTCTGCTAAATAATACACTCCAAAGGTTTTACCTAATAATCACAAGAATATTAGGTCATATACAGAGGTTGTTTAGCTCTAAAGGTACTAAGGAGAACCGAAGATAACATTCCATCTGTCTACAAGCTCGAAGTTCTAGTCAGCCAATCCATCTGCAGAATCTTTAACACAGATGTGGCTTCTTTACAGGACTTTAGTTCACAGATTCCAGAGCTTGCCCTTTTAACGTCAAGCTTTAAGGAGAAAGAGGAAAGAGCTACTTAGGAGAAAGGATGGATCTTGAAAGGAAGGAGGGGGTGGGGTGGGGGGCGTAGAGAGAAAGGAAAAGGAGAAAGAAAAGAAAGGAGAAGAAAAGAAAAATACATAGGCTAAAGGGCTGGGATTTAGCTCAGTGGGTAGAGCGCTGCACTGCAGTCTCTGAGGTCCTGAGTTCAATTCCCAGCACCGCAAAAGTGGGAGAAGGGCCTGGCAATCCACTCCCAAGACAATCCCGAAACAGCCATTGAAAACCCTATGAGGGTCGCTATGAGTCGGATACCGACTCGATGGCACCTAACAACAACAACAAAGAACAGAAGGACCCTAGATTCCCTGCGGGAAAAGGTTGTTTCTTCCTTGGTGTCTTGTGTTACTCTCTTTCCTCCAGCTTTCTGACAACATCTAACATTCTGTGCTGAAGCAGTATCAATGTCCTTAGAAGACTGGGTCCAGAGAATCCATGAAAATAGGACAAATCCCATTGTATTCACCTTCTACATTCCCGTCCAGCCAGTAAAAGTGAAACAAGGCGAAGTGGGTGCTTTTTCTCCTGCAGCTCGTAAGAACGAAGACCCCCGATCCCTGTCTCGCCACCCACACACTACAAAAGGGTGGGCGGGGCAGGGCCAAGTCCAGTCCAGGTGCATTCTTTGCACCAGCGAGGCGCACATCCCTCAGGCACAAGTCGTCTGGGGAGTCTCTCCAGAAAGACGCTCCCCTGGCTAGCAGGCGCATACATATTCCACCGCAGCGCCTGCTACAATTTGGGACCCAGGGCCCCTGGCCCTCGCTCCGGGAGCCGATAGCCCGCCCGCGCGCGCCTGGGAGGCGGGGGCTGGGGCGGGGCGAGCTGCGGCCGGGGGCGCCGCTCCACCCCCTCGCGAGCTGCGGGCTGGCGGCACAGAGCCCCCTGCGCGCGGCACATGGGGCGCTTGACAGAGGCGGCGGCAGCGGGCAGCGGCGCTTCAGCAGCGCGCTCGGCTTGGCCCCCTCCCACTCCCTTACCCCTCTCCTCCCCGTCCCCTGGGTGCGCGGCCACCATGGCGTCCAGCGAGGAGGACGGCACCAACGGCGGGGCCTCGGAGGCCGGCGAGGAGAAGGAAGCCACGGGCAAGAGGAGGCGCCGCGGCTTCGTGGCCACCGCCTGGCTCACGTTCTACAACATCGCCATGACCGCAGGGTACGTGCTCCCCGAAGGTCCTTCACCACTCCCAGGCCCTCCTCGCGCGGCTGCCCCCCGACATTCCCGGTTCGGGCTGGCTGGCGGGGAGCGCGCGGCTCGGGCGGGGATCGGGTCGCGCGCGTTGCCGTGCGGTGGCGGCGCCGGGGTGGGCGCGCCCGGGGGCGCCCGCGGCGGCCGTGGGGGAGGGGCGCGGGCGCCGCCGCCGGGGTTGAATGGAGCCGCGGAGGGGGGAGCCGGAGGCACTGCTAGCTGGGCATTGCCTAATACGGTGCACGGCGTGGCGCGGCTGCCGCGGGGCGCGGGCCGGAGGTTAAGTATAGACCCGGGCAGCAATGCGGGGCTGACTCGCGGCGGAGGCGCCTGCGGCCGGGCCGCCCCCCGGCGCCGCCTCTTGCTAGTGTTGAGGAAACGCCTTGGTTCTACCACCCCCGAGCCACGAGCTGTCCACGGACCATCCAAACCCTTTTCCGGGACTGCTGGCCCCGAGCGTGCATTTCCTCCTGCTGCTGATCTCTGGGCAGAGTTTTCTCAATTGTCAGTTTTACCGCGACTTTCTTTCTCTCCCTCCCTCCCTTCCTTCCTTCTTTTCTTCCTTTCCTTTCTCTTCTCCTCTCCTCTCCTCTCTTTTTCTTTCATTCTTTCTAAGTTTGGTGCATCTTAGAGCTTGCTGGGATATATCTGTCTTTTTCTTTTTTTTAACCCTATCTTATTGGAGAGTGGTAGTCACGTCCAGCATCTTTATGGCCTCATGCTGCATTACTGATACCGTGTACTTTTATTTCTGGCTCTTAGTATGGCTAACAAGTTAAGGTTACACAATGACTATCACTCTTCAAAGAGCTGTCAAAGTGACTTCGGTGTCAACTGTTTCTTAAAACCTGTTGGGAAAAATGCTTTTCCGTTGCTATATTACACTCCCTCTTTAAAAAGTTATTTTCCCAGAATCATATTAATTATTACTAAAATATGTAAATGTGAGAAAATGTTTAATGTTTTAAAATTTCTTCAGGGCTTACAGAAAAATGTGGTTGACAGATATTTAACAAGTCGTTGAGTATCTATTACATACTTAGCTTATGATACTGAGTACTAAATATAGTTCATAAAATTTGTTTATTGAGGATTTACTGTGTTTCAGGAATTGTGCTGTCTCTTGTATTTATTTATTTACTTATTTATGTTTGCCGTGCTGAAGATCAAACCCAAGGCCTAATGCATGTTGGGCAAGTGCGCTCTACCACTGAGTTACATCCCCAGCCCGGTGCCACTTTTAGATGTATCATCTCATTTTACTTCTCAATCCTGTGAGGGGTACATGACTACATTTAATAGGTCAGAAAGCTGAGGCATGAGAAGCTTATCACTTGCTCAAGATCACAAACAGTAGGTTGTCAGGCATGGATTTCACTCAGACTAACAGAATCCAGAGCTGTGCAACTTCATCTTTCTGCTTTCTTAAATTTTATAATCTTCAAAGGAGAGAAAATTAATATATTCAATGCAACTGGAGGACAATTCAGTACCCACCACATGCTGCTGCCTTTAGATGCGGTAGGGGTTGAAAGACTTCTCTTTCCTCTGAGATAGTCTCCTCCAGTTAATAAACATTTTTGTAATTCCTGCCATGTGTTAATTGGTTCACTGTCCTTTCCCTTTCCAGTACACTCCGTTTTGAAAGCCTGAACTAAAAGTCACTGCACAGTTCCAGTTTAAGGACTTCACTGAAAAGAAATAAAAGTAAAATAAGCAAACAAGGCTTCAGTAATTCCCCTTTACTGCCACACTAATCTTGGGGATTTAGGCTGTCTTTAAGGCCATTTGCAGTATGCTCCCCATTGCATTTTTCAGTTTTCTAGCATTTCAGATCTCTGACTCATGGAATTCCTCAGATTCTATGCATTTTCATCACACTTTCTGTCTTTGCTTTGGCTGTTGACTCTTTCTATAATATCTACCTTATTGGTCCCGTGACTTCTAACCAAGTCAGCGTATTTGAAGTTTTTCAGGTCTCCTGCCTCATCTGGGGCAAACTAAAATGCTTTCTCCTTTGTGTTCTTCCACTTTATCCCGGTTCCTCCTCCTCTTCCCCAGCAAACTAGTGCTTATCCTAAATTTATCTCTTTGTTTGTTTGTTTGTTTTTCCTCAAGTACTAGGGGCGTTGAACCAGGGCCTTGCTGTGTGGAAAGCATGTGCTCTACCACTGAGCTGCACCCCAGCTCCTTTTTATTTATTTATTTTTATTGTTGAAAGTCTGGCTAAGTTATGCAGGCTGTCTCTGGCCTCAAACTTGTGATTCTCCTGCCTTGGCCTCCTAAGAAGCTGGGATTACCGGTGTGCACCACAGCATGCAGCCCTTCTCTGCCTATATTGAGAAGGCCCCATACAGCAGGAGTAACCAAATGGAATGATCCATGTAACTAACTCTTGGTGGAGGCTTTCCTGAGGTGCTAAGATTTGAAGGAGTAGGATTTGCATACGTAGAAGGTAGATGTTTCAAGTGAAATAAATTCGAGAAATAAACATGAGATGCAAGCCTGGTATATTCTCTTTATTGAATTGGAGGGTTGTGTGTTGGGGAATAGTTATTGATGAAGTTGGAGTTGTATTGAAATTGGGGCAAAAACATACATTTAGTGGGGTAGTAGAGAATTAACTGAGGGAGTATCTTTTGGTTCATTTAACTCATTTTGCTTTTCTTTTCAGCAGAACTTTGCACAGTTTATTAATTTTTTGTAATAATATAGAAAATAATGAAATAGTATTTAAGAAATATAACAAAATTTTACATGAGTGTAATAAAGAACTTGTCTACTTCTTTAGACAACCTTTCATTTTTCCTTATTGTCTTTCATATGAGAGTCTAACCTTCTTCAAGTTTTTATTCAAATCTCCATTCTTAAGGAGGCTTTACTGGGCATCTTCATTGAAATAGTGCCCCCCATACTCCTTATTGCCATTGCCTGCTTTATTTTTCTCCATCCTACTTATTGCCATATAACTGTACTGTGTGTTTTACTAACCCTTCAGTGCTTATTGTCTGTTATCCCCATTAGAGTATAAGCTTCAGGAAACATTCAATAAATATTTATTGAATGAATGATTAAACATAGATTTTAGCCATTGCTGCTATGTCTGCTGTGTAATATGCTCCTATTTTCACTTAATCTATAAAATATTTCTGTACAGTTTTCAAAATTATACTTTTTAATGGTTATATAAGACTGTATAGAGTTAATGCACAATCAGATTAGATCACGGCCCCACTGACATGTTGCTTTAGATAAATTCAGAAGAATAAAATTAAGCCTTTGAAGAACGTAAGAATTTTTATAGTACTTGCTCATAATAGATCCTCTAAGAAAGTGAGCACGCCTCTCCCGTTTGCTTTTTAACAAATACTTTTTGAGCCCAAATGTGCATTAGTGCATTGACCTAGGTCAAGTGGGGAACATAGATAAATATTCTAGGCCTGTCTTTGAAGAGGTCTGACCTAAGGTATTTATATACAGACAATCATTGTAACAAGACAGGATGAGACACGTGCACAACAGAGGTGTCAGAGGTCCACAGGAAGAATCTAAGAAAGCATTTGAGCTGAGCTTTGAGGGATGTTTTTGTTGTTGTTAAGTGCTGTCGAGTCTGTGTCCAACTCATAGAGACCCTACATACAACAGGTGAAACACTACTGTCAGTGCTTCTCTGCTATTCATAGGGTTTTCAATGGCAGCTTGATTTTTGGGAGTGGGCTGCTGGGTCCTTCCCCCAAGCCTACAACATCTGGTGTTCCCAGGCGGTCTCCCATCCAAGTACTAACCAGGCCTGACCCAGCTTAGCTTCTGAGATCCGATGGGATCGGGTGCCATAGTGCTATGGCTGCAGCCACTTTGAGGGATAGTAGTTAGGTGCTATCGAGTCGGCATCCGACGCATAGCGACCCTCATAGGGTTTTCAATGGCTGTTTCTGGGTTGCCTTGGGAGTGGATTGCCAGGTCCTTCTCCCTCTTTGAGGGGTAAGTAGGACTTAATAGGCGTGGATAAGGAAACAGCATGAGGTAGGGAAGAGATGTGAAGTTTCTAGCTATCCACTGAGGCAACACCAATGGGCATGAAATGCAGAATAGGAAGTGAAGGTGTACAGGTAGCTTGGGACATTATACATGGTCTCAGGTGCCTTGCTGAGGATTTTAATCTGTAAACAGCATAGATGATTGTTGTTGGTAGGTACCATCGAGTTGGTGTCCAACACATAGCAGACCCAATGTACAACAGGCGAAACACTATTGTCAGTGCTTCTCAGCTGTTCATAGGGTTTTCAATGGCAGGTTGTTTTTTGGGAGTAGGCTGCCAGGTCCTTCTCCCAAGCCTTCAGCACCTGGTATTCTCAGGCAGTCTCCCATCCAAGTACTAACCAGGCTGGACCTTGCTTAGCTTCCGAGATCTGCTGGAATCCATTGCCATGGTGTTATGGCTGTAGGCAAACAGTACAGGTAGGTGTTGATTAAAGATTTTTCCTCATTCTTGTTAACCTTGGACCTGTTATTTAACCTCTCTGACCCTTAGTTTTCACATCTGTAAAATTGGAACAGCATTACTGCTTGGCTAAATTATCACAAGGAATAAAGAGGTAACAGGAAGTTCTTAGCACACGTGCCTGAGGCACAGTGGATGTTTAAAAATGTTAATTCCTAACCCCAATGACTAATTTAAAATTGAACTTCCTGCAATAACAGTAATTATTTAAGGTATTTTCACCATATGCCTGGTGTGACTTAATAGATCAATAAGTCCAAGGCTCATTTCACAAAATGTTAAGTAGTAGTCCTGTCTTATACTTCTAAGTTGTGTATATTTTATAGCTGAGGATGATAGATTGATCTTATGGGTCTACCACAATTTTTTTATCCATTCTGTTGATAGCCATTTGGGTTCTTTCCAGTTTGGAGCTATTACAGAAAAAGCTGTGAACACTCATGTACAAATCTGTGTAAGGACATATACTTTCATTTTCCTTGGGTAAATGAACTACAACTACAGTGACTGGTCATATAATAGTCATGTTTAATTTCTTAAGAAACTGCCAACCTGTTTTTCCAAGTGGTTATACCATTTTATTTTCCCACTGACAGTGAATAAGACTTCCACTTGCTGCATGTCCTTGCCAACATTTGGTATGGCCAGTCATAATTTTAGACATCCAATAAGTATATAGAGTTATCTCATTGTGATTTGAATTATCACTTCCCCTAGTGACTAATGATACTAAGTAGGTTTTCATAAGCCTCCTTACTACTTGTATGTCTTCTTGGGCATAGTATCTGTTCAAATCTTTTGCCCATATTTTTCTTTAATGAATTGTTTGATTTCCTAATACTGAGTTTTCAGGGTTCTGTATATAGTCTGGATAAAAGTCCTTTGCCAGACATGTGATTTGAAAATATATTCTCAGTTGTGGGATGGCTTTCATCTCTTCACAGTGTCTCTCGAAGAGGAGGTGGCCTTAATCTTAAGTCTAGTTTATCAGGCTTTTTCCTTATCTGAACCTTTTGGCTTAACTGTATTGGCTGGAGTGCCTATATGCAATCAGTTGAAACACTTCTATGTTGGGTGCAAAGTTAATTTAGGAGAGGTAGTTTAGAGGTGTTAATGAAGAGTTTATGAAACTACATGTACATGAAAGTTGAAGACTGTCTTTCTAAAAGTCTCCAAGTGGTTACAAATTAGAATATCTTCATTTTTAAAAGCTGTTGAAACAATGGATCTAGGCAATAAATATCAGTAACTGCCAGCATCACAAAAAGAACAGCCAGAAATTATGTGCTTCTGATAGAAGTACCCCAAATAACTTATGAATTAGCCTTGCCAGGAAAAAAAAAAGTGAATCTGGTTAAGTCACTAGATCTAACTACCAGTTTACAAGAAATGTAGGAGATAGAACATGGTAATGGCATGTGGGTATCCAATTAACAAAATACAGACTAAGAGTAAATCTGCAGGCAGCTGCCTAGGGTTCAGCAGACAAATTGTAAAAGTAAGACAGGAGATGTGTCATCGTACCACAGAGACACCTGCATCTCCTTGTTCAATGCAGCACTCTTCACAATAGCAAGGATATGGAATCAACCAAAGTGCCCATCAACAAAAGAATGGATAAAAAAAAGCTATGATACATAAACACAATGGCAATAAAAAAAATAATGCCATTTGCAGCAAAATGGATATAATTGGAGAAAATTATTTTAAGTGAATGAACACAAGCTCAGAAAGAGAAATACCACATGTTCTCACTCATGTGGGAGCTGAATCAAAATTACAAGAAGGAAAAAATCCTATGCAGAGGTTGGAACATAACAAAAAAAAGCTAAAGTTGACTTAGCGGAGAAGGGAGCACAAAAATTTGGAGAGCGCAAAAGAGGGAGGGAGGGATCTTGCAAAAGGAGGAAATCCTGGCAGAGGAGGGGAGGGGGAGGAGGAACAAAGAGGAGTGAGGAATGGGGGAGGGGGTGACCTCAGGGTGAACAGCCCAACTTTAATAGTCCTGGAAATAATTATAACAACACCAATAATACCAAAGAATGGTAATAATACAGATGGGCTAAAAAATTCATGTAATAGTACTGACAATGTAAAAAGATAGTTCACTACGGAAAAAGTTTCGGTCTTAAACATAATTGGGATCCAAGGATATATAGAAAAATATTACCATAAAAAGATAAGCAAATGGAAGAGAGGTCTTTGGTGGGGGGGATGGGATGGGGGAGGAAGTACACAAGAGGGTAAGGGGGAACTTACCTGTGTAATGCACAACAAAATGCACATATGGAAATGTCACAATGAAATGCATGTCAGAATCAATCACATTAAGTTGTACATTAAAAATTTCTAATTAAAAAAGTAAGACAGGAAAGGGGGGTGTAGGAAGGAAAGAAGGAAGAAGGGAAAACCTATAGATTAAGAGTGATGAAAGACATATCAACTAATTATAGTATATGAATCATATTTCAATCAATTTTAAAAAACTATAAGACACTTAAGGAAATTTGTACTTTGACTTAATGTTTTATGATATTAAAAACGTACTATTTTTTAAATGGTTTTGGGTATTGTACTCTCTGAGGACCCGGGTTCAATACCCAGCACTGCAAAAATGGGAGGACATGACAATCCACTCCAGAAACAATCCCAAAACAATCAGCCATTGAAAACCCTATGAGGGTCGCTGTGAATTGGACCTAACTTGGTAACACCTAACAACAACAAACAATAATTTTTTAAATGAGGAAGCGGGCTTATAGTTGTACTTATAAAAATAATCATTTTATGATACATAATGAAACATTGTGAATCATATTATAGGATCTTGTGAGTCTGATTCAAAATAATTAGGGGAGGGGAAGGAGTAGAAGTTTGGATAAAACAGGATTGACCATAAGAGGATAATTATTGATACTGAGTAGGAGTCGTTATATCCTTCTCTGTAACCTTCAGTAGGTTTGAAATTGCTTAAAATAAAAATTTGAAAGGCAGTGTTGAATGTTTTTTTAAAAGGAGATGTAGGTATAGATAACTGTTTGGGGGAATAGGTGGTCTCCAGGAAATCTCAGAAGAAAAAGTAATGCTTGAAGATAGCTAGAAGAAAGAGATAAGGTTTTTCAGAGTTATTGTAGCCATAGTAGCAGGAGAAGAAAGCACTTTTGTAGGTTATGACATATGTTTCTTCTTATTTTGTTATCTTTATATACTAATTTAAAAGTTCCCAGTCAGCCATTGACAACCCTATGAGGGTCGCTATGAGTCAGATACTGACTCGACGGCACCTAACAACAGCAACAATGCAAAGACCATGTCCTATTTATCTCTGCTTCCCCAGCATGTAGCTTAGTACCTGGCTTAGCAGTAAATATTGAACCTGAAAGATAATGAATGAAGCAAGCAAGCAGACAATGCTCTATGTATGGCACACATTTTTTGTTATTGTTGTTTGAATCTGTTTTTAACAAAGACCTCATCTATTTGGATTCTTGTAATCATTAGCCCTGGTATATTTAACAACAAAATAGAATATCCAAGAAAGTTATTCCTAATAGGAGAAATCCCAATGGCTTTTGGGTTTTTTGTTTTATTACAGTTACTAAACTGATGGTGAAGGAAATCCCAAGTTAGTTAAATATAGGGCCCTTGGGGCAACTTTAACACTGTTATGATGTGGGTTTAGGAAGTGAGCTCTGATTAGTTTAGACTATGTCTTGTTTTATTTACTGAAAGATCATAGAATAGATGGTTTGGTGGTCCTTTCAAACCCCAGGCTGTATTAATTTGTTTTGAACTGTAGTGACTGTTATGTTTTGCTATGCTGGTTGGTACAATGCTGCCACCTATGGGAAAACAGTAAAATTTGAAATATGTAATGCATGGACTTTTTTATACAACACTATACAAAAATATACCTGCAGTCATAGCACTGTGATGTCCGATCCTGTCAGACCTCAGAAACTAAGCAGGGTTGGGCCTGGTTAGTACTTGGACGGGAGACCTCCTGGGAACACCAGAAATTGTAGGCTTGGGAGAAGGACCCAGCAACCCACTCCTAAAAATCAACTTACCATTGAAAACCCTATGAATAACAGAAGCACTGACAAGTGTTCCACCTGTTGTACATAGGGTCGCTATGAGTCAGACACCACCTGGAAGGCACCTAACAACAACATTCAAAAATATAGAAAATTACATTTAAATGAATTCTTTTATGAATTCTTTGTTACTTTAATGATTGTTTCTAAAATTCATCTTTTATAGGTGTCTAATTTGGTTTTTCCTATGAAAAGATGAGTGTATGGAAAATGCGAATGAAACCATCTTTATTAAACTCTTTGTTTTCTTATTTATTAGAAGCATGAGGACTTTGCGTTGAGATGAATGAAATAACATTCTAAGCCTGAAAGGAACCTAAAACACAATCCAGATTATTATTCTAGGGTTATCCAAGTATTGAATTCAGTGTTGGCTCTCACACTAGATTGAGGTGAACCCAGTAAAGCTGTAGTCCAATGGAAAGAGAACAGGACTGGGGTTCAGAAACCTCAGAGGCTCTATTTCAGCCTTATCCATTAGCTTATTCCAAGTCTTAGACTCAGTAACTTAATGGCTCTTGTCCCATCTGAAAGACTGGCCTTCAAGCTTTTTTGAAAGTACACTATTATCAGTTAAAATATGAACATAGACTCTGCCTATAACTTTTATAGTGCATTTTTTATTTAGATATGAATTATGTAATCATAGTAATTGGAGCCAGACCAAGACAGTATAGTGGCCATGAGCAGAGAGTCTAAGATCAGGGGTGGCTTTAGGTCCCAGAAGGCTGGCTGTGTGTCCCTCTGTGTCTGCTCCTCAGCAATGAATTAGAATATACCTCGTAGTCATACTGGGAGGGTTAAACGTTAATATTTAACAGTATCTGTAACATAGGAAACTGCCAGAAAATGTACTTATTATCATTGTTATCAATAGCATTTCAGAAGTCTTTCATAATTTCAAATGTCTACCTGGCTTTCATTTTATCTCATAAGAAAGTTACCTCATTATGTGCTGAGGAGTAGTAGAAATTCTAAGAATAGAAGTGTCATTCTGCCATTTTCTTATTATTCTCTTGAGATTGCATTTTCACCATATTACATCAGTTTTTTTTTGTTGTTGTTGTTGTTGTTGTTTTTAGAATACCTTTAAACCATTTGTCCATGTCATGTTGTTTAGTTTAAAAGTTAAAAATCTACTGGGCATGGTGGTACACACTTGCAATCCCAGTGACTCCGGAAGTCAAAGCAGGAGGATGGCAAGTTTGAGGCCAGAAGCAGCATGTGTAAATTAGAGAGGGTCTGTCTTAAAATAAAAAACTAAAATGGGCTGGGGGTGCTGCAAAGTGGCAGAGCATTTACAAAGTATATGCAAGGCCCTGAGTTCAACCCCCAAGTACCACCAAAAAAAAAAAAAAAAAGTTAAAACTCTGTACTGTTTACATAATTCATAAATCTATTTAACTAGATACTTTGGAGATCTCTGATCTTAAAGCCTGGGATACCCACTCATTTCCAGGGATTCAGGCTTTTCAAAAGCTATAGATGAAGAGACTTTTTTAAAACTTCAAATTACAAGGTAACCTGGGACAGCCCCCACCCCCAACCTGTTATTGGTGACTCTAGGAAGAGAGAGAGAAGTATGTCTGAGAAAGCTGCTGTCCACAGTTGTACCTTACATTTTAAGTAGTGTTGATTTGTGGAACAGAGTCCACATTTAGTATACAAATTAAGTTGAAAAGCAAGGGTCTGGTTTTTTTTTCTTTTTAAAAAATAAACTTTGAAAGCAACCCACGTCTGATCTTCTGTGGCACAGCAGTTGTTTTTATTTAGTGAAAATTATGTAATTAGTAAATGATCATTCTCAATAAAGATTTCTACTTATACCTGCATGTAAGTACTAGTATATACTTCACATTTAGGTAAAATATGTATTTATACACATACACAGCATTTGATAGCTTTTTATCTCAATACTTTTATATAATTATTAAATGCTCTCTGCTAATCTCATTTTTGGTACATAAAGCTAATTTCTTTAGTCTGTCAGTTTATTTGCTTAAACCAAAAATGTACTGGATATTGTTTTGTCTGTAGGTAGTCACTTACACTGTTCCTACTGTTTGAGGGTCAATATAAAAATACCATTTGTTATTTTTTCCTGTGGGCTTTCTTTTAATAGAATAATGAATTGAAAGCATAATAAAACGTACTATTACCTTACAAATTACAGCATTTCTTTTCAGGCAGTTCAGTGACCTTTTTTAAATTGGGGTAAAATACATATAATATTTACAATCTTGACCTTTGTAAAGTATACGGTACAATGGCATTAAGCACATCCATGCTGTTGTGCAGCTATCATAACCGTTCATCTCCCTGACTTGGTCTTGCAAAACTGAAACTCTGCACCCATGAAACACTACCTCCCCATTGCCCTCTCTTACCCCAGTCCCTGGCAACCACCATTGTGCTTTCTGTTTCTATGAATTTGATTGCTGCCGGTACCTCATTTAAATGAAATCATGCGGTATTTGTCCTTTTGTGACTAGCTGATTTCACACAGCATAGGTTCTTTCCTTTTTAAGGCTGAAGAATATTTTAAGGATAGGCCACATTTTGCTTATCCATTCATTCATTCATAGCGCCTGGGTTGCTTCCACCTTTTGTTGCTAGGTGCCATCGTCGAGTTGGGTTCAGCTCATAGTGACCCTATGTACAACAGAATGAAGCACTCCCTGACATTGTGCTATGCCAGGCACTATGTCAGTGCTTCTCTGCTATTCACAGGGGTTTTCAATTGCTGATTGTTCCAGGAATGGGCTGCCAGGTCCTTCTCCCATTTTTTTGTGGTGCTGGGGATCAAACTCAGGGCCTCAGAGCATGCAGAGCAAGCACTCTACCAACTGAATTAAACTCCAGTCCCTCCACCTTTTAGCTATTGTGAATAGTGAATAATGCTGCTATAAACACATTCCAGATCAGTGGTATTAATTTTGGTAGAACTTTGTAAAATATTTTTATTTTCTCTAGGTGGTTGGTTCTAGCTATTGCCATGGTACGCTTTTATATGGAAAAAGGAACACACAGAGGTTTATATAAAAGTATTCAGAAGACACTTAAATTTTTCCAGACATTTGCCTTGCTTGAGGTAAGTTTTTCATCGTGTTGTTTTTCTACATTCTAAATATTTATTTGAAAATATTTTTGTTGAACAATGTCAATCTTATTTTTTTAATTACATTCCAACTATAGATTTGTTTAATACTACTAATAGATGTTTATGTTTTATATTATTGACTTGTGATTGTTTTTATTTGTTTACAGATAGTCCACTGTTTGATTGGTGAGTTTTTGCTTTAATTTTATACTATTATTATAAATTGGCTTTAGGGGAATAATTGACTTGTTTTTCTTTTTAAGGAATTGTACCTACGTCTGTGCTTGTGACCGGGGTCCAAGTGAGTTCAAGAATCTTCATGGTGTGGCTCATTACTCACAGTATAAAACCTGTAAGTGATGCCAAGGTGTCAGTTATTTGAACCTGCAGGAAAGCTTTTTGTTAATAGGAATCTAAAATATTAACATTTTTCTATTTTAAGAAACAGAACAATTGGGCGAGAAAGAGGTGGGCCTGAATTTAAGTGTCATTGTACATTGACTTAGTGCTACAGTAAAATAACTTTGAAAAACAAGGAAAATCAAATATTATCAATTTTATTCATAATGTACTCTTCTATGTTTTCCAGATTTTAAAATTAACATTCAAATAACTGAGTGTTTTCTTTTCTATTGAAGTTTCTTTTCTGTCAACATTATTCTGTGATTATTTAACTGAAATTGTCAGTGTACACAACTTGTTTATTTTTCCTCATTCAACACTGAGTATCATAGCAGCAGACAAAAAGAAAATGTAGTTCTGTAGATCTGAAAAAATGGAAAAGACTGTTAAAAGATTTCTTTTGAACCAAAGGATACAAAAATCTCAGTCAAACATGATTATATTCAAGAAATCTGCCATTGAATATGGTGACTATAGTTAGTGACAATGTGTTGTATAGTTGAAAATTGCTAAAAGTAGATTTTATGTGTTCTCGTCACAAATAAAAGAGAAGTGCGTGAGATACTACATACGTATGTACTTGAGTTAACTTGATGGAGCCATTCTATAATGCATATGTATTTCAAAACATCTTTATGTTGTACAATACCATAAATATATTTAAAATTGTCTATATATTATATATTAGAAATTAGAAATAATTTATAAGAGATAGGGTTGAGAAACTTAGAAAAAAATAAACATATTATTTGTGGAGGCATTACAGGAGACAGGCCTAATTACTAAATCTAATTAATGGCTTAAACCTTGTAGATAAAACAGATGCTATGCAGACTCTGTGAAGATACTGGTCCTTTTAAATCCATATCAGAAACATTTTCCCGCTCAACCCTTCTGACCTTCTTGACAGCCTCTGTAGTCTCCTGTCCACTTGAGGACAGATGTCTGGCCCCCTTTCCATTCTGTAGATGCCTTTCATGTCTTCTCTGTTCCTGGGGACTAATACCCAACTTCCTTTCCTCTCTGTTTCCTCTTGAGCTTCACTGGCCTGTCTGCCTGGGGCAGATCACTGACCTTCTGCCCTTTTACTGTTCTACATGTTCGCCCTCTTGACTAGGACCTTTCACTCAACTTACTTGATCCACCTGGTTTCTAACCAGGAACTGCCATACAGATAGTGAGCACATGGCACACAGAGAGCAAAATGTATTATTAACTAAGATTGCTCACTAGTTTAAAAGCAGGAGTACAACATTAACAGAATAAATGAGAGACTGTTTCATGGAGTGAATATAATAGCTGAACATCTGAAGAATGAGGGAGAAGGAAGACAAAGACAGGGTAGCGGACATTAACTAGAGAAAAAAAAAATCAAAGAGAAGCAAGCGGGTAGTGAGTTCCAAAGAGAAAACAAGAACCTTCACTTTTTATCCTTCAGAGGGTCTGTGCCTGAATATTTCTCTTTTTTTATCCAACAATTAGTTTCCTGTTGGCACCTATCAACCATTCCTTAATTAATTCTACCAACATTTGTTGAACACTTTCCAGACACTTTCCATACACCTGGCCCTGTGCTAACTTTTGGATTTACAAAATGAATAAGGCAACCTCAGCTGTCATTGTACTGGATGTTGGGAAGTAGGGGCAGTTATATAAGGGTTGATCATGCAACAGGTACTAACTAATTATTCTAAATCTGATACTGTGCTAGGGATATGGCTGTTAACAATACAAATACAGTTCCTACCCTATGGAGCCTAAAATTGAGAGAGAAGCTAAATAAGTAGTTACAAACATGGCTATTTAATTATACTGGTGTTAAGTACTTTGGAATGAGAGCCTAATATGTATTGCAGTATATACATAGGATTTAGTTTATTCTAGGGAGTGGCATAGTTTCCCCAAAATAAAAATAGATAAGTTGAACACTGACAGATGTACAAGAGTTAACCAGAAAAAATTTAATACAAACTGGTAAGTGTTGTAATACAAATATGAACAATGTACTGTGAGAACAAGGAAGGTGAGCGGGTAACTGTTTAGGCAAGAGACATCTGTCAGACTTTGTGTTGCTGTGATAAAGTATCTGACATAAACAACTGAAGGGGATGGAAAGATTTATTTTAGCTCATAGTTTCAGACTTCCATTTCTCATCCATGGTGGCCTTGATTCTGGGTCTGGGGCGAAGCAGAACATTGCAATGCTGGGAGCATGTGCCAGGGGTTACTCACCTCATGGCAGACAGGAAGCAGAGCGAGAGAGGAAGGCACAGGGGCAGGTGTAACCTTCAAAGGCATTCCCCCAGTGAGCTGCTTCTCCAGATTCCAGCTAGAACACCCCCCCCCTGAAGTTTCTATCACCTCCCATAATATCACCACCAGCCGAGATGTTCAACACACCTGCTCTGGGGGAATATTTCCCATTCAAACCATAACAAAAGCTTTCCAGAGGTCTGAAAAGATGACAAAGGATTTTCTATGGGAGACAAGCAGGGAGTAACACTCTAATTAGAGTGAATACCATGTGTAAAGAGCATATTCTGGAAATAACAGGCAGTAGGTAGGAGGGTGAGTAGATGAAATTAGACATATTTCTGAGCTCAGGTTATAAAGAACCTTGACTATGGTGCTAAAGTGTTGGATTTAAGCAATGGGCAACTAGTGAAACTTTTTAAATGATAAGACTTCACTGATTGTGAATTTTTGTTTGTTTGCTTTGTTTTGTTTTTAGGAGAAAACTTTCATGTGTGAGGAGAAACTATTTAGGAGATGGTTATAGTAGTCTGGATATGAAATGAGAAGACCCTGAATTAAAATAGTGGTAATAAAGACAAAGACCAGTGTTCAGATTATAGTTAGGATCACAGTAGAGTGTATAAGTTTTGATGACTAACACAAAGTTGGACAGTCAGATTATTTTCATTCTGCTTTCAAGGGTGTGATAATATCATGGTGTAGTGGAATTTCTGGCTGGAGTAAAGGATAAGGGTGAAAAAACAGTGACTAATTTACTATTTCTGTGCATAGGACATATTTCAGTTCCATGTTTTTAAGTAATTGCATAATAGTGATTGCATTAAGTGTTCTGTATTGCATCGATCTAACCTGAACCTTCCATATAATAAAAAAGAAGAAAAAAATGAAAAGTACTTATCTCATTGAAAATCAGTTCAAAGTTGAACAACAACACTGTGGATTTCTCTGTAATTCTGCAGATCCAGAATGAGGAGAGTGTGGTGCTTTTTCTGGTCTCGTGGACTGTGACTGAGATCACTCGTTATTCCTTCTACACATTCAGTCTTCTCGACCACTTGCCATACTTCATTAAATGGGCCAGGTGGCGATGTCTTGCAGTTTAGTTTCTCACTGTCTTGTGCATGCTGACTTTATGTGCTGAGCTAACACCAGGGAATTAAAACTTGTCTTGCAGCTTTCTAATGCCAGAATGGTGTTGCTTTGGTTATTAACAGTGTTATAAGCTGTATTCTAAAAGCTTAATTTAATGATTAGAGACAAATCATATTAGAATGCATTTTGTGTCAAATCAACACCAGACAAATCATATCCTCAAGTAACCTCAGAATTGGTCACTTATTTTTCTTGAGAACACCCTGTATCTTTTTGGAATTATATTAAATAAACTATGCCAAAAATGTGCCATTTTAGCCGATTGATTTAAAATTAAATTATTTTAATAATCAATCTGGCACCCACAATTTTTAGTTTCTCATAGAAATAAAATCTTTTTTTTTTTTTTTGGTTATAAGTAACAGAGACAAGCATTTTAAAAATAAATTTTACTTACTTGTATTATTGTCGTTTGCTGGGGTTTAACTCGGTTGAGTGCTGCTCTGTACTTTCTGAGGACTCAGGTTCTATGCCTAGTACCACAAAAATGGGAGAAGGATGTGGCAATCCACTCCCGAAACAATCCCCAAACAATCAGCCATTGAAAACCCTATGAGAGTCTCTGAGTCAGACACAACTCGATGGCACCTAACAACAACAACTTATATTATTTGGAATGTGGACCATGTTTATATTTCAAAGGTCCCAAATATATCTATCCTAAAGCAATAGTTTTTAAAGCAAAAGCTGACCTATTCTTTTTGAAATTTGAATTCTTTGAGCAACTGATATTTTACAAAGTTATTATAAACAACAAAATTACTCTTTGGAGAACAAATCACAAACCAGCATAGATTTATTCATTCTGTTGTCTTTGTTGTATTTATAATAGAAATAACATAATAACAATGACATATGGTGTGTACTTGCTGCACACCTGCACCACAGGTGTGCACAAAACAGAATGTGCAGCTCTGTCCTCTCAAGACTAAGAGAAAAATTTAAATACTATAAGTCAGGTAGTGGTAAGGAAGATATATGTTCCATATGGTCAGGATAAAAGGGATAAAAATATTTTCATTCTTAAATTTTTTGTTTAACTACAGAAGTAATACATTTTCATTGTAAAAAGTTCCAACAATACAGAATGTATAGAATAAACATTGAACATTCTTATTTGTCCTCCCGTCCCCAGAGGAAAAAGCAGTGTGTTTATTCATCTAGACTTTTTCATAACAAAAATGTAAAAACACAAATGAGAGTTTTTAAAGCATAAACAAGGCATATTATACTTGCTTTTTATATATGGGAGCTCTTTTTTAAAAATCAGTACAAGTACGTTTTGATCTCATTCTTCGACTCTATACTCAAAACTCTGATGCTAAACAATATTGCATAGTATGATTGAACCAGTTTTCTGCTGCTGTAGCTTAGATCATTTCCAATCTTCTGATGTTACAAATTAATGTCTATACATATTACAAACAATGTTATGTTTCTGTTTTCTTAAAACTTCATTTGTGTTAATACATTTTTAATTCTTAATTTAAGACTTACTCTAGATGCCCATATAGGAAAAGTTTAATGCTATTTCTGAAGTGATTAGTCCTTTTTATGTGTTGTTAGGTGCATTGAGTTGGGTCTGATTCATTGTGACCCTATGTACAACAGAATGAAACACTCCCTGACACTGTGCCATGCCTGGCACTGTGTCAGTGCTTCTCTGCTATTCATAGGGTTTTCAATGGCTGATTGTTTCAGGAGTGGGCTGCCAGGTCCATCTCCTATTTTTGTGGTGCCGGGGATCCCAAGTGAGCAGAGCGAGTACTCTACCAACTGAGCTAAACCCCAGTCCAACTCATATACGTTCACGTGTAATAAATTAGAATACATAAATAAACCAACAAAAAGGAAAAAAAATTTTAAATTACTTATAATCCTCCTATACAGGATATCACTGTTAGTTGTGCTATGTGGTCTCTGAGACCTTTAAAAATATTTTGTAGGTTGTTTTCGGATATGTGCTGCTTATTATTTTGCATATAATAAGAATGCATTAAAATTATAAGTTGAGCTTAAATATATTGTCTGTCATGAGAAGGTTGTACTGCCATTTTTATGTGTTTGGTTGGTACTGCAAAAAGATTAACTCATAGCAGTCTCTTGTCATGTACTGTATTTGATAAAATTTCTTTGAAGAAAATAACAATGCACAGTACACACTTTCTTTAGGTTAAGCTTATTAGTCTTTAATGCATTATCTCTGCCTTTTGGAATACATTTGCATGTCTTGAATTTCTAGAAAAGTACAAAACTCTACTATTGCATGCTTTAATTTGCTGTTTTGAAATAATTTCTCAATTGCCTTAGTGTTAAGCAAGGTGTTACATAAAATCACTCAACACTGTAATGTATAAGTCAGCATAGTACATGTCGATCATAGTCATGAATTTTTTATGTCCAAGAATCTTAAAAAGTCCAACCTCATTAAATAATCTAAAATAATAGCCATATTTAAGTTCAAATGTGGAAGTTATTGTTCTCAAAAGAAATTTCACTTTATAAATGGCTTCTTTTTTATAAGTAATTTGGCCTACTGTCACAATTTGACTCTACTTTTATTTTATTTATGTATTGGAAATGTTCCTGGAAAAGTCGACATCCTAGATAATTGTGTACTGGGTTATGTTTTCACTGGTTTCCATTTTAATTTCAAAAATGCATTTCCTCTAAAAATTTTATGAAAAAATTGGTAACCTTCAAGGAAGCATTCTTTCTTTCTGAGAAGTAGTCTGTAGGTAGCTAAATCTCTTGTGCTACCCTCAGAATTTACTTAGTAACATGCCTTTTTAAAGTACAAGTAAGGTCAAATCCATTACATAATTTGCTTCCATTTCATTAGAAATTTTCAGTGTCTTTAAGGCCTTAAACTAGTTTATTCTAGGAGTGATAGTTTTTTTCTCAAAGAATAGCACTACCAAAAAATTATATGTGAGCCACATAAAGAAAAGAAAATTAATTCAGGAGCAGTGATGCATGCCTGTAATCCCAGAGATTTGGGAGGTGGAGGCAGAAGGATTGCAGTTTTCCAGGCCAGGCAGCCTGTGCAACTTAGTGAGATCCTAACTCAAAATGTAAAAAATAGGCTGGAAGTGCAGCTCAGTGGTGGAGCGCTTGCAAAGCATGTGTGAGGCCCAGTGTTCAGTCCCCTGGTACTGCAAAAAAATCAATCAATCAACCAACCAATAAATAAATAAAAAACCAGAAAAGAGAAGAAAAACAAAAAGAAAAAAAGAAAAAGAAAACTTAATCAGATTGGGTCTTTTATTTGACAAGGGAAAATAAATTGTTCACTTATATGATTTTAAAAATTGAGATGGGATAAGATTAATTTAAATGATACACCAAGTAACTACACAAAAGTGGTAAGAAAGCAGGAGTGTGATGACCTGGGCAAGGAGAGGATACACAGGTATAGTAAAGAAACCAGTCTTTTTTCTTTAACTATTAATCTATTTTGGCAAATAATTCTGCCCTTATCCTCATGTATCTGTGGCACAGGAGAGTCAAGTGATTTTTATCTCTAAACTTCTTCAACTGACACATTGACTTTTCTTTATATATATTTCTTTATGCCAACAATGAAATTAAATAAAATCAATTAATTTGATTTTTTCACCAAAAGTTTGTCCTTAATTTTTTTTTTTTTTACTTTTTGAGACAGGGTCTCACTAAATTATGCAGACTGCCTCTGGTCTCAAACTTGCAATCCTCCTGCCTACGCCTCCCAATGTCCTTAATTTTTCTGTGGTAACTTATATAGTAACTTATATGACTGAGTTGGAGAAAAAAACCTGACTTTCTTTAATGGAGAAATGTCACTATCTTGGATCCTTCAGGCTCTTCCTGTTGGAAACAGGTATACAGAGTGTTCCATAACTGGAGGCATAAAGGAATTCTGGTCTACTCTGTGTGACAGGTCTTGTCACAATCTGAATGAACAAATGGCCATTTGGGATTTTGAATAGAACTTTCTCAGCTAACTCTACTTGTAAGACACATAACTTGTCTTACTTGTTTTGCTATGAAAGCAGTTAGACAATGTACTCATTACTAAAGACTGATGTTTTATGTAGTGTTATCAGTTTTCTTCAGTAGTAATTACTTTAACTAGCCACAGAGTTTTTCAAATATCTCTTAAAAATAACTGCCTTGATCCCTCATGGTTTAGATATGAAAGTAGGATCATAACTGTTTTTTTTAAGCATAGCATTTTATCAATAAATGATTAAACACAAGAAAAAAAAGAGCAGTCATGATTACATGCCCCCCAAGAAGTTACTTTTATATATCAATAAATGATTAAACACAAGGGAAAAAAAGCAGTCATGATTACATGCCCCCCAAGAAATTACTTTTATAATACTTGGGGAAAAAACAAACAAACAAACAAGCAACAAACTCCCTAGCTAGGCTTGATGGCACCCACCTGTATCCTAGTTATTTGGGAAACTAAGACAGGAGAATTACTCAAGGGCAGGAGGTCAAGACAAACCTGGGCAATGTAGTGAGATCCTGTCTTAAAATAAACAAAGCCCAAACTGGCTATACAGTTTTCAAATATCTACAAGTATTTCAGTACCATAAATCAAGTTGACTTTTTATTTTATTAAGATGTTGTCATTTAGAATGGAAACTTCTGTTAGAAAAAAAAAGGATGATAAGAAAACAAATAAAAAAAGAAAAAGAAAAGGGATAATAAGCAAATGATTAAAGCAGAAAAATTAACTTACTTATGTGAGGTTATTGTAAATACATACAGAAAGGAGAATTCTAAGTTTAAACTTAGAAATTAAATACAGGAGTAGCCAAAGAACTATGATATAAAATCCAGTAGTTATTCTAGAAAAGTAATTCTCTGAAGTTTTTCTTTCCCCAGATATAATTTTTTTATCATCTTATACCCTGTTGGAGTTGCTGGTGAACTTCTTACAATACATGCTGCTTTGCCATATGTGAAGAAAAGTGGAATGTTTTCAGTAAGACTTCCTAACAAGTACAATGTCTCTTTTGACTACTATTATTTTCTTCTTATAACCATGGCCTCATATATACCATGTAAGTATATATTTATTAGTACTTTGATTTAATATATGATATACAAGATTTGGGAACATTATAATAAGCCAATTTAATAAGCAAGGAAATAGAAATAATTGCTTACAAATTCATTAAAATTTTTACTCAACCCCATATTTATTTATAATTTAGACTAATCAAAGAGGTTGTGAGTTGGAAGTCTTTTTACTGGCTATGAGAAAAAAGGTAAATAAATGAATACACAAATGGTTGCTTTGTCAAAATTATTTAAACTTATGTGTAGTGTGATTAATTTTTGAAAGAAAAATCATTTGAACAGTACGCATCAGTGAACTGGTTACAAACATTTAGAATTATGTGTCTGTGTAGAACATTCTATCCAAGAAAACTTCAGATCATTTCTCTCTATTCATTAAGCATACTTAGAAAAATTATGAGTATCTTCTAGTTTTATTTCTGTTGCTTCAACTTGAAAATAATAAAGCTGCTTTTCTTGAAATACTTAGAATAATTCAGCCTCTTCACTAATTTCTCATCATCTTTCAACAGCTTCAATGAATTGATGAGACCTTCCTTTCATTTAAGTTCTAATAGTAATATATTTTTAGGTCACATTTTGATAGTCACTAGCTGGAAATAATGGGAGAAGGACATGGCAATCCACTCCCAAGCAATCTTAAAACAATCAGCCATTGAAAACCCTATGAGGGTTGCTATGAGTCGACAAAACTCGACAGCACCTAACAATAATAGCAGGAAATAGGAGAAAAAAGAAGGATTTTATGTATCCTCAGTAAATTAAAGACTCTGATGTCAGTGGAGAGAGAATGGATATGATGAAATGTCACAGAATCTGAAATGTACGTTGACAGAATATAAAGTATTTCGTCTAATGGGGATAGGCGTAAAGCCTGGTCAGCCTCTTAGTGTTGAAGCTTTTCCAAAATCAAAATGGACTGAGTGGTCAGAGAATGTTTTCCCTCCTTTATCTTCTGCCATTTCAGCCTTATTCTGTGTTGGATTTCCCAGCCAAGCCAGTTCAAGAGAGCTAAGGGGGGCATCCATACACTGTTGGCCACACCCTGTGCTTCTCCCAGAATCTGCTTCCTGGCAGCATGCCATGAGCAGAGCCAGAGCTTGCAGAGGTGTCTGTCATAAAGTTAAGGTGCAGGTGTTGGCATGCTCTTTTCCTGTGACCACTGAGACATCTCCACAGGAACGTAGGTCCTGAAGGATCATGGTTTGAGGCTTCAAACCAGTAACTTTTGACTGTGTATTTTTCTGGTGCTCTGGGAGATGCTGACTCTGGCCTATGCCAATAGCAACATCCTAGTTCATTGTGCTGGCAGTTACTGAGGACCAGTCAGCCACTACTGATACTAGTAGAAATATCAACTTATGTTGTTTTGCTTATTAAGTCATTTTCTAATTAAAAGTACTAAGGTATTTTATAAGTACTTATTTTAATACCCAAAAGAAGTGGTATTTCTCATGCCCCAGTGAGAGCATTCCAGATAAGAGAGTTTCAGTGAATTACTTTAAAAGCACCCAGCTGATAGTATCAGGATTTGAACCCAAGTGCCTGCCTTTGACTAAACGTTTTGTTATTGTTAGGTGACATCAAGTCAGGTCCAACTCATAGCAACCCCAGTATAACAGAAAGAAATGCTTCTCAAAACTGTGCCATACACATGGGCACATACACATGCTTGAGCCCATGGTTGCCATACACATGGGCACATACACATGTTTGAGCCCATGGTTGCCATACACATGGGCACATACACATGTTTGAGCCCATGGTTGCAGCTACTGTATTTCTTCTCATTTTGAGTTGTTCCTGGCCTTTCTCTGTGGCTTGCGTATCTTTAGGCTGGCTGGGTTCTGAAGGACTGCATCTGGAGAGAAGGAAGGGGCAGGGCCTGTCCTTAGAAAGGTTAGCCCTAGAACAGACCCTACTTCACTTGTACCACATTCTGTTGACTAGGCAGACCCAGGGCTAGCTCAGACTCAAAGGGAGGGGGAAATGAAGTCACTCTGGGCAGTTTTTTGTTGTTATTGGGTGCTGCCAAGTTGGATCCAATTCTGTGTACAACAGAATGAAACATTACCCAACACTGTGCCGTGCACATGATCCTTTTGTGTTTGAGTCCATTGTTGCAGCCACTATGTTTCTTGTCTCATTTTGAGTCATGCAACATCAGCAAATGGAGGTCCCAGGGACTTTACTCCATTCTCATCATTAAAGTTGACTCTGCTTTGAGGAGGCAACTCTTCCCCAATTGTCTCCTGAATGAACCAGGGAGGTTCATTTTCCAGCACTCTATTTGACAATGCTTCTCTGTTATTCATAGGGCTTTCCATGGTTAATTGTTTTGGAAGTGGGCTGCCAGGTCCTTCTCCCTAGTCTGTGTTAATCTGGATGCTCAACTGAAACCTGTCCATCATCTGTCCATCAGATACCAGCCCTTGCTGGTATCTGAAATACTGGTGGCATAGCTTTCAGCATCACAGCAACACACAAGCCCCCACAGCATGACATGGGGGGGGCGTCGATTAAACTACTAAGGATTTTATAGAAGTAATTGCAGTATTTGCATTTTTGCTGTTTGACTTAAGTTCTAAAAATGATTTTTTATTCAGAATTGCCTAAGTAAGATATTCAAACTTTTTTTTTTCCCCCTGTACTTGAGGGTTGAACCCAGAGCCTCACACATACTTCGCAAGTCCTCTACGACTGAGTTGCACCCCCAGCCCATTTTTCTGGGCTGTACCCTCAGTCTATTTTTTTATTTGGAGGCAAGTTTTCACTAAGTTATGCAGGCTGCCTCTAGCCTTGAATTTGTGATCCTCGTGCCTCAGCCTCCCAAGTCACTGGGATTAAACATGTGCGTCACTGTGCCTGGCTCACAGCTTGTTTTGTGATTAAGTTTATTGGTTTGGTTATTCTAAGATATTTTTACATTTGTGTTGTTTATAGATGATGTCCATTAGTTCATCTGCCAATATTTATATTATGATACAAAGTCTTGGTTTATACTGGCTGGAAACAGGCTCCAAATTAGACTGGACAGATGATCATTTGTCTAGCTGACCATTTGTCCAGTTGATCTGATTGATGCATGTTTATGTATTTAACAGACTATCTTGACACCCAGCTATGTGGAGTGTCGGCTTTGGGCCTTGTTTAGAGGACACTGTTCTGGCTTATCAGTGGGCACCACTCAGCAGCCCACACCCTTATAAATCACATTCTGGAAACCTGGGACCATAGCATTTATTATGGTGCTGAATGTGTGTTTAGGACCTGCATAGGCCTCTTCTCTGCTCCACTGTCCTGAGGGCTAACCATGTTACCAGCATATGCACCCCTGAGATCATGGGGCAGCTATTATTGGGGGGTATGAGTGAAGCTTGGATGTGTGTGTCAGAGTATCCATACCTATGGGCACACAAGCCCTCGGGGAGCAGGATACAGCCAATGGAACTGAGAGAAGGAGGCCATGTGGGGCCTGCTCTCCTCATATCTGGTATGGTATTTCACAGTGTTAGTGAATCCTAAATTCAAACATGACTGTCTGGCTCATTATGAAGGTATACTTACCACGGTATTTAAATTTGCAAACAAAAGCAAACAAAACAAGCAAAAACTCAAATCCTATTAGTTTATGAAATTACATATTTAGGCATAGGGTGTGGGTCTTCTTCATTCATACTCTTACTCTGAACTCTATGAATGTTGGTGGGGGTAGCAGTGTTATATAATGTGCTTTCTCTAGCATTGAACAGGTTACTGGCACAAATAACTTAAAGCAATAGCTTATCTTTCTTTATTTTCTTTTTCCAATTAAGTGTTTCCACAACTCTATTTTCATATGTTACGTCAAAGAAGAAAGGTGCTTCATGGAGAGGTGATTGTAGAAAAGGATGACTAAATGATCTCTACAAACAAGGTGCTTTTTCCAGAATAACCAGAATTACTCAAGTCCAAGTTTTAATAACAAGAATAAACAACTTCATGAAATATCATGGATTGTATTGTTTCTTAAAATATAACTCGAGACACATGATGTTTGCCAATATTTGTCTTCATACTGTGCCAAGTCTATTTTTTATAAGAACCATGCAAATATTAGCAACTCTTGAGTAAGTATTGATCATTTAGAAAATTACTAGATTTATTACCTGGGGGAAAAAAACTTTCATTAGTTTTTACAAAATTTTTTTCCAACATGCGTAAATCTTTCTAAATCAATATTTAGAAATTAGTTTAATGATTTGACATTATGATATTGCCAGTGATGTGGTATTTATAAATTAAAGTAGATTAAAATTATAATAAATTTTTAATAATATATTGGATCCACAATTTATTTTTTTGGGTTGTAAGTCAGCATTTATGATTAATGACATTTGGTAGTGTGAAGATAATTTGCTATGGTAAGAATTTTGATGCATTAAAAACCAAAAATATTCAAGTAGAGTTCATAATTGGCACTCTCTTTCTTTTTCTTTTTTCTTTTTTTTTTTTTCCTTTTTTGGTAGAGCTGAGGATACAACCAAATACCTTGCGCATACTAGACAAGCACTGTACCCCTGAGCTACATCCTCAGCCCCAGAAAAATATTTTTTGAGAATATTTCTAGATCACTGAAGTATTTATTAAGTAAATTTATTTTTATTTAGGTTAGTCATTCAAGGACAACTTTCTCAACTATAAAGATTTTGAGAGGTTTGAAAAAATACAAGTATATACTTTGCCAAATGGTAAAAAAAAAAATAACTGTGATGTCTGATCATAATGTTATACTCAGATTCCTGGTTGAGAAAGGCTGTTCTATACCATGGAACTCTCTTATAAAAATCATGTTATGGCAATCCCTGATAGTACTTTCATAACTAAAAGTTTTCAGGTGTGATCTGAAACAGTTTCATTTATTCTGAATTCCATTAAATAGCAAAAAAAAATTTTAATAAAGCTCTAGACCTCATGTTTAACAAAAAGATACACGGAACATACTTCATTACTACTTTAATAAGTACATTCTGTAAAACTTTTCCTTTGTTAAAATATGCTGATTTACTTACAGAATTTAGAAAGAGTAAGTATGTGACTTTAAAAAAAAAGGAACTTTTTGCCTACTGTAGATATGTAGGTATAATTTTGGCTTTAAATGTTCTGTATTATTTACATTTACAATCAAAATGTAACATTACAGTTTTCAAAATTGCTTGATTGTATGTTATTGTCTCTGCACAATTCTTTCATGTAGAATCTTGGCATTCAGAACACTTTTGCAAACTTATTTCAAATAACTTGTTTTTTTAAAGGTGCTATTTCTTTTTATTACATTATAATGTCTCCTCTGTAGCTGAATGTTTTGATGAGCAATGTATATTAGGTCACTAATTCTCAAAATGCTAGTGTTCATTCTGCTCTTATACTACTTGATCAATTTTCATCTTGAATTTTTATATGGAAGAATTTTTCTGGGAATCCCCCCTGCTTTGGTAATATAGCATATGAAATTTATACATTTATTAAATACCTGCCTTTTGAAAGATATTTTAAATCATATTCCTAAAATTTTCATTAATTCAACTTGTACTCTCTCAAAGAAGCTGTAATACATTTTCCTTTCAAGTTGTGGAATATCTTGAAATAGGAATTGTGATTAATTTTAATAAAAGTGATAATGACTTATTAAACAATTTGGTGACCAACATTAATATACTCAAAACATGTCTCAACTTTAGATTTGGTTTGATATCTTCTGTAATCAACCAATTCTAAATTGTCATTTGTGTAGAAAATAAAGTGCTAAATGGTAGTTTCATTTTAAGAGGAAAAAGTATTTGAAATTTCTTTGCATCATTTCCTGTGACTTACATCTCCTTTTGAATTTTCCCTAAGTTACCATAACTTTCTATAGGCAAGTCAAGGCTTGAATCACACAGAAGTTGAACTGAATCCTGCAAACTTTGACATTTAAAAAACATATCAAGAAATTTTAATACTGGCAACTTTGAATTTTATTTGGTGATATTTACTAAACTTCAAATTGTTTTTATTTTCTCATAGCTTTATAGCTTGATATGTTATATAATATGCAAGTTTATTTTCAATGTATTAATTTGATATTAATATAGCACCATCCCTCGTGTACAAAAGCACAGCAAGATAAATGTAAGAAAGTCATTTTCACCAAAAGCTTTTGTTGACATCTACAACTTTTTCAAAAGTATTACTTTTGTATGTTTAGATTTTCAGCATCTAATTATTGTGCTCTTATCTCATGGTTTCTATTAATACTGCAAGTGGTATAGAATCTTTGTACACACACACCCCCCCACACACAGATACTTATTTTGTGCCTACTGTATGCCAGATACCCTTGCAGGGAGTTAACATATTCTTCATCTTATATCTCTTTAACTTACAGAGAAAAGTTTTGATATAATTATCATGTTAGATTATGTAGTAAATCGTATTGCAAAATAATTATCTGTACTTTAACAAAATACAGTGTGTTGGTCGTATACTGTGGTAGGGTTCTTGTTACTTCCATGTGTATAAGTATTTCAGGGCACCACTAATCAAAACATTCTGGCTTAGAACTGCTTTAAAACAAACTGAAAAACAATTATAAATCATGAGACTGAGAAAATAAATCATTAATGGATCATGGAAGAAAAACTGAAAAGCAACATTTTAATATGTGAGTTGTAGAGGTATTTTCCCTTCACATACGTATAGATCTGGATTCTACATATAATTAATAGAAAAAAGAACACAGTTCTATAATTTCTAGTATGAAGGCATTAAATACCTTGAAAAAGTCAATGTTAGTATTTTTAGTCTAATTTTATAAAATATTTAAATACACAAGTGATTCATCTAGATATGAAACTTTAAAATATATCCTAAGGGATTTAGCTCAGTGGGTAGAGTGCTGCGCTGCAGTCTCTGAGGCCCCAAGTTCAATTCCCAACACTGCAAAAATGGGAGCAGGGCCTGGCAATCCACTCCCAAGGTAATCCTGAAGCACTCAGCCATTGTAAACCCTATGAGGGTCGCTATGAGTCAGATACCGACTCGACGGCACCTAACAACACCACCACCAAGGGTTTTAGATTTTTTAGTGTTCCAGTTAAAAAGATTTGTCTCTTTTTATTTTGAAATTTCACACTTATAGGAAAATGTTGGGGTTCACTCTGGCCTGGCAAGGTAATGGAGCTTGCCTCAACTTGGGGACCCTTGGAAATAGGCAAGAGCCAGTGGCTCCAAAGAAGGACTTCGGGAGCCTTCTTGCAAACAGGAACAGAATTTATTAAGCTGCACCTACCAAGGTGAACAAAAGGGGGTGCAGCACAACAACGCTCGATGATGAAAGTGTCCCACGGTGTGTATCCTGTTGCCTCTCGCAATTTGCCTTCTCTGCTCTCCTTCTTCCCAAGTCAGGGGAAGAAAAGCAGAGAGCTCTTCGTGTCTTGCTTGGAGCCTTCGCCACTTTGGAGGCCCTGGGCTTGACATGGAGTCTTGCTTGTAGGCCTCAGATGTCTTCACTGGCGGCACTGGAGGTTGCAGGTCTCAGGAGTAGGGTGTGGGGGTCAGGTTCGAAAGGGCTTGGAGAGCAGGTGAACAGAGGAGGATCAAGAATGTAAGGGACGAAAAGGGGAGCTAGTAGTTTCAGTGGTGGTTTATATAGCTTCTGTGAAAGGGGCATGGACCCAGAAATAGCCAATCAGGGAGCAGCTTGTACCCGGTGTGGCAGTTATGTAACTAGGGATTTGAAAAAGAAAAATTTTGATAGGGGGGTTAGGCGCAGGCCAGGCCAATCCCCAAGCTTCCTTTTCCGACCGAAAAGGTGGTTCTGGGCAGCCAATCAGATTGAAGGAGGCCATACCAGAGCTAGGCTGTTTGGGGGTCATCTTGGATCACTCAGTGGGAGGGGTAGGAGTTAAGTAAGTGAAGGGTGAAAGAGTAGGTGAAAGGTGAACTGGGACTTGGGCAGCCATATTGGGTCTTAATGAGTCAAATAGGTCCCAGCCCAGGTTCCTGGGTTAAGGGTGACCAGAGGTGGGTGGGGCAGGAACAGGGCAGGATCTGGGAAGGGCTCAGACCTCAGCTAGTACCGAGCAAGCCTCAACCTGGGCACCCTCCCGGTCCACCCTAGGGGTGTCCAGATAACCTCCCACAGGAAAAGTGCAAGAATAGTAGAAAGAGCGCCAATAAAGCCTTCAGGTGAATTTTGAATTCCCCGGTTGTTAACTTTTTGCCCCATTTGCCACAGCATTCTGTCTCTCCATAATACTTTGGGAACCATTTGAAAGTAAGTTGAAAACATTAATTTCTAATTTTTTCAAGTATATATTTCCTAAAACCAAGGACATTCTCTTATATTTCCCCAGGGCAGTGATCACAATCAGGGACTCAACAGTCATGTGATACTTCAGTCTACTGGTCCTATTCTATTCCTAGTGTGGCTGTAAGTACACACGTGTACGTTCTTGGTTGAGATCCAACCCAGGTTCAGGAACTACATTTAGCTCTCATCTTTTAGGCTACAGCAGTTCCTTGTTTTTACTTCATCTTTTATGAATTTGACTTTTTTTCCAGACCAGACATCAAACGCAGGGCCTTGCCCGTGCTAAGTAAGCACTCTGCCACTAAAATGCATCCTCAACCTTTGACTTTGACATTTTCCCACAGTATAGGATAGTCATGTTGTCAAAAGTCCCTCAATTTGGGTTTGTTCAGTGTTTCCTCTTGATTAGATTTAATTTATGCACCTTTGGGCAGAAATGTTGATATGTTCTGTTTTCTAGTGGTAGTTGATGTTTTCGAGTTTTGACTTTTGATATTTTTGTTGCAGAGAACAGCTAGATATTTTAATAATAGAAGGTATTTTGTACTAATTTGTAGAAATTTTTGTATGAAATGAGGCATTGGGATTGTTTTTACCAGATTAATATGCTTGTGCTCTGATACATGAAGATTAATGTCTTTATGTGCTTAAAAAGTACTAAATTCTTTACACATATACAATATCCAGGCATATTAAGTCATTGTTTATATTGGCTTTTATGCCAGTAGGTTATACCCTGAAATTCTGTGATCAATTAATATACTTTGATTGTGCTTAAAGATTCTAAACTACAGCATTCTTTCTTAATTACTGTGTACTCTTGCTGGGTTATTTTTGCCTTGCTAAAGTCATGTATAAATGCAAGATTAAGATTGCTATAAAATATCTTATTCTTTTATGATAGTGCCCTGCCCCTATATTAATAAGTACATCTTATACAATTTAAAAATTAAAAATATCCTTAAATCCATTTAACACTTTGTGGTTTAACCTCAAGGACAAAGACTGTAGAAAGTGGTTTTCAAACCATTCCTTTTTATAGTCATCTGAAGCCCCCAGAGTCTTCCCTTACAGATTTTAAATCAATGGCCATGGGACTGAGAAATCTGCACTTTTAGCAAGATTTAATTAGGTGGCAGCTTAGGTGCAAATAGTTCAATCTTCCTATGAGCCTTTCAGAAATAAGTAGTAGAGAAATACAAGGGCCAGAGAAAGATGATGTCTCACAGGTGCTATGTTCAGCGTACCGTAATACAACTGAAAATAATCAGCATTCCTTATTGTTTCTTATTAAAATGAACACCACAGTTCTAAGTTTATAAAAACAAGAAACTCAACATTTACATAGTATGAAGTCGTAAGACATTTTATATGTGCTTTTTTAGCATATATTATATTATAGTCATACATCTCAACTGTTCATTCACCTGAGACATAACAATAGTAAAATCTATTCAGGTTTTTTGTTGTACTCCATTTAATGATATGAAATAACAGCCACCATTACAATTAGACACTGTGTGAAAAGATTTTTGGATGGTGTTAACTGATTAGAATTGTATGGAATTTCTAGTGTTGTTCTTTTTATTTATTTGTTTATTCAGTACTGGGGGATTGAAGAACCCAGTGCCTTGTGCATGCTAGACAAGTACTCTACCACTGAGCTGCACCCTCAATCCCTTTTAAAATTTTCAAGACAGTGTTTCATTAAGTTTCACAGGCTGCCTCTGGCTTCAAACTTGCAATCCTCCCACCTTAGCTACCAGACTTGCTGGGTTACAAGTGTGTGCCATGGCACCCAGCTGATTTTTTTTTCTTTTTTAAATAAAACTTCCTCCCAATATACTCCCCCTCTCTCTCTCTCTCTCTCTCTCTCTCTCTCTCTCTGGAATATATCAAGATTGTGGGAAATATATGTTTTTATTCTTGAGAAATAAGCCAGAAATAGTTAAATTTGCCTGGGTGATTTTTAACTTAATCATAAGTTGACTAAAATAGGTTTGTGGCTAAATTAATGTGTTCAGAAGCTGGTTTTATTGAGTTAAACTTCAACTGAACTTTATTAAAACCCTTACAATTGTAATTAATCTTAAGAACTGAGGAAATGGAAAGATTAGTGTAAATTAAATGTGCTCGAGAAGAAAAAATGACAAACAATTTTCAGCTGAGAGGATGTAGTTTTTTATATTTTTAAAACTTAGTTTTCAAATAGTCTCTGAAAAAGGAAATAATTCTACCTCTCCAACCTTTTGATAAACTAAAACTATTAATAACAAAATGTAATGTCAATGGTTGGGTCCTGCAAAGGCAAAGGACTTCCCTGAATTGGAAATTAGACAATGTAACAACCAGAAAGAGGGGAAAAATATAAACTGTATATATCAGACTCACAAGAGAATCTGTGGGCATTTGGAATCAGGTTATAGTTTATTTATTTTTAATTAGTGTACAATACAATGGGTTTCATAATAGCATTTTCATACAACTGTATTGTATGCTTTACTGTTAGCCCTTCTTTACCCCTCCTCGTTTCTCCTTCCCCTCTTCCTACTTTCCCCTTCTCCCAAAAGATCATCCCCCTTTTACTTTCAAGTGTTATACACAACGAGTTTTGTTGTGTTTTGTTTTCCAAATCAACTTCCGCGTATGAGAGAGAACATTTTTGGTATTTGTCTTCCTGAGTCTGGCTCACTTCGCTTAATACGATCTCCAGTTCCATCCATTTTCCTGCTGAAGAATGCAGATTTTTGAGCATCAAGTATTAGTTTTTCCAAGGTGGCAACTTTGTTGTATGTGTAGTATTTGCTTCAAACCTGGCATTCTTTTTTGTTTCAATTCTGACACTAACGTATATCATCTATTTTATATAGAAATTGAATTTATAGCATTAAAGTATATTACATCTTTTTATTAAGTATTAAATATTTCAAGAAATTCAGAATTTCAGAATAGATATTTTTTTGTAGTAGAAATGATGCTCTCCAGAGATAAGTAGTATGAAATAACAATGATAGATAACAAAAATATTACTTTGTGAAAATGTTGATTATTTTACAGATTGTATGTTCATGGTTATCTCATGAAGCATTTTTGGCTCTGGAAAACCCCTAATCATTTATTATGTTTATAGTTGTTTTCCTCTTTATCTACATGCTTACTTGCTTTTTTCCAAAGCATTAGAAGTATTTCTGTAAATTATATGTACATATGCCATATAAATATTCAGTTTTCTTAATTTAAAATGTTTTTAGTTGAGTAAACATTCAAAGAAGAAAAATTACAGCTACATATAATGTTACGTGCAACTAAAGCTGTTGTTTTAGTGCCAATTTTAGTCTTTTAGTGAACAAAATGGATTAGTTTAAAGCTATAAATATTTCTTCATGGATAAAGAGTATGTGGATTGGGCTAAAGGTGTGTAGCTCAGTGGTATAGCACGTGCTTAGTATGTGTAAGGACCTGGATTTAATCCCCAGCACCACCAAAGGAAAAAAGTATATGGATTTACTTCTTAGGAAATACTAACAAAATTTTTTAAATTATAGGCAACATTTTAGGATATTAGAATTAGAGTCTGATGGCAGGTTTTTAAAATTCTTATCAGCCACATTCCAGTGGTAGTAACTAGGGCTTCAGCATGAAACTTGAGTCATGTTTGGGAAAAAAACCTCCACTTTCTTAAGCCTCCAAGTCCTTTTCTGTACAATGGGGTCAGCACTTGTCTGAGGAGCAAGTAGGATAACATTTATAAATTTGTAGCACTATCACTATCAGATATTGTTGTGCTTGTTGTTGTTAGGTGCCGTCCAGTCGGTATCCGCCTCGTAGCGACCCTCCGTACAACAGGGGAAACACAATTGTCAGTGCTTCTCTGCTGTTCATAGGGTTTTCAATGGCAGATTGATTTTTGGGAGGGGGCTGCCAGGTCCTTCTCCCAAGCCTACAGCTTCTGGTGTTCCCAGGTGGTCTCCCATCCAGGTACTAACCAGGCCCGACCCTGCTTAGCTTCCGAGATCTGACAGGATCGGATGCCACAGGGCTATGGCTGTAGGCATCAGATACAAGTACCCACAAATATTAGTTTTTATTAAGGACATTGTTGCTGCTAGCAATCTTATAATAACTGTTGTACCAGGTGAAATGAATGAAATCATACCAAACTCAACTTTTTTCTTGGGCAGAATTTAACATCACTTATAAAGGATTGATTGGGTAAAATTTTATTGTCCTTTTATTTTTTTCTACTTTTATCAGCTTGAAAGATTGCATCTACTTAACTCATTTCCTTATAAGGCTGTAATTTCATTTAGTAGTAGAATAGTGGAAAGGAGCTTCCTGTAAATTGGTCTTTTTTAGGATATATGTCCTATCCTGCTGCTCATGGTTTTTACTGTATTTCAAAGAAAGCAGAAGTTTGGTAATTTTCCAGCCAGCCTAGCCCACTCTGGTAAAGCTGACAAGGAAGGAAGAAGGGCCTTTGATCCACTGACAGTCGCAGGGATAGGGTGTGTGACTACTGTCGGCAACAGGAGACCTTTTTAGAGAATTCTCTTGTGTCAGCATACTGTTAAAAATTTTCATGGTATTCATTGAAGAATATAAAAGTTTTATGGGTTCCTCATATGAACAGGTCCTTAATCAGAATATGATGAAATAATTTCGTTCAGAACTGCTTCATTAATCTGTCATTGCTAGCATGACATTTTCCAAAAAAACTTAAGCTCATTGTCAAAAGTCCTCATTTAAAAAAATGATGTAAATCTTGTTCATCCTAAATGGTTTACAAAATATAGACTGTAAATTATCTTCTGCTTTTCTAATCTGTAGTATCAGATGATTAAATTGGTTAGAACTGACTGGAAGTCAAGTGATCCAGCTGTTGTGGTCAGATGCATAAAGTTCACTGGTAGTGGGAACATGGGAGTTTTATTGGCTGTTCAGAAAGGACAAAATTCAAATGCTGAAGGACGCAATAAAAAAGCCTAAGCTCCTCTTCAATGCTGCTTTTCACCCCACCACTTAGGACACTTGGAACAGTTTTATGTCTTTTCAGACTTTTATAAAATACATGTCTATTGCCTTTCCCTTTACACACACATACACACACCCACCCCTTTGTTGTTGTTGTTGTTAGGTGCCGTCGAGTCAGTATCCAACTCATAGCGACCCTCATAGGGTTTTCAATGGCTGCCTGTTTCGGGATTGCCAGGTCCTTCTCCCATTTTTGCAGTGCTGGGAATTGAACTCAGGACTTCAGAGACTGCAGCGCAGTGCTCTACCAACTGAGCTAAATCCCAGCCCTCACACACACCCCTACATGTAGTTAAATAGATAAAATCTATACATTTTATGATTTTACTATTGCTGTTAGTAATATTGTTTACTGTTACTGTTGCTCACAGTGTCCAGGAGATTAATGTGAGTATATATGTGTGTGTGTGTATATATATATATATATATATATATATATATATGCACATTATATATATATACATATATATATATATATGTGCTGTTTCATAATGTGTATTTCTCCATTGGTGGACATTTTTGATATATTATAATTTATTATTTATAGCCATGTATAATAAAATGGTGGTGTGAATAGTAGTTTCAGTGTAGCATTAATCTATTCACTGAAATTTATTATGTACCAGGCCATATGTTATTTCATTTAAAAATAACAGAATGAGAGATACACTATTATAACAAACATTTTACTGATGAAGAGTCAGTATCCAGTGAAGTAATAGTTCCAAATAGGTCCAAAATTATTAGGTTAAAGGGAATACATTTTAAATTCTGGTTGTTGTTGTTGTTAGGTGCGGTCGAGTCAGTATCCAACCCATAGCGACCCTCATAGGGTTTTCAATGGCTGTCTCGGGATTGCATTGGGAGTGGATTGCCAGGCCCTTCTCCCATTTTTACGGTGCTGGGAATTGGACTTGGGACCTCAGATACTGCAGTGCAGTGCTCTACCAACTGAGCTAAATCCCAGCTTAAATTCTGGTAGATGCTGCTAAATTTTACTCCAAAAAAGCTTACCAACTTCATTCTAACAATAAGGAATGGAAGCACATTTCCTCATATTTTTACACTAAGTGGTGTCAATTTTTAGATTTTTTTCCAATGTGTATTTACCTGATTATTAAAATTGAACAACGTTTCATGTTTGTTGATTTTTGTATTTTTTCTTTGAATTGGTCTTCCATATTTGCACAGTATTTTTTGGAATATTGGTCTTAAAGGGTTTATAAGTGCATATATGAGATCTGTTTGTGTTTTCTTTGTCATATGTTTCTATCTGGGCCTCATGTTTAGCTTTGTTTATAGTGTCTTTTATCTTACAGGACATTAAAATTTTTGTGTATATGGTCTTTGAGCCTTTCCCCTGAGTTTATGTTTTGCTTAAGAAGATCTAGCCACTTCAAAATCTAAGGACTTTTTCTTCTATTTTATTCTTTTATGGTGTGTATAACTTCCCTTTCATTAGGAATTTTGAGTGCTTATGTAGGAGAGGATTCTAATTGTATTGTGGCCAGCGTAGACCTCACTTTCTAATAGCATTCATTGGGTGGATCTTCTCCTCTCCTACCAGAATGAATTCCTGCCCGTTGTCTATCAGGGGCACTTTTCATTGCAAGGTTACTCGGATGTACAACATTTTATGAGACAAGGGAAAAGAGTTTCAGACTTTCCTCACATATAGGGGATTTGTGTACTTCCTTCCCCACTTGCCTCTATTTTTATCTCCATGTCTCTTCAAGTAGAAGCATGAATCTACTTTCACTCTGAAATTAAAATATTCATTTGATGGAAATAGGTAAATTCTCCTTAAGATTTGTGATTTATTTACTGGTATTTTTTTCTTCTTGAAAGGGCCACCCTCAAGGTATATTGGCTATTTGTGAGGTTAGAGAGGAAAAAAAAACCACCTGTATTCCAGTTTTCTTAATCTTTCTGTAGACTGTCTGGAAAAACTTTACTGGGACATATAACATTTTAATCTAGAGCTAGCAATATGCCAGAGGTGTGCTTTTCTCTCTCTCTCTCTCTCTCTCTCTCTCTCTCTCTCTCTCTCTCTCTCTCTTTCTATTTTTTCCTTAGAGCTGAGGATCAAACCAAGAGCCTTGCACATGCTAGGCAAGGGGTCTTACCACTGAGCTACATCCCCAGCCAAGCTTTTTTCTTTTTCTTTTTTGTGCAGTACTTGGGAGTAGAACCCAGGGCCTTGCAAGTGCTGTTCCAGAACCATTTTACCCTTTTCTTTTTGTTTTCTTCCTTTTTTTCTTTTTTCTTTCCTGCTTTCTTTCTTTTTTTTTTTTTGGAATCAGAGTCTCAGTAAGTTACACAGGCTGCCTCTGTCCTCCAACTCATAATCCTCCTACTTCTGCCTCCTTCTCCACCTCTGAAGTCGCTGCTATTACAGGCCTGAGCCACCACCCCTGGCAGCTTTTTCCTCTTTAAAGAAATGTTTTAAATTTACAGCTTGGTACTGGCACAAAAATAGGCCCGAAGACATCTGGAACAGAATAGAAGACCCAGATATACCTCAACACACCTATAGCCACCTTATTTTTGACAAAGGAGCAAAGCAAGTAAACTGGAAAAAGGACAGCCTCTTCAACAAATGGTGCTGGGAAACATTGTCATCCACATGCAGAAAAATGAAAGTGGATCCGCATCTGTCAATATACACGAGAGTTAACTCAAAATGGATAAAAGATCTCAACATAAAACCAGAAACTTTAAAACTCATAGAAGGCAAGATAGGCAATACACTCCATCATATAGGCATTGGAAAAGATTTCCTTAATAGGACCCCAATTGCTCAAGAAATTGCAACAAGAATAGATAAATGGGACCACATCAAATTAAGAAGCTTCT
>VMDO01000399.1:0-31464 GCA_007922755.1 Pedetes capensis | reverse complement strand
TCCCCAAAAACCAAACAACCCAATACACAAATGGGCAAAGGAACTGAGTAGACAGTTCTCAAATGAAGAGGTCCATAAAGCCATGAAACACATGAAAAAGTGCTCAATATCCCTAGCCACTAGGGAAATGCAAATCAAAACAATGCTGAGATTTCACCTTACACCAGTAAGAATGGCCAAGATCAATAAAACAAACAAACAACAAATGCTGGCGAGGCTGTGGGGAAAAGGGAACACTTTTACATTGCTGGTGGAGCTGTAAATTGGTGCAACCACTATGGAAATCAATATGGAGGTACCTCAAAAAACTAAAAATAGATCTACCATATGACCCAGCTATAACACTATTGGGAATTTACCCAAAGGGAGATGAGTCATCATACCACAGAGACACCTGCATCTCCATGTTCAATGCAACACTTTTCACAATAGCAAAGATATGGAATCAACCAAAGTGCCCTTCAACAGAAGAATGGATAAAAAAAACTATGGTATATATACACAATGGAATACTATTCAGCAATCAAGAAAAATGAAATAGGATCATTCGCAGCAAAATGGATGGAATTAGAGAAAATTATTTTAAGTGAACGAACACAAGCTCAGAAAGAGAAACAACACCTGTTCTCACTCATATGAGAGAGCTGACTCAAAATTACAAGAAGGAAAAAATCCTACTCAAAGGTCAGATCACATTAAAAGGGGGGGAGGGAAGATAAGAATGAGGTCAATATAAATGGACTAAAAATCGCATGTAATTGTTCTAACAAGATAGAAACAAAGACCACTACAGGAAAAGTTTCTATCTTAAACAGAAATGGAACTCAAGGACATATAGAAAAATACTGTATAGTAAAAGATAGAGAAGACTTGGATGGGAAACTTTGATAGGAAGGGGGGAGGGGGGAAACATAGAGGAGGGTAAGGGGTAACCTATATGAATAATGCTTATCAAATTGCATATATGAAAATTGCCACAACGAAAAGCATGTCAAAATGAATCACATTATGATGTACATTAAAAATTTCTAATAAAAAAAATGTTTTAAATTTGAATTACCTACATTTAAAAATCCTGAAGATATATTGTTAATGGAGAAAAAAACAAGGGGACAGAATTATGTGTAAGATGTATATTTTGCTTATAAAAGAGAAGGAGTGAGGTATGTTAGCACATGTCTGGTAATCCCAGCACTCAGGACGCTGAGGCAGGAGAATCACAAGTTCTAGGCCAGCCATGGCTATCTAGTGAGACTCTTGTCTTAGAAAACCTAGGGCTGGAGTTGTAGCCCAGTGGGAGAGCTCTTGCCTAGCATGTGCAAAGCCCTGGGTTCCATCCTAACACCACAAAAAAAGGAGTGAGGGGTAGAAATGATATGTATGCATATACATAATATATGATGTATGCATTTATACATAGAGATAATGTACACATAGAAACTGGAAAGGCACCTAAAAGTGTAATACATTTTATCCACTGGGGCTGGGAGTGGAATTAGCTGGATATATAGGAAAAATGGAGAGGAGTCTTCTCACTAACACCATTTTAAGCTTTCTAGTTTTTGAAGCATGTGAAAATATCCACGTACTTTTTTTTAAAGAGGTACTGGTCAACAATTAAATGCAGCAGGAAGTCCAGTAAGGCAAGAATGAGACGCTTTTATCTATATGTTTGCCAACAATTAACAGTTGGCTCAATTACAGACTTACCCAGAATGTTAATAACATTGGAATAGGAATGTTAAAGGCAGAAGCAAAACCACATGCCATGAATTGAAATGTGAATGAGAAGTTTATGTATATATAAACTGAGTTCAGAAACAACCCAAAACAATGGCTTAAAACACTTTTCATTATACTGGCTCTCACCATCCTCTTGCTAAGTTAAACTGTCCAGTAAACAGAAATTAAGATAAATAAAATAGATATGATGTGTTTATAGGTTGAACAACTCAATATTAAGGTTATAATTTTTCCCAAATTGATCTGTAGATTCAATGCAAATCCAGCTAAATCCCACAAAGATTTTTCTATATATAAGTAGTCAGATTCTGAAATTTATAATGAAGTGTCCGGTGACAAGAATAATCATGATAATTTTGAGGAAGATTTTATCATTTACAAAATGTTAATTTTGAGGAAAATTTTAGCATTTACAAAATCTGTCAGGAGCCAAGCCTTATTTTATGTTTCACTAATTGAGATGTTATAATATTGGTGCAAAGAT
This sequence comes from Pedetes capensis, assembly GCA_007922755.1. Taxonomy (NCBI): domain Eukaryota; kingdom Metazoa; phylum Chordata; class Mammalia; order Rodentia; family Pedetidae; genus Pedetes; species Pedetes capensis. The sequence goes on along the minus strand of VMDO01000399.1, from coordinate 29,237 downwards.
AGACAAAAAGAAACAGAATAGAGTGAAGAAGTTGGCACATATGTAAAGTGATCTATGTTCTTTTTTTTTTTTTTTTCACTAGGGAATGAACCCAGGACCTTGCAAATGCTAGGCAAGTGCTTTACAATTGAACTACATCCCCAGCCCTTTTATTTTTATTTTTAGATAGGGTCTTGCTAAGTTACACAGGCTGGCCTTGAACTTGAAATCCTCCTGCCTCTGCCTCCCAAGTCGCTGGGATTACTGGCATATGCCACCACATGTGGCTTAAAACGATCTTCTCAATAATGGTGTTGGACCAACTAGATATCTGTTAGGGAAATAAATGAACCTTACTTCCTAACAAAGACTCTACATAAAATTTAATGTGATGTGAATCAAAGACCAAAGTTTGAAAAGTAAAATCAAGCTTCTAGAAGAAAATATAGAAACAAAGAAAAAAGAAGAAAACATCTTCATGACCTCAAGATCAGAGATTTCTTAAGTGGACCTGAAAAGAACTAGACACAAAAGTAAATAAAGAAATTGTGCTTCATTAAAATTTGGAACTTAAATTGATTAGCAAACTTCTTCAGCAAATGACCAGGCAAGCCACAGCCTCGGAGAATATCTTGACAATACATACATACAACAAAGGACTTTTATCTAAAGCCAGCGAAGAAAAGACTGTTACAGGAGCTTTGCAAAAGAGCTTATGCAAATGTACAATTGTTGTTAGGTGCGTCAAGTCGGTGTCCAACTCAAAGCGAGCCTATGTATGTACAGCAGGCCAAACACTATTGTTAGTGCTTCTCTGCTATTCATAGGGTTTTCAGAGGCTGATTTTTTTTGTGGGGGAAGTGGGTTGCTGGGTCCTTCTCCAAAGCCTACAGCACCTGGTGTTCCCAGGAGGTCTCCTATCCAAGTACTAACCAGGCCCGAACCTGCTTAGCTTCTGAGATCTGATGGGATTGGACACCACAGTCCTACGGCTGCAGGCCCAAATGTTCAATAAGCATGTGAAAATGCACAAAATCATTAGTTATCAGAGAAATACAAACTAAAACCATGAGATCCAACACACCAAAATGGCTACAGTTAAAATTAATTGTGACATTTTGGAACAACTGGAACTCTGTTTGGAAAACTGAAAATATCTGTTATTGTTATATGTAATATCTTCCCCAAAGACCCAGCAACTCCATTTCCAGATACATACCTGGAAGATGGTACATAGCTGCAACAAAAGATGTGTACAAAAATGCTTATACAGCATTCTTCATTACAGCTCCAAACTGAAGACAGCCTGTTTAGCAAGAGCAATGGGTAAATAAATCTAGTGGAATGTTAATCAATCAATAATTAAGAATTAACCACTGCCATAGGCAATAATAAGAATGAATGTAATAGACATAATGTTGAGTGAAGAAAGCCAATAAGAATATATGATACTATGTGATTCCACTTAAAGCTCAAAAGCAAACAAAATTAAATTATGATGATTGAAACCTTAATACTGGTGAACTCTTATTGAGGGTGCTTTTGATGAAGAAGACATAAAGTGCTAGAAATATTCCAAATCTTGATCTAGGGGTTGCTTACATGGATAAAATCATTTTCTTTAGCATCACAAATTATGGTAAACTTAGTGACTTAACCCACCACCTTGTTATTACCTCACAGTTCTGTAGGTCAGAAGTTCCAGTAGGATTGGCTGGTGTTTTCTGTTTAGGGGCTCACAAGACTGCAATCAAGGTGTCAGCTGACCTGGGCTTTTATCTAGAGGCTCTAAGAAAATATTCAGTTCCAAGGTGATATATGTTTTTGGTAGACTCCAGTTTCTGGCAGTTGTAGGACTGACCATTTCCTTGCTGTCAGCTCAGGGCTGCTCTCAGCTCCTTAGAACTTCTTCTTTTCATGGAAGGATTCCTGGGCCTTTCCATCTTCAAAGCAGCAGTACTGTGTCATGAAATATTCACAGATATGGCATGAGAAGGTGAAGGTTGTGAGGGGAAAGCATTGCCTACCACGAGAGGTTTGTGTTGTTTTTAGGTGCCATTGAGTTGGGTCCAACTCAGTGACCCTATGTACAACAGATAAAACACTCCCAGACACTGTACCATGCCTGGCACTATTGTCAGTGCTTCTCTGCTGTTCATAGGGTTTTGAATGGCTGATTGTTTCAGGAGTGGGTTGCCAGGTCCTTTTTCCTAGCCTGCAGCACCTAGTATTCCCAGGTGGTCTCCTGTCCAAGGGCTAAACAGGCTGACCCTGCTTAGCTTCTGAGATCAGGCAGGATCGGATACCAGGGTGCTATGGCTGTAGACCAAGAGGTATATACAGATGTAAAAATTCATTGAGTTGGATCCATAAAGTGTGTACATTTCACCATATGTATATTGTATTTAAATAAATACTCAATAAAAATTAGTAAATGAATATTCAAGTAAGGTAGAATTAACGAGAAGTTAGGTAATGATGGGGTAGGTCATTTTTTGAGCTAGGACTGAAGGAATGGTTAAGATAGCAACATATAATTAGGGTCAGGAAAGTAATCTTGGCAAAGGGAACAATCCAAGAAAATCTATAGATGGGAAAATACAGAATGTGTACAGGGAGCAGAGAAGAGATGAGTGGGAACCAGAGGAAAGAGTGCAAGAGCAAGAAAAATTCGGGGAGGAGAGATGGCTCTGGATCAGCCTTGCTGGCATTTCTTCTCATGGCCTTGTCATGGTCACTCATAGTTGAGTGACCGAGTGGGGAAGTATTAGAAAGTGGTACAGGAGTTCAAGGAACAAAGTGGGTCTGAAAAAGTGCTGACCTATCAGGAATAAAGGAGTAATGATAGCTGTGATAAGGGCTGCAGAAACAAAAGAAAGTGACTTCATAAAATGAAAGGCACTTGGTGTGTAATAGATACCCCTCATCTCCCAAATCATTCTCTGCTTTTCTAGTAATTGAACCCTTCATCTTTAACATGGCACTGAGAATAAAAACATTTTCCAGCATCCTTCACAGGTAGGCATGGCTGTATGACAAGTTCTAGCCAATGGGATGGGACACAGGCTGCTTCCTACAACCAGGCTTTTACTGGAATGTGGAGGGCAGGGCAGCGATCCAGCTGGGAGCATGATGAATCCTGGAACTCCCCAGGAATAGTGCTGGGATAGGATGGAGGAGTGTGGATCTCTACCTCCAGGAAACAGCCACAGCGCTGCTGGATACAGCTGTGTAGGTGTGCGCTGCATTAGATAGTGGGCACCATTCCATAGACCAGCAGTCCCCAACCTTTTTGGCACCAGAGACTGATTTCATGGCCCAGGGTGGGGTGGGGTTGGGGGTGGTTTGGGAATGATTCAAGCAGTGGGGTGAGGATGTAAATACAGATGAATCTTCCTGTTGGCCCACTGCTCACCTTCTCTTGTGCAACCTGGTTCCTAACTGGCCATGGCCCAGATATTGGGGACACTTGCCATAGACCACAATATGAACAGAAACCCATAGAGTTGTACAGTGCACATCCTGCACAACCATACACAGTATGCCAGAGCTACCTATGCAGATAGGATAGATTGGAGGAGTAAGTCTTGGGAAGCTCACACTTAGATGTTTAAACTATTATTGTTTTGAGCTGAGCATGGTGACACACACACCTATAATCGTAGCACAGGTTAAGGCAGAAGAATCATGAATTTAAGGTAGCTTGGGCTACCTAATGAGTTGGAGACCAGACTGGGCTACATAGAAAGACTTTGTCTCAAACAAAACAAAGAAAACAAAACCTATTGTTTTGGATCTATTAGATCTTCTGAAACTGTGTTATTTGTAATACGGGGTTCTAAATCAGAGATAGTGGCTTGGATGATTTAGTGTCATGTAGCAAACAAAGGGAAGTTAAAAGGAATAGTTGTCAAAGTGCAAGATGAATTTAAGATTTCTTGAGTGAATGCAATGTGCAAAGCTCTATCATAAGAACTATTAGAAATATAAAGGGACATTTCTGCCCCCCAAGAGCTTAAAATTGAGAGGAAAACCACATTTATACCAGCAAATGAGAGTCTAGGGATTACAGTCCTCAAAATAATTACAATCTAGCAAAAATATGTTCATAACAAACATTATTATTATTATTATTATTATTATTATTATTATTATTATTATCATTTGCTAAGATGGTTTGCCTGGCACAGAATCGGCAAGTGTTTCGATCTGCTGTACATAGGGTCGCTATGAGTCGGACTGGACTTGACGGCACCTGCTGGGGATTAACCCTAGCGCCTTGTGCATGCTAAGCTTGTGCTCTACCACTGAGTTACACCCCCAGCCCTGTACCCATAATTTTAATAGCTTGGAGTGAAGGGAGACTCTGGATGCAATAATCTAGTGAGAAGACAACATCCCTACAAATAACATCAGCATACAGCAGTGAAGTGAGCACTGGAGGCATTCCTGATGTTAAGCAGAATATAACCAGCCAGCCTCCAGTTCCCAAATCACAACATTTGTCACTTTTCCCTTCAGACATCCTTAAGTTATGAGATAGAGGACTAATTTTTCTCTTTTAGCACCCTTAGATAGCTGGCTTTTGCAGCACATAAGCAGTTTGCCTAGTGTGTTTTAAAGAGTTGTTGCTTTTTCTCCAGAAATGAAAAAGAAAAATCAATATATTTTTATTTGCACAAGAAAATGAAAACATGCTTAGCCCCAGAGGAACAAAACATCAAATTTATTTTACAATGTTTTCTAAACATTACTCTAGAGAATCTTATATTTATGGATAGTATCTGAACATGACCTTTAAAATACATTGTTTGGGTAGTTTTTTTCTAAACAGTCTATGATAATAATAATATCCTATAAAAGAAAATGTACTTGGAAGAATAATGTGTGTGAGTGGAATGTTTGTATGTGATGACTAATCACAAATCTTGCAAATCATTTCTCAATATTAAGACTATTCTCATTGTAGCAGCAATTTACTACTAAAATGCACTGTGAATATTTATTGAGGACCTATTAGGAGGAGAATTTGGCTGCACACTGTGAAGATGTTTATAAAACAAATTCTGTGTTCTCATATAGTAGGCCATTGCTCAAAAAGAGATATAGAAACATATGCCTAAATATCCAATAAATGTGTTAAGTGGAGGCCCATAGGGCTGTGGACTTATGGGGGGAGGAGAAGATGAAATTCTTACTGGGTAAAGCTGAAAGTTTGCAGCTGTAGCACTGTGGTGACTGATCCCATCAGATCTTGGAAACTAAGCAGGGTTGGGCCTGGTTAGTACTTGGATGGGAGACCACCTGGGAATACCAGATACTGTAGGCTTCAGAGAAGGACCTGGCAATCCATTCCCAAAAATCAATTCGCCATTGAAAACCCTATGAATAGCAGAGAAGCGCTGACAATAGTGTTTTTCCTGTTGTACATAGGGTTGCTATGAGTCAGACACAGACTCCACAGCACCTAACAACAACAAAACTGGAAGACTCCATAGGAGGTATGAATATTAAAGGGTTGGTAATATTTTTGACATGCACAGGGAGAAATGAGTTCAGGGAGGGGACAGGTTTGGGAAGAGCAGGTTGTACAAACTAATTAAAAACCAGGAGAGTATAAGATAAAAACAAGAAGTTATTGGGGGATTCTGGAATAAAAGATGTGTCAGTCAGATTACTGTCATTGTGGTAAAATACCTGAGAAAAATCAATTTACAAGGAGGAAGATTTTTTCTGGCTCACAGTTTAGGAGTTTTTAGTCCATGTTTGGTTGGCCCATTGCTTTTGGACCTGCAGCAAGGCAGAACATCACGGTGGGGAGTACATGGCTCATAGTGTTGGGAAGCAACAAGAGATGAAGAAGGACTACTGGGGTCCTCATATCTCCTTCAAGTCGAATCCCCAACGATCTAACTTCCTTCCACTATGCCCTACCTTATAATGGTTCCACCACCTCTCAACAATACCACATGGCCTTTAGGGGACATTTAGGATCCAACCGTAATAAGAGGCAAAGCTAAAACAGTGTGCTGTGTGGATTCTTGTCTCTCAGAGAGCATAGTCTTTGTTCTGTAGTCAGATGAGGTCCATCATAGACTTGGTGTTGACAATTCCATCTGTGCTTTAGTAAGCATGACAGAGATGGGAGGCAGTGAAGATGGAAGGCTGGAGACTGATTAGGAGGCTGTTTGCTGCATTATTCTAGGCTAGAAGTTCTAAGTGCCCAAATGGAGGGTGCATGAGTGAAAATGTAAAATTGGATGAGACATTTAAGCCATCACTGAGAAAGAAGCTTCAGGGTGTGGTGATTGGGGAGTAATGGAAGAGGAAAAGGAACACAGTAACATAGTCCTCTTTGGCATAGTTATAAATATGACTTTATCATCTAACAGCAATGGAAATTAGTGAGGCATGGTGGTGCATGCCTGTAATCCCAGCGACTCAGGAGGAGGAAGCAGAAGGATCTCAAGTTCAAGGTTAGAGACAGCATGTGTAAGTTAGCAAGACCCTGTCTCGGGATAAATTTAAGAAAGGGGTTGGTAGTGCAGCTCAGTGGTAGAGCACTTGTAAAATACACACAAGGCTCAGGATTCAACCCTCCAGTACTGAAAAGAAAAAAAAAAAAAGGAAATAAAAAAGACATTGTCTTTATTTCCCCCAAGGGTGCACAGTAATAGAATCTCACATATCAGTACATGGCAAATCTATTCAGTTCTACTGACCTTGCAGTCATCGTTGATACATGGTTTTCTCTGACACCTCACAATTTGTTGGCCTGACCTTCAAAACAAATCCAGAAGTAAACATTTCATGTCTCTGCAGCTGATAGCACCCTGGATTCCATCATCATTTTCTTCTGCCTGTATCATTACAGTTGTCTTTTAGCTGGTTTTCCCAATTCATCCCTTGGTCTCTAGTGTCTACTTTTAACACAGCAAAGTTATCTTTAAAATGAACATAGAATGATCTCGTTCCTCCTCTCACAATCTTACAGTGATTCTGCTTGCCACTCAGAGTAAAATCAGAGCTCCAACTGTGTGCCTACCAGACCTTCTGCGGTCGGCTACAGCTCCCCACGTGCTCACAATCACCATCCACCTTATTTTCCTTTGTTACTTGGCTCCAGCCACACTAATGCCTTGCTCTTCCTGGAAAATAACAACCATGGTCCTGCCTCAGTGCCCTTCTACTTGTTAAGTCTTCCCTTTGGGTTTCTGCTCAAAATATCATTTTGTCAGAGAGGTCTTCCCTGCCTATCATAAAAAGTAGCAACCCTTGTCTTTCCTCTGCATGCTATATACATTCTACCCCAAGGGAATGTTTTTCATAACACAAGATAAAACATGGATCTCTATAGTTTATGTTTCCCACTATCTAGAACATAAACTCAATGAGGGAAGGCCTATTGGTCTTTTTATTTTTTCTTTCATTACCCCGTCTCCAACATCTGGAAGAGTTTGGCACAGAGTAGGCATCAAAACATTTACTGAATGAATGAGAGAATGAATTCTATCAAAAGACGGTTGCATTGTGGAAGGGTGTTCCGGATGTTCCCGTTGTTAATCCTTGCCCGTAACAGCCTCTGATGTGAAGTGCACCACGGTTGCTAAGAATTTCTGGTAAATTGTTCATAAATTGTAACTGGCACCCCTCCTCCAAAGCCTGGTCTCTATAATACTTTAGTAACCAGGCCACTCGGTGTTGTTCTCGCAAACCAAAACCCTTTAAAAGGTGTGGGTTAGGTCAACAAGTGATCTCGGCATCATTTCTCTGAACAGTTTTAAGCTGCAGGGTTCTCTCAACTGACTGAATAATAACTTTCTTACACAACTACATGCCAACATTGTGCTGGCACGTGCAGAGACGAAAGACTATTCCTGTCCTCAAGGGGGCTGATAATCTATTTAAAACAAATAAAAGACAAGTCAAGCTACAATTAAAAATTAGCATGGCAAGTGCTTTGTGAGTATGCTATTGGAGCACAAAAAAAGAGCAACTAACCCAGCAAGGACTCCACAGAGAAGGGTGAACTGGAGCTGATTCTTGAAGGACTGTGGTTTCTACTTAGGCACTGGATGTGCTGCGCGGATGCACTTGTAGTCCAGGCAAAGACATACAGTTCTGAAGGCATCTGATGTAGGACTGTGTATTGGTTCAAATGTATGTGTCTGTCCAAGAGTCATATGTTAGAACTTAAAACCCAACATGATGAATGTAAGTGCTCTTGAGATGTGCCCTTTGGATGGTGACTAGGCCATGAGGACCTTGCCCTCATAGTGGAATTAGTGTCCTTATAACAGGGCTTGAAGGGGCAAGTTTGTCCTTCTTTTGTCCGTTTTGCCTTCTACCATGTGAAGGGGCTGGGACTTAGCTCCATTGGTAGGGTGCCTCTCTGCACTCTCTAAGGTCCTAGGTTCGATTCCCAGCACCACAAAAATGGGAGAAGGGCCTGGTAACCCACTCCTGAAACAATCGACCATCAAAAATCCTATGAATGGCAGAGAAGCACTGACAATAGTGCCAGGCATGGCACAGTGTCCGGGAATGTTTTGTTCTGTTGTACATAGGGTAGCTATGGGTCGAACCTGACTTGACAGTACCTAACAACGCCATCACAACCGTGTGAAGATGCTATAAGAAGGCCCCAGTTTGGAAGCAGTGAGCTCTCGCTGGAATCTGCCAACATTGTTCAACTCTCCAGAACTGTGAGAAACAAACTACTATTATTTATAAATTATCCAGTTTACATCCTGGGCATGGTGGCATGTAATCCCAGAATTTGGGAGCCTAAACCATGAGGATTGTGAGTTCCAGGCCACCCTGGGCTATACAGCAAGACCCTGTCTCAAAGAAAAAAACAAAAACAAAAAACAAAAAAAACCAGAAATACAAAAAAAAAAAAAAAAAAAAAAAAAAAAAAAAAAAAAAAAAAAAAAAAAAAAAAAAAAAAAAAAAAAAAAAAAAAAAAAAAAAAAAAAAAAAAAAAAAAAAAAAAAAAAAAAAAAAAAAAAAAAAAAGGAAAAACATCCAGGCGGAGGCATTTTGTTATAGCAGCAGGAATGGGCTGAGACAGAAAGTACATATAATTCTGCATGGCTGATACCCCAGGTATCTTCTGAGAAGTGTGAAAGATGAGGCTAGAAATATGGACAAAGCCTAGATTATAATATAGAAGGAGCTACAAAGCAAATATATGATGGCCATTCCCCAATGAGTATATCATGATAGAATGGGGATATGTGAGAGGAGAGACCTAGGCAATGTGAATATGTTGCCATATTAAAGTTTACTTTTAATTCAAGTGCAATTTAATAATAGTTTTTTTTAATTTTAAAAATTTATTATTTTTTATTTTTTTGCAGTACTGGGGGTTGAACCCAGGGCCTCACACTTGCATGGTTTGCAAGTGCTGGACCACCGAGCTGCACCCCTGGCCCTTTTTTTTTTTTTTTTTTTTTTTTTTTTTTACTTTTTTGAGACAGGGTCTTGCTAAATTACACAGACTGCCTCTGGTCTTGAACTTGCAATCCTCCTGCCTCTGCCTCCTGAGCCACAGGGATCACAGGCGTACGGCACCATGCCCGGCTTACAATTTAATAATGTTGTTGTTGTTAGGTGCCGTCAAGTCGGTATCTGACTCATAGCGACCCTCTGTACAACAGGGGAAACACTATTGTCAGTGCTTCTTTGCTGTTCACAGGGTTTGCAATGGCAGATTGATTTTTGGGAGGGGGTTGCCAGGTCCTTCTCCCAAGTCTACAGCTTCTGGTGTTCCCAGGCGGTCTCCCATCCAGGTACTAACCAGGCCTGACCCTGCTTAGCTTCCGAGATCTGACAGGATCGGATGCCATAGGACTATGGCTGCAGGCTTTATTTGTGTTAGGCAAAGTTAATGACATGATTTTTTATTTTAAAAGTCTAAATTATTTTTCTGTTCAAGAGGTCATATTTCTTATTCCTTACCTGTGTTGTTGTTGTTGTTGTTGTTGTTAGGTGCCATCAAGCCAGGTCCAACTCATAGAGCCCCAGTGTATAACAGAATGAAACACTTCCTGACACTATGCCATGCCTGGCACTATATCAGTGCTTCTCTGCTATTCATAGACTGAACTGCCAGGTCCTTCTCTGTTGGGATTCCCAGGGGAATAGAGAGTACCCCAAACATGGCTGGTCCCAGGAGCACTTCTAGCCCACTTGGAGGATGGGGCAAGATAGGAACAGGTTACCTTTGCTATACATCCAGGTATCTCACTCTTCCCCCTCCCATCAAGTGGGCCAAGATGGCACCCAAGGTATGGTAGCACCTAAAGCCCCCCTGGTGCCCAATTAGTCATTTCTGATCCAGCCCTATTCCCCTGATTGGCTGGCTATCAGGCCATATAAACTCCAGAGCTCAGAGTTCAGTAGCCATTCTAAACACCATCCAAGAACAGCTGACCAGGTCCTTGTGGTTCTTTAAGGGCCCAAAGCCCATTCACTCATCTGCCTCGCCTAGCCTTCAGCCTTCCTCTGACCTGCCTTCATCATACTTCAACCTGCCTGCCATCTCCATCCAACCCCGACCTCTACAACGTGGGATGTCCTACACAGACCGACAGCTTCGAGAGGCAAGACTCTGGGAGTCAAGCACAGGGCCCCCGAAGTGGTAAAACCTGCAAGCTGGAAGAGCAACGACACCCAGGAGTCTCTGCCCCGGTGGCAAAGACAGCAGCTGAGTGCTTCCCTTCTCCAACTCCCCTTTCCCCTCTCCCTAATCCTCCATTCCTTTCCCCACCTCTTGCTTCAACCCACAATGCAGAGAGAGAGAAACCCTGGGAAGGACCGGACACTTCTCCCAAGTCTACAGCATTGATTTTGGGATTGCTTTGGGAGTGGATTGTCAGATACATAAATCACTGTGTCGATTCCATAAGGCTCTCCCACTGTCTGAGAACAGGCAGAAAATACCCAGGTAGAGAACAGATAGAGAAAATACCCAGCTTTTGGAACAAGAACAGTCTCTCATCTCTCTTACCCACTGATTATTTATTGTTGTTGTTGTTGTTGTTAGGTGCCGTCGAGTCGGTATCCAACTCATAGCGACCCTCATAGAGTTTTTCAATGGCTGTCTGTTTCAGGATTGCCCTGGGAGTGGATTGTCAGGTCCTTCTCCCATTTTTGCGGTGCAGGGAATTGAACTCAGGACCTCAGAAATTGCAGCGCAGTGCTCTACCAACTGAGCTAAATCCCAGCGATTATTTATTAGTGGCTGCCAGAATGCTGTACTGAGGATTCATAATCAGCTGGAAAGAGAGCCCTGATCATTAGTGGTATCTGCATGGGGATCCGATTGCCAATGATGGAGTGTGTCCTCTACATATTACCCCACCTGCTGAGGAGCTTGTACTCTGACAGACATTGTGGCAGTGGCAAGAAATTTGATAACTTGTCTTTTCCCTGAAACCTTTGAATTTGGAATTTTCTGAACCAGTGTTTTGGTATTCACACTGACTTTTGGAAATCCTTGCTGTTTGAACCATGAGAAACAGAAAATAAATGTTGGCATAGGAATATATCCCGCAGCCTTTAGCGTTCATCCTTGCTTATCCTTGGCTTCATCTTCAGCTGTTAGAGAGCTCACCTGTGTCTACCAGACACCCACCTCATGTGATTAGCTGTAAAGTAGTCAATCACTAATTTGCCTTTTTCCTTATGATATTGGGTAGGGTATATTCAGGTGCTTATTGGTATGGCAATTTAAAACAAAATTGTGAATTTTTTCTTAGATGAAAACATAAAGTATAGCTGGGTGCAGTGGTGTATGCCTGTAATCCCAGTGCCTAGGGAGGCAGAGGCAGGAGGATCTCAGGTTCGAGACCAGAGGCAGTCTGTGTTATTTAGTGAGAGCATTTTAAAAAGTAAAAAAAAGGGGCTGAGGGTGCTGCTCAGTGGTACAGTCCTTGCAAAGCATGCATGCATGAGGCGCTGGGTTCAACCCCTAGTACTGTGAAAAAGAAAAGTATACACAGGAAGAAGGAGATAACAGAAAAGAGACTGGAAGTTTATAGAGAAAGGGAAATAATAGAATCTGGGTTATATGAATAGAAACTACAAAGCTCTAATTTGGAATTTTTTCTCAATATGGCTCCATTTTGTTTCCTCTTAATTCCTTTCTAAAGCTGATTAGAAATCCTCAAACTGAAGGTCAGGGAGTATTAGAGTAAAGCAAAAATACTCTACCCAATATATATAAAAGTCTTATAGATTAACTTGAAGTCAAAATAACTGGATGTGCAGTTCACCTCCAAGCACTGGTTCAGGGATCCAGGCTCCTTTTGCCTTACAGCTGTGCAATCTTTAACATGTGGTTTCCAAGGTCAATGTGGTCAATAATCTTGATTATTGAATTGATTGGATTGAGAAGCACCTACGAGATAGTAAAGGACACCCCTGGGTGTCTGTGAGGGCATTTCCAGAGAGGATTAGCCAAGAGAAGAATGTCACCCCAAATGTGAGTAACACCATCTAATAGGCTGGGGGTTCAGATGGACTAAAAGAGGACAAAGGAGGAAGCTTGCTAATACAGGCATTCTCTCTTTCTGCTTCTTGGCTGCCATGATGTGAGTTGCTCTGCTGTACCACAGCCTGTCTGCCAAGATGGCCTGAAATCTCTGAAACTGTGAACCAAAATAAATAAATCTATCCTCCCTTAAATAGTTTCCCTCGGGTATTTTGCCACACTGACAAAACAAAATAAAACAAAACAAAAACCCTGAAAAGCACAGTGTGCCTACGTGAATCAAGCTACCACAGCAGAAGAGACACAAAGATTTGCATGTGGGCAATTTTTATGAGCCCAATATGGAAGTGATAGTCATGAAAGTTCCATTGACCATATTTAGTCACAAAGCCAAGACAAATTATAAAGGACACTGGTGCCCAGGAATAACTTTTTTAATTTCTTCGGATCAATAGACATATCACAAATTTGCTTTCATTAGAAGATATATGGACCACTCTATGGACTGGTACCTACTTACAAAAGGACCTCTCTGAGTGAAATGTTAAAAACAATCAAAGAAAATTTGAAGCATAAAAGCATAATTTCACTTTATATTTTCAGTCACTTTTTTTGTTTACAAGATATTTACTTTTCAGATATATGAATAGTGTATTAGTCAGCTAGTATGATGCTGTAACAGAAATAAACAAATGAACAAATGGGGGGAGAGACTTATTGGAAGCTCAGAGTTAGAGGATGTCTTTCACAGAGGCAGAAGAGGCATATGGTGTGGCAGCATGGTCGGCATGGCAGGGCCATGGCAGACAGCTTCACATCTTGGTGATTACGAGGCAGGGAGCAGACAGAGTGACCAGAACTGGGGCTCCGGGTAAAAGCCTCCAAAGCCCCACCCCCAGTGTCCTACTTCTGTGAAGCTAGGTCCTGCCTCCCAGAGTTCCCTAACCTCCCAGGACAGCATCACCACGTGGGGACCAAACGTCCAGACATGAATGCCCCTTTGGGGGCATTTTAGATTCAAACTATGACAAATAGTAATTAAAAGTATTGCTTGAAATACCTATATCACAGTCCATGGCACTGATATCATTATTGACATGTTGTTGTTGTTGTTGTTGTTGTTGTTAGGTACTTTCAAGTCAATTGAGTATAATCTGTGCCCACTTGTTTCCCCCAAGGCTGAGGTCTGGAGGAGGATATTGATTTGTAAGAGTTACTCACACTGCCCCAGGAATGTGTGCTGGCCCCGGCTTGGCAGAGGCAACCCTATGTACAACAGAAGGAAACACTACCAACACTGTGCTGTGCCCAGCACTATTGTCAGTGTTTCTCTGTTATTCATAGGTTTTGGATGGCTGATTGTTTTGGGAGTGGGCTGCCAGGTCCTTCTCCAAAGCCTACAGCACCCAGCATTCTCAGACAGTCTCCCATCCAAGTACTAATCAGGCCTGCCCCTGCGTAGATTCTGAGATCAGACAGGATAGACTGTCAGGGTAGTATGGCCATAGGCTATTATTTGCATGATTTCCCTTTTATAGGCATTAATTTGATTCTAGACATTTTTGTCCCCTAACATAAGCTGCAGTGAGCAACTTCTAAGATAATTTTGTTTCTGTTAAATTGTTTTCTTATAGTTACAGTTTTAAATTGTTGTATAAATTCGGAAGTAGACACATTTGAGCAAATAGATTTTTTCAACTGAATTATTTCCTTAGAGTTAATATTGATCAGTTGCATTACTAGATTTTCAATAATATGAATGTTTTAACAATTTCTGATGCATTTTTCATCATGTTGCTTTTCCAGAAGTTTATACTAATTTCTATGGGCTGAGGGTTAGCTTGGTTGGTAGGGTACTGCTCTGCAGTCTCTTAGGCCCTGGGTTTGATCCCTAGTACCTCAAAAACAAGAGAAGGATACGGAAGTCCACTCCTGAAACAATCCCAAAACAGCCATCGAAAAACCTACAAAGGTCACTATGAGTCGGATACAACTCCACAGCATCTAACACACACACACACACACACACACACACACACACACACACACACACACACACTGATTTCTAATGGTATTAAATTTACTCTTTTATTCAAGCTGCACCAGTATTTAAAATACATTTTCTTAAACTTATTTAACAGGTATAAAATGGTACTTCATGTTTGCTTTTACATGAATTACTAAAATGAACATTTTTTTCATTGTTGGCACTTACGGAATTTTGAGCTTTTCTTTATAAATTTGAAGGAGCTATTCATAGACAGTGATATATATCTTTTGAGTATTGCTTTAGCTATAATTCCTCTTCATCTTTCATCTCTGTTATTTCTTATAATTACAGGCTTCCAATACATACTCCTCAGCGGACACAGGTGCTTTGTTGTACACAAGCTGTTTATAGTTTTCTTTGTGATATTTCTCACTATAATTTGAAACTGTAGAAATCCAGATAGTGGGATCTATATGAGGCTTTGAATTGTACTCTCTTGAGCTATGTGTTTATTGTTTGCATCAATTCTTCCCAGTAGGTAGTTGGACAATATTAAAGAGGCAGGAGGATAATGAAAGGAAGAATCAACCAGTTAAGTTTCTGCATCCAATATTCTTATTCAGTTGATAGCGATCTCTCAATAAGAGGGGAGCGTATGTGTCTGTGCATTTGTAGCAGCAAGTGGGGGTGGTAAAGTTGGACAAATGAAAATAGAGATGGTGGAGGTTTAGGATAGAGTTAGTGAGCTGTTAAAGTGTTTGGGGTTCATGTTGTAAAGATCTAATTGGCTTTGATTAGTGATTCCTGAGTCAGGCTGCCGCTCATCTATGAAATAGAGAAGATGCTCAGATGGCCAAGCAGAGGAAATAGTTTTTACAGGCAGAAAAAGGCTGAAGAAGCATAAATAGGGAAGAAAAACCAAATTGGTTATTTCAAAGGTACTTTCCCTTATAGGGTTAAAGCAGAGAGAAGTTCGTTATCAGTTGGCTGATGGGGCTCCTTATAATTGGTTACTGTGAAATGGGAATCCAGCCCTTAATTTGATTATGTAGTACCTGGCACAAATGACTCCTTTCTGATTTGGTCTGTTCTGCTGGGGTCTAATGGGGGAGCTCCATCCAAAATGATGACCTTTCTAGGTTTTCCTTAAGGGTTCAGTGATTCCGCATCTCTCTACTGATTCCATGGATTCCAAACAACTTCTGAATTGCCAAACTTGATAGAACACAACTATGCATTTGCTTGTTAATGTTCGATTTAAAGGAGGTTGCAAAATGAGTCATTAATGATGATGAACTAAATTAAGTTCTTCACATTTCCCTAAGAAGAATCAAGCAAACCACCTAGAGAGGTATTAAAATTAAGAACATGTAAAAATGCTGCCAGGAGGGTAGTAGTCTGGCATTTAATGAAATAACACTGTTTTTCAGGAAGACATAAAATCAATTACTTTTTGAGGAAATGATACAATAATTGTGTTTAGAATTCATATTTCCTCATGCTGAAAGACGGAAAAATACTTCAAGTGCAAAGAAATTTATTGCTCAGTTATAAGAATGCATTGAAAAGTAGAATTATAGCTGCTTGAGGCTTATTTGGATTTATAATTGAAGGGAATTCAGAAGTTAAGCTGGGTATCCTTGAAGTGCCCGATGGTGTGATCATTCCCAAGACTCTTCAGATTTCTTGATTGTATAAAACTTGCTTACAGCAGAGTTATTGGCAGTGTATAGAATCTGGACAGAATTCGGAATCTGGTAGTGTCCGGGGAAAAGGTTCTTTCATGCAGTGAATATATAGAGGCGTATAAACATACCTTCATGTATTTATTATAGTGCATTGTCTAGTCATGTCCGTGCCAAAGCTTTTCTGGGAAGCTGTGAGGAGAAAATGATTTGCTGGCCTAGCTTCTGACTTGACTTTATTCCTCTCAGTGGGGGATCACTTTACATTTCCTTAATTGCAGGGACAGCTTGTACGGTTGGCAATGGTTTGAATTGAGAGATGGACTTTAATGAACTACAGTTTCTTTTGGTCAGCTGGAATTATTTAAGTAGTCATAGGCCAAATTAACAGCCACGGTCAAAGTACAGATGACAGCTGTGCCCACAGAGAAGGAAAGGTAAGGGTTTATTTTGTGCTATTATATTAGGAACATGCTCTTAAAATAATGGGTTTTGCAACTTCACACTCTTGAGTTATGCTGCCATTTTTTTCTTTAGGTACCAGAAGCCTTCTTGAAGGTAGTGTTATAAACATCAGGTGCCAAGATAGGGAAAGCCACCTGGCTAATGTCAGACAATAATTTGTAGTTACCTTGTGATTTACCGTGCACAGTCTTAGTTTTTTCCTCATTGTGAATAAATTTAATAGGTCAAAAACATCATTCCTATGTAATATCTAAGGAAACACATGCAGATAGAAGATAAGTCATATAAACTAAAGAATAAAAGTTGGAACTATAATCCTTCACCCTTAATTTAACTAGTGGGTGCCGTGTCTACTACTTCCACATGTCTCATAAATATTTCTTCAGCATTTTGAAAGGACTTTTTATAAGGCATTATGCAAATTAAAATTATTAGTATTAAATTTGTTTCCTTCATAGTGCATTGCTCTCTAGGGAACTGGACTTGCCTGTAATGTTTTTCCAGAAAACCATTAATGATATGCTTAAATGTATTCCTACTCATTCATCATTTTGATAAATGGATTTAGATTAATATATGGTTTGGTTCATTTAAAAGCCATGTTGCAATTTTACAACAGAAAATGGAAATTTTGTGACTTCAATTTATAATGCATCAGATTTCCACAGACTTGGCTGAAACAAAAATCTAATGGTGATAATCATATCACAAAAAGTGCCTGCTACTCTCTTAAAGTGACGTTTTGCATTTTATTCTTGATGATAAAATATAAGGATATAGCAATTCTAAATAATCTCATATCTGGGGAGACCAGTTCATCCCAGTTTGCTCAGGATTTTGCAGATGTTAGAACAGAAAGTTCCTTTTTAGGGCACCTCTACAATCCTAGCTAAACCAGGGTGGTTGGCTGCCCTGTTTGCACACAAAAATTCCAAAGATAGCTGTTATGGTTTGGATCTAAATGTTCCCCAAAGGTCATGTGTTTGAACATTGGGTCCCCAGCTGGTGGTGCTGTCCTGGGAGGTTATGGAACCTTGGGAGGTGGGATATATTTTGGTGGAAATGAATCACAGGGGCAGGACTTTGGAGGTTTTCACCTAGATCCCTAGTTCCTGTAAGCTCTCTCTGCTTCCTGATCACAAAGAGGTAAAGTTATCTGCCATGGGCCCTGCTGCTTTCATGTTGTCATTATGACTGATCCTCTAACCATAAGCCCCCCAGTAAATAGCTCTTCTCCTGTAAGTTTACTTCATTCTGTTCCTCTGCCACAGTGACGTACCATGACTAATACAGTAGATTAGGATTCAGGAATGCCTTGCTTCAGCCATCTGATCCCATCTGGATTCCACTTTTCTGGGCTACTTCAGGGTAGGCTGTATTCTCAGGCCTCACAAAGTGGCCACTGATTGTTTCAGGCTCCTCATTTTAGTTAAAATAAGCCAAGCCTTTTATTACTGTTCAATCAAATCAGTGGAAATGAGGAAACATCTCTCTTCTGGAAACCCTCAGTCTTCACTGGATTTGGCGGATTTATATGCCCGTTCTTGAGCTAAGTACCATGAATGGGTGGATGGAATAGAAGTGATTAATTGTTTTGATGGAGGCCCATTTCTGAAAGTGGAGATGAATTTACATCACCCCAACTACATGGTTGGCAATACAGTTTCCTAAAAAAGATATGATGGCATAATTAAAAAGGAGATAATACTGGCTACCAAATAGTAATATTGCAAGTTATTATTTTATTAATAATTAAGAAAAAGTGTAGAGGACTTTTGCTCCTGTGAAAGATGTAATAAGAAGTTGCAAAAATTAAAACAATCAGATAAATTACAAAAATTATATTTTTAAAGATTGGATCAAGCAAAGGGGAACAGATCAGTGATTCTCGAACTTTAACATATATCAGAATGACTTGGATGGCTTATTGAAATGAATTTCTGGGCTCAGCTGTACAGAATTTCTTATTCAGTAAGTATGAGTTGAATTTTATTCTGTAATTCTAGAGTAAAGTCAGTAAGTCAGGTTGAGGAATGGCAGAAAGAACAAAGGGAGAGAAGATAGGAATTCCTATTTCAGCTCTCTCTAAACAACTGAAAAACCGTTATTTGAAGAAACATTGTGCCTTATGTTTTATGATTCTTAACTGAAGGTAAAAGGATGGATTAGAAGTTAGAAGGAGGAGAATTTCTTTGAATATTTTAGACTGCATAACAGCTGCACATTTCACCCATCCTAGTATGGTTGTCTCCATGCACTGTGGTTTTGCCATTCCTCCTTTTCATCTGTTTGTGTCTGAGCTACCATTGTAGCCTTAACCAAAAAGCATGTGACAGAAGCAATGTTACATGAATACTGGAGCCCAGGTCTCAAGCAGCTCTGCAGTTCTGCCTTCATTCTTTTGGAACACTATCCTGAGACATACAGTGGAGTCAGTCTAGTGCAGAGGAGAATGCTGGTACTGCCTCCCAGACAGGCTCATTGGGCTACCTTGCATCTTGCAGTTCAGACAATCCTCCAGCTCAAAGCAACTGCATAATTGATCCCAGACAAATGCCAGCAGTGGACCCACCCAGACAATTCACAGAAATAAAAATCATTGTTACTTTAAAACATTCATTCTGGCTGGGTGCAGTGGTGCACACCTATAATCTCAGTGACTGGGAATGCTGAGGCAGGAGGATTCTAGGTTCAAGGCCAGCAGCAGCCTGTGTAACTTAGGAAATTCTGTCTCAAAATAAAAAAGAAATAAAAATATTTATAAAAATGGGATGAGGGTGCAGCTAGTCATAGAGCACTTGCAAAGTATGTGTGAGGGCCTGGGTTTAATCCCCAAGTACTGCTAAATATATAAGGATACACATATATATATACATACATATATATATGTATATATGTGTGTATACATATATATATATATATATATATATACACACACACACATATATATATATATATAAATTCTGGGTGTACTTTGTTACTCAGCCAGAAGTAACTGAGACATGGAAATTTGTGGTCATTAAAGTTGTTTTGGGGCTGGAATTTAGCTCAGTTGGTAGAGCGCTGTGCTGCAGTCTCTGAGGTCCCGAGTTCAATTCCCAGCACTGCAAAAATGGGAGCAGGACCTGACAATCCACTCCCAAGGCAATCCCGAAACAGTCAGCCATTGAAAACCCTATGAGGGTCACTATGAGTCGGATACGGACTCAATGGCACCTAACAAGAACAACAAAAAAGTTGTTTTAGAAAAGTTGTTACCTCCCTCTGAGGTAATAAGTTCACAACCAATGAACATATCCAAGTAGGGCCTGGGAGATCATCTGGGAGAAAGAATGTAGAAGAAGCTTAAATATCAGAGGAAGGATAAGACTAGATGTTCTCAAAGATTTCTTATGATCACAAGATAATCTTTTGAATTTAATTATATGATGATCATCTCTGTATGCTTGCCACTATACACTAAATTATAGATGGTATTCCTTGTGGATGCCTTCTATGAAATGAAGAAACAAGATTTACATGCATGAAAAGTAACAAAGAGGAAAGAAAATTAACAAAGAGGAAAGAAAATTAACAAAGAGGAACTGAGTTAAAAATTGGATGACATAGAAATCATTAAATATAAATCTCAGAAGTGAAATTTGAAGGTCATTTGGTACAGTGTTGTTCCAGTGCTGGGTTTCCATTAATAGCAGCCTCATGGATTAATAATTCAGCCTCTGCCTGAACATTGCAAGTGGGAGCACCATCCATGATACCACCATGAGTACATTTTACTTATTAGCAAGTTCTTCTGCTACCACAGTTAAGACAAAATTTGTGCTCTTCTAAGTTTCACACATATGCACCTTGTTCGCTTCCTGAAACCAGTTGTTCTTTTCTATCCCTACTATGAAGACAAAATTTGTATCCCTCTACTTTTCACACCTTTAGTCCTTGTTTGATTTCTGAACCTTTAGAGATTAAGTCTAATTCTTCTACATGACAAATGTTCAAATGTTAGAAGATAGTTAACCTATTCCTTCAGGTCAAAGATAATCAATTTGTTTGAATACTCCTTAACATATGAATTTGAGACACTTCTGAATCTGATTTATACTTCTCTGAACACAATTCCATTAAAAACAAAACCTCTTTAAACCTGACATACCGGCTAAAAACTATATTATACATGTATTCTGATACACTTAGTTCTCATATTGTGTTCTCTGTTGTTAGATGCTGTGGAATCGAGTCCAACTCATAGTGATCCTCAAGGTGTTTTCAATGGGTAATTGTTTTGGGATTGCTTCGGGGATGGATTGCATGTCCTTCTCCTGTTTTTGTGGTGCTGGGATGAAACCCAGGGCCGCAGAGAACTCATGCTCTCTAGACCTCTATTATTAATACACTTGAGTTTCAGCAATTATGGAGGAGATGAAATGTCTCTGTGGTATTGCTGTGGAAAGGAGACAGGGAGAGGGACAAAAGACATTTCTTTATGCAACTGCTAGTTGATGGCAAGCTCTCTGTTCCTTCTTTGCCTTCCCTTAAATGAGGAACCCTGCTTCAGTGGTTTCTCACTGATCTAATTAACTGCCTGTTAATTTGGTATGGACCCATGGTGTTTAAGAGCTCAGTCTTCCCTGAGTCCTCTAGTCCATGGTCACTTCTATGGAGATTTAGCTGTATTTCTGGCCAACCTGCCGCTGGTGGCATTAGACTTAATTTATCTAACATACATCATTCTTTAATGCCCTTCATTAAAGGGCATTAAAGCAAACATGCACTTTCTATATTCCTTATCTACTCTTCTTAGCCCCCAGACTACAACTTTTGGGAAGCAAAATTGAACAACAGTGTAGGCAGTTGTGGCAGTGATGATGATGGTATTTGTAGGGTCCTCTCTGCCTGATCATACCAGGCTTTTTTTCCCTCTACTTTCGTAGTGCTCACATAGGTTGAGTAAGATTTCAATTTCTCTTCTTTTCTCATATAATTATAAATTATATTTCTTTTGAGAGTTGCTACCTTGCCTTCTAGAAAAATAGAACTGAATTCTACCAAAATAAGCCCTCCTCTTTCTCTCTCCCATCCCCCATTCTATACTGCTTGCTAGGAAAGGCCATCAACATCTCCAAGGGTAAGATTGGTATCCCATACCCAGACATATACTCCCTTTGAAATTACACTAAGGAAAGTCTAATTATGTCATTTTCTGCTGAAATGCCTGCACTATTTTATAACTCAGGAAGGCAATAGGAGTCGGTGACTCATTTCCCTTTGCTACACATATTATACTACCCATCCTTACTGAGCTTGCAGTCAATTAAACCCTGCTTCCTGACACAAGTGTGTTGAGTAGACAATCATTTAGACAACCATAAATTGATTATGGGCCAAAAAGTTAATGAAACACTTCATTTGATTTTATCCCCCCAAAAGCATAAACTTCCAGTAGGATAAAATTTCAGATTGACAGAAGCAGAAGTGTGGTTGTGCAGGTTAGTCTTGGGAGCTGAACAGCAAGGGATGGGAAAAGGGATATAAGGTTGAATATGTCAGATTGAATCTGATGTGCCAGTTAGGGTCCAAAGTAATGGTAGGCACTTTGACTGGCACAGAGGTCTTTGCTATGGAACGTCTTAGATCCAGGCTGAATAATTTAAGTTACTGAAAGTTTTTGAGACAGATTTACATGTAGATATTACATTTGATGGGCCCTGGACCAAATGGTGTTTTTGTGAGGTGCCATCATGTTGGGTCCAACTCATAGTGACCCTCATAGGGTTTTCAATGGCTGATTATTTTGGGATTGCTTTAGGAGTGGATTGCCATGTCCTTCTCCCATTTTTGCAATGCTGGGGATTGAATTCCGGTCCTGAGAGTACAGAGCAGCACTCTACCGACTGAACTAAACCCACAGACCAGACTTCAGTAGGGGTTAGTTTGTGAATCAACATCAACAAAACAAAAATCCTTACCATTGGGTCAGTAAACAACTTCATGATAAGTGGAGGAAAAGTTGAGGCTGTCCAAGATTTTGCTTTACTTTGTTCTATAATCAACACTTGCAGCAGTCAGGAACTCCAAAGTTTCATTGCATTGGGAATAGGTGTTGCAAAGGACTTCTTTAAAGTGTTGGAAAGTAAAGATATCACATTGAAGAAGAAGGTGTACCTGACTCATCTCATGGTGTTGGAATTCCCAGGGGGATAGAGAGTACCTCAAACATGGCTGGTCCCAGGAGCTCATCTAGCCCACTTGGAGGATGAGGCAAGATAGCAACTGGTCACCTTTGCCATACATCTCACTCTTCCCCCTCCCATCAAGTGGTCCAAGATGGTACCCAAGGTATGGTAGCATCTAAAGCCCCCTTGGTCCCCGACTGGTCATTTCTGATCCAACCCTCTTCCCCTGATTGGCTGGCTATCAGGCCATATGAACTCCAGAGCTCAGAGTTCAGCAGCCATTCTGAACACCATCCAAGAAAAGCTGACCAGGTCCTTGTGGTTCCTTAAGGGCCCAAGGCCCATTTACTCGTCTGCCTCGCCTAGCCTTCAGCCTTCCTCCGACCTGCCTTCATCATACTTCAACCTGCCTGCCACCTCTATCTGACCCTGACCTCTACAACGTGGGATGTCCTACATGGACCAACAGCTTCGTGAGGCAAGACTCTGGGAGTCGAGCACAGGGCGCCTGAAGTGGTAAAACCTGTGAACTGGAATAGCAATGGTACCCAGGAGCCTCTGCCCCAGTGGCAAAGACAGCTGCTGAGTGCTTCCCTTCTCCAACTCCCCTTTCCCCTTTCTCTAATCCTCCATTCCTTTCCCCTCTTTTGTGAATAAACCCCTGTCCTTCTATCTTGTGCATGATGCTCTGTTCTCCAGCCACAGCCTCACCACAGGGTGCAGCATCGGGGCACCCACTTCTTGCTTTCACCCACAATGCAGAGAGACAGAAACCCCAGGAAGAACCCAACACCATGGTATTTTCAGTTGCATCATATGGTTGTGGAAAGTGGACAGTGAATAAGGGAGACAGGAGAAGAATGGATGCTTTTGCATTATGGTGCTGGAAATGAATATTGAATATACCATTGACTGCAAAAAGAACTAACAAATCTGTCCTAGAAGCACAACCAGAGTGCTCCTTGGAAGAAAGGATGGCTAGACTGTGTCTTACATATTTTGGACATGTAGTCAGGAGGGACCAATCCCTGGAGAAGGACATGATGTTTGGGAGAGTGGCAGGTCAACAGAAAAAGGAAAACTCTCAACTATATAGATTCAAACAGTGTCTGCAACAATGGGCTTGAACATAAATAAGATCATGTGCCTGGCACAGATTCAGGAAGCATTTTGTTCTGTTGTACATAGGGTCGCTATGAGTCAGACCTGACTTGAGGGCACCTAGCAACAACAATTACATTTAATGTTAATATGGTGATCTTACGCAGCAAAACCAAAAGAAAGCCAACTTACATCTTTGTAATGTGCAACTTTAAGATAAAAGACATTTGAGCCAGGGATGTGCATAAGAGAGGAAAAAGAAATTTTAAGAGGAAAAGAAAAAAAAAGAATAAAAGAAAAAGTAAGAAAGAAACTCACTGGGCCTCATGTGACCTAATCCTGTATTTCATAAAAAGAAGGACTCAGAAAGTGATAGTAGCTGCAATGTTACTCCAGTGATATTGTCCTGAAAACAATGTAGGTCTTTATTATAAGTTTCCTTTTAAGGAGGCATGCAGAAGTTTCATTCAAAGCTGCACACGTAAGAATACTTAAAAGTTCCACTTAGATGCCTCTCTTGCCCCTAAATATTCCTGCTATTGTTACTAGTCATCTGGCTGGGGTCCTGTTGCTCTACTGGGATAGAAATCATGGGTGGGCAAGGAGAAGCTCTACTGGTTTTGGCAGCATTTGTATCCTTGAGTGTTGGATGGCAGTGAGCAGTGACTGCAGACAAATAAAAGCTGCAAGTGGCACCCTATAGTAGTGTTACAGCTCTTATGTGGGTTGAAAAGGTCAAGATTCCTCAGCCTTGGAAGTGTTACAGCTCTTCTGTAGGCCCAGGAGGTTGGTGTTCCTAAGTCTTTAAGTGCTACAGCTCTTATGTAGGCTGAGGAGGCTGGGATTCCTCAGCTCTTGACAGCAGCTGGCATTGCAGCCTCCAGGTAGGCCAGGTATTCGGATCCTCGGCACTTGACAGCAGCTAGTGTTATAGCTCCCACGTGTAGGGTGTCTGAGATCCTTGGTCCTAAAGACTGAAAGCTCCCTGGAACTCTTAAGGCAACTAGGTCTGCAGTTTCTTTTTCTGGCTCTTTTCAGCCTCTCTTTCTCTCCTGCTGACCCTCTTTTTCCTGCTCTTGTCACTGTCTTGAATTTTTAGTTGCCTCTTATTGCTATGGCCACTATCACTGTTACCACTATTCAGAAGGCAATGATCACTGTCCTTTTGCTGCTGTTACTGCTGCTTATGCTTCTGGCCACTGGTCTTGTATCCTTGTCTCTTCTCCAGTCATCATGCAGCCAACTGCTTCACTGCTTTTGCAGCTCACATGCTGGCTGTTCTGCTGTCTCTGCTGGGGTTGCTCTGCTGTGTCTGCCATCCCTTGCTGCTGCCATTACTCCCATGCTGCTGTCCCCACTGTTTCTTTCTTCATGTTAGGAGATTAGCCCACTCTACTAAAAGTAGGCAAAAAGATCACCCCAGAGAAGCTTTTTATTGGTCCTAATGTTACCTAACAACATCAGCCACAATGTTGCAACAGGAGGAGGCAGCACAGGAGAGTATCTCTCAGCCAGCTAAGTGAGCTGAACACCCTGGTTATATAACCAGAGAAGGGTCTTTACACAAAATCACAGTAACCTCTCATGCAAATGAAGGTTTGTGTTGCACCAATCACAGCACAGTCCCTCTTGCATCAGTCATGACAGTCTGCTGAGCCACCAGAAGTGCTCCACATCTGTACTGGGTTGGTCACAGGGTCATCTAGAATTGTAACTGGGGCTGCACCTTGAGGAGTCTGAGCAAGTAGCTTGGATCATTGTGTAGCTTCAATATCTCTGATGCATACAGAAAAAAACCTTATTAACATAAGTATTGATTTTAACAGTGCTTGAAAGCACTTTTAGCAGTACTGAATACTTTTCCAGTGCCCCAGGGAGAGACATGTCCCCTGATCTGTCTCATTATGGCAACTACTAAAAGTCTCCCCTCTTTTCTTTCTCTTTTCAGTCTCTCCATTGCCTTTGTTCCTGCTCCAGCCTCCCACTTCTAGACTAAGATGCTTTTTGCCACATTCCATCTCCTGAGAAGAGCCTTCTCTTCGTTTTACTAGAAGGAAGCCTAGGATGGGTTTGGAGCCCAGTATCAGAAGTCATATTTCTTCCATCTGAGTCCTAGCTCCTCCAACTGTTCTCTGATCTTGAGCAAATTATTTAACCTCAGTTTTCTTATTAACTGGATTAGTCATAAATTTAAGCCAATAGGATGGAATTAAGGATGGAACTGAAATAATACATGTAAGGAGCTTAATATACTCACTGGCAGATAGTAACTGCTCCATAAATATATCATATTCCATTTACTTGTCTCCTAAAGTAAACCTCCCTCAAGACCAAGGAACTTGTCCACCATATTATGTGTTATGGTTAAAGTATTGCTGACTATTTTAGAGAAGATGTACCTGAATACAATGGGATTACCTTTCGGTGAGTACAAAGCCAATAGGCACAAGCACAAAAGAATGTGAAAAAACATTTGTTACTTGCAGGAAGTAAGAAAAGCACAGGTAGGTAATTCCTAGAGCAGTGCTTCTCCTCAAACAAAGAAAGCAGGGGTTTGTATTGGGGGGAAAAAAATATATATATATATATTTATGTGGGCTGGGATTTAGCTCAGTTGGTAGAGCGCTGTGCTGCAATCTCTGAGGTCTCGAGTTCAATTCCCAGCACTGCAAAAATGGGAGAAGGGCCTGGCAATCCACTCTCAAAGCAATCCCGAAGCACTCAGCCATTGAAAACACTGTGAGGGTCGCTATGAGTTGGATACCGACTCGACGGCACCTAACAACAACAACAACAACTATATATATATATATATATATATATATATATATATATATATATATATATATATGTGTGTGTGTGTGTGTGTATTCAAATAAGAAATACGGTCATCAAATACAGAGGTAAGCACATTCCTGAGCATGTACAGTTCAAGTTACCCTTCTTCATATATTGCCTGTTCAAAACCGTGAGCTGGAAACCCCCTGAGTGGAAGGAGAATTCAGCATTATAACAAGATTATAGTGAGCAAAGTTGACTCTATGTCATCTAGGAAAGGGGCTGGGAGGCTGGTTTTCTCTGGAGTACCTTACCTGAAACAAAAGAGTACCTTGAAAGAAAGCTAAGCATCCGTTAAAGGGCAGCAGCTCTCTCCTGTGAGGAGCTTGCCATTAAAAGTGCCTACTTAGTGGCTAACAATCCAATATCTTTCCCTTCTCTTTTCTTCTCCTGGGGTAAGAGTAATTCCTCTGGGGAGGAGCTTTCATACTCATTTTCTACTGCCCAGCCATCTGTGGGAACATGTCTCCAGGTAGGAACTGGGACATTTATGATCTCCCAGAGACTAGGGATTAACTCCCTCTTGCTAAATACAAGGACTAAGTTTTGGATAAAAGGAAAATGAAGCCTGGCGTGGTGGTTGACACTTGTAATTCCAGCTACTTCAGAGGCTGAGGTGGGATGATTGCTTGAAGAGAAAGTTTGAGATGAGCTTGGGCAACAAATTGAGACACTATTAAAAAAAATGGGGAAAGGATTTTGTGGAATACACAAAACACACCCCTTCTGTATGTATGTATCATGTATTCACTGAATACACCCCTTCTGAATATGAGTTGACACTAACAGGCTCAACTCTGAAAAACACTAGGAGATAGAGATCAGAGAGATGAAAACTCTGCTTAGGGCCCCCACTACTAAAAAGTAACAGGAAATACAGTCTCTAACCTTGGCTGACTCTAGGCAGCCATCCCCACCCTAATCAAGTTTGAGAATCTGATTTTCTCTGCTCATTGTGACATAGAATCTTATTTCCAATTCAGAAAAGGAGGCATTCCTATTTTCAAGGCCCTGAATCTACCTTCACCCCCTCTTTGCTCTGAGCTCCATTTGCTTATTATGATGGTTAATTTTATGTGCCAGCCTGGTATCCAGATATTTGGCCAAATACTGGTCTAGATGTTGCTATGAAACCATTAGTAGACTTTGAGTAAAGGAGACTATACTACATAACGTGCACGCACCTCATCCAATTAAATGCCACAAGAGAAAAAGGCTGTCCTCCCCAGAAGGGGAAAGAATTCTGCTTCCATACTGCCTTTGGGTTTGAGGTGCAACATTAATCATCCAACCTGATGTCTGGCTCTGCAGATTTCAGACTTGCCCGTCTCCACCATTGTGTCAATCAATTCTTTAAAATCAGTATATATATACTGATTTTATACATATATATTATATATATCATATAATATATAATATATATCATTGTTGTTAGATGCCATTGAGTCGTGTCTGACACATAGCAACTCTCACAGGGTTTTCAATGGCTTTTTCGAGATTGCCTCTGGAGTGGATTGCCAAATTCTTCTCCCATTTTGGCAGTGCAGGGAATCAAACTTGGGACCTCAGAGACTAGGGTGGGGCTCTACCAACTGAGCTAAATCCCAGCCCTATAACATATATTACTTATTATTGTTGTTGTACTTATTATATATTATATATGTGTATCATATATATATGTATATATATATATATATACATATACATATATATATATATATATATATATATATTTGTTGTTGTTGTTAGGTGCAGATGAGTTGGATTTGACTTACAGTGACCCTATGTACAATAGAATGAATGACTCCATGATAATGAACAATGTCTAACACTATGTAGTGCTTCTCTGCTATTGATAGGGTTTTCAATGGCTGAAGGTTTTGGAACTGTTTCAGGAATGGACTGCCAGGTCTCTCCTATTTTTGTGGTTCTGGGTATCAAACCCAGGGCCTCAGAGCACACAGAACAGGAATCTCTACCAACTGAACCCCACATGAGTGTGTGTGTGTGTGTGTGTGTGTGTGTGTGTGTAGTCCATATATATACATATGTGTTCTGTCAAGAGGACAAAAGGTAAGCTAGAGAGTCATGGGAGGAATTCCTTCATGAAATGAAGAAAAATGGAACAACCACAAGTTCAAAATTAACAATTTTAGTGGGGAAAAAAATGCATTCTTACCACAAATTCTCTCTTTCAGTCAGAATGTATTATGGGTGGGATCCAAGTGCATATGATGTTGAAAATCATGGCACCTGTATTTCAGAAAGCCTCACAGTAAACCAAGGGGTTCTGTTCCTCCTGAACTCTCAGGTAAGACACTCTAAGAGGAAAAACATGGTAGATGACCTCAGAAACCATGATTATTCCTTCTCTGAACTGCCGTCCTGGTGTCAGCACCACAGCGACCCTAGGTTCAAGAGAAGGGTACAGTACCCAACCCTGTGCCATGCCAGGAAAAATTGTCAGGCGTTCTGTGATATCCAGGGGAGTTTTATGGCCGATTCTGACT
>VMDO01000398.1:0-315218 GCA_007922755.1 Pedetes capensis | reverse complement strand
TATAGAAAAATACTACATAGTAAAAGATAGAGAAGACTTGGATGGGAAACTTGGATGGGGGGGGGGACATAGAGGAGGGTAAGGGGTAACCTATATGAATAATGTTTATCAAATTGCATATATGAAAATTGTCACAATGAAAAGCATGTCAAAATGAATCACATTACAATGTACATTAAATATTTCTAATAAAAAACTGAAAAAAATTGTCAAAAAAATGAAAATACAACATAGCTATATCCATTAAAGCAAAAGTTTAAAATTCTTTATATGATCATTTGAACATTAAAAAATGAAAATTAAAAAGTATTCTGGGTATACATTTACCTAGTCTGGTCATTTCCCTCCAGGTATCCATCTTTATGCCACACCAGTGTTATTTTTCAAATGATATATTTTAGGATGATTATATTATGTTAAATTTGTCCTGTCATAAAGTTGCAGGTAATAATAATGTTTCACTTTATGATTTAAACATTTTTATTGTTAACATTCCGACTGATTTACCTCAATAAGGCGTCTTTTTAAGTTAGAAAATACTCTCTGTGAAGGAATTGAGACACCTGATAACTCAGAGTGAATTCTAGTGAGTGGAGCCCATCTCCAGTTCTGACACTGTTGGACTGGAATGCATCCTTGTTCAGCAGAAACAATCTCACACACACTGCCTTCTGCCTCTATTCAAGGCACATATTTTTGACACATGTTTTTCACCACAAAACAGATCAAATACATAGTGTTTACTCCTGATTCTTCTGACTGCTTTACCAACATATTGTTGTTGTTGTTGTTAGGTGCTGTAGAGTCGGTATCCGACTCATAGAGACCTTCACAGGGTTTTCAATGGCTGATTGTTTCAGGATTGCCTTGGGAGTGGGTTGCCACATCCTTTTCCCATTTTTGTGGTGCTGGGAATCGAACTCGGGACCTCAGAGACTGCAGAGTGGCGCTCTACCAACTGAGCTAAACCTCAGCCCAATTTACAAACATAGATGCTGGAAAATTCTAGGCCTTCTCCACCTGATCCCTTTCCTGTTCACCTTGCAAATTTACCCCGTGAAACGTGGGAGCTGCATTTACAGAGTCCTCCCCTCCCATGGGCCAAGATTGTGAAGTTAATCTCAGATTTTCACCGACACCGTGTGGCCTGGTCAGCGCCTCCTGCACCATCCTAGGGACAAACTTCACTGTGTCCCTGCTTGGAAGCTTTGTTTCCAATCATTGCAATTTGCTAAAAACATTAATAACTGACATTTGTGGATTCTATTCATCGACTGCTTCCATTAAAGATTTCCAGCTGACTTTTAAGCAACCACATCCAAAACTGAAAGGTTTGGTTTACAAAGGGTTTAGTGCCATTATAGAATATTCTGGTTGGTTTACCAAGTAATGTTCAGGGGTTCAAACATTTACAAAATCTAACTGATAAGAAAATGAGATAATTTCATCTGGCCATTTAAAAACCCTGTAAGATGTTCTCATATTTAACATCACTTTTCTCACAAAAGTGTTGTTCTGGGCACACACTTATGAGTTGTAAATTTTGGCAAGAATAGCTTGTGTTTCGATGGGCTGATTATCACAGCTTGTTTGAATGGACCACAGCAGCCCCAAGAACAATTCCCAGCTCAATTTAGAAAGAATATTGTTTTTGCCGTGACACTTGCTTCGCCAAAATAGGTTTCCCTGTTGTAACTATGAGAACAAATGACTTGGTCTTCATGCTGAGTTTTTCAACTGAATTTATAGTAACATCATCCTTTCGCCAGCAAGAGAGGAACTTCTAAGTCTTTACGGACTCCAGCAATTAGAAGGACATGATCAAAGTCGCATTGCAATTAGCTGCTTTTCTTTTTGAATTGTCGGGTAACAGTGGTGTAAACCTAGAATCATTCAGCTGTTTCCAAAGCTCTGCTACCACGGAGCAGCCCGCCCAGAGCTGCCCTCTCACTTTGCACAGGGGCAGAAGAACCCTCGCAGGTGGAAAATGACCCAGCAATGGATCTAAGTGAAAAGCCATGATTCACACAGTAAAGTGGGGCCCTCGGGCCCTGTGTTCCTAAAATTTCAACAGATGCTTCCTCCATGAGTCTGCTCTTTGGAGGTGCTGTCATTGCATGGTGGACAGGGGAGAGGTAAATGCCAACAAAACGTGGTGTCTGTAGCCGGGTGTGGTGGCGCACGCCTGTAATCCCAGCAGCTTGGGAGGCAGAGGCAGGAGGATCGCAAGTTCGAGACCAGAGGCAGTCTGCGTAACTTAGCGAGACCCTGTCTCAAAAAGTAAAAAAATGGCTGGGGGTGCAGCTCAGTGGTCCAGAACTTGCAGAGCATGCAGGCGCAAGGCCCTGGGTTCAACCCCCAGTACCGCAAAGAAAAAAAAACAAAAAAACATGGTGTCTAAGCTCCGCAATCAGCGACTCTCCAGAAACAGAAATTGAGAATGTCTTAAACATACATTCCCAGGTGTTTGAACTCACTGCTGCTGAAATGGTTTACTTGAAAGTCTTGGAGAGTAAGTGCTCCCAAGCGATCATGGAGTAAGTGGACAGCTGCCGATGTGTACACCACGCGCCTGCCACGATCTGCTGCCACGGGGGCATTCTGACCATCCTAGGGCTCCAAAGGGGGCAGCTCCACCCCCATTCCCAGGAATGTTTATGGACCCATCCCTGTATACCCCAGGTCTCCCATTAACCCCGCTGTGACACCCTGCCTCCCGCAGGCCATGGCATAAGCCACGACACAAGCCACAGCAGGTCACTAAGTGGCCCCTCCAGAAACGTCAGTCTGGTTAGCTTCTTGGCCTTCGGGTCAGGAGAGGAGAGGCCTCGAGCAGGTTCCAGAGGGCACCTTGCACCCAGAAGCTTCCAGAAGGCAGGCCCCAGAGGTGAGAGTGAGGGCCAGCCTGGGCACCCCCTCCCAGCCATGCTCGCAGTCCCGCTGCATGCGGCCATCCCCCCCCACCCGGGGCAGCTCTCCATGTCTCTCCCACAGCCTGAGGCAGACCCGTCTTTGCACTTTGGTTCCAGGATGAGACAGTCATTGCCCTGGTGACCAAGACTTGGCAGCTGTGGTTGCTGAGAGGAGCCTGGTGAGGTTTTATTTTGTTCTGTTTTGTTTAAAAAAACAAAAAAGGCCACGGGTTTTAGTTTTAATTTTTAAATCCTCATTTCACTGCTTCCCGGTCGTGTTTGGGCCTTCCTTTCATTAATTTTTTTCTTTTCTGCAAAATGGAGCTAATAATACTGCACAGGAAGCCTGGGAAGTTTTAAATTAAAGATCAGTGTATGCCAATTGCCTAGTGCCTAGTCAAGAGTAATTGCTCAACAAATATTAGCTCCCCTCTCCGTCTGTCAAGAGGATCGCCAGGAGAGGGGCGCCGTCATGGAGCGTTAACTATCTACGAAGCTTTTGTTCAAATTCATCAGCGCTTGCAGCTGCTATTCATCGGAAGCTTGTCAGCAGCAGAACGCTTCACCATCTTTTTCTGATTTGATTTTAATTGACACAATTATTATGATTGTACACATGACAGGGTCTACGTCTACCCCCTTAAACATTCGTCGTTCCTTGCTATTGGGAGGCTCTGAGCTCCCCTCTTCTAGTTCTTTGTACGAGATATAATAAAGTGTGAACGACGGACGTGCCTCTGTGCTGTGGAACACAGCCCACGCCTTCTGCCCTTGTTTAGAGGCCTGTTACCCGCCCTCTGCGTATCTCTCCTCCCCTCCCCTCCCCAGGCTCCAGTGCCCACCATTCTATTCTCTGCTTCTTGGGGGCTGGGAGGGCAATACCAGGAGGCTGAGTCCGGCAAGTGCTCTACTCCTGAGCTGCACCCTAGCTCCTTTGTTAGTTTTTTTTTTTTTTTTTTTTTGAGACAGGGTCTCACCAAGTTATGCAGGCTGCTTCTGGCCTCGAACCTGTGATCCTCCTACCTCCACCTCCTGAGTCACTGCGATTAGAGGCATGCGCCACGGTGACTGATTGCTCTCTACTTCTACGAGAGCAACTTTCTGAGCTCCCATGTAACAGTGGGACGATACGGTCTTTGTCTTCTGGGTATGATTTGTTTCACTGCCATCCAAGATGCCACAGATTACAAGATTTCCTTCATTTTCTGGCTGAATAATATTCCACTGTATACACATGCCACGCTTTCCTCACCCATTGATCAGTGGCCGTTCGCTTAGGCTGACTCCGCACCTTGGCAATGGTGAATAGTGCTTCGGGGACTCAGGAGTGCGGGATCCCTGTGACAGGCTGATTTCATTTCCTCCAGATCTGTGCCCAGCAGTGGCACGGCTGCATCCCAGGGTCACTCTATTTTCCATTTCTTGAGGCCCCCCTGCTGTTCTCCACAATGGCTGAACTGAATTTCACTCCCACCACAGCATTTGTTGTTTGCCGTCTTTCTGTGGATAGCCCGTCGAGCTGCGGGGAGAAACTACCCCACCGTGGCTCTAACTTGCACTTTTGATGGCTAACGCGCTGTCAGCTCTCTGCTGCTGTAAAGACTGCCTGAGAGAATCAGCCTCTCGAGAGGACAGGCGCACTAGGGCTCAGGATTGATGGGCTCCATTACTAGGGGCCCGTGGCCAGGCAGCAGCACATGGCGAAACCACGCACCCCATGGCCATATGGGGAAGAGAGGAAGGAGAAAGACCCGGGTCCCCCAACCCCTTCCAAGACCACACCCCCAGTTACCTAAAACCCCCTTGGCCTCCCATCACCCTCTTCCTAAAGGTACCACCACTTCCCAGAGTACCACGGGCTGAGACCACGCCTATCTACACGTGGGCCTGTGGGGACATTCCAGATCCATACCATAGCCACTGATGACGTTGACTATTTTTTCATATAATTTCTGCCCATCTATGTATCTTCTTTTTAAAATGTCTATTCAGATCACTGGCCCATTGTTAAGTCCTATTGTTTACTGTTTTGTTGTTGAATTTTTTTGTTGTTGTTTTTGCTTTTCTGGGTATTCTTCCCTTGTTGGATAAATAGCTGGCAAATATTCTCTAGCATTCTGCAAGTTTTCTCTTCCCTCTGCGCTCTTATTTCCTCTTCTGTGGAGAAGCTTCTCTGGTATAATCTCATTTGTCCATTTTTGCTCCCATTGCCTGTTTTTGAGGTCTTATCCAAAAATATCATTGTCCATATCAGTGGCTTGAGATGTTTGCCCTATGTTTTCTTCTATGGTTTCATACCAGTGGCATTTTTCACAGAAACAGAAAAAAAAAATCCTGAAATTCACACCGAACCACAAAAGACCCTTCATGACTAAAGAAATCCTGAGCAAAAAGGCATCAGAATGCCCAATCTCAAAACCTAGCACAGAGTGACTGCAAACAAGACTGCCCAGGATGGACCAGAACAGAAAGCCCAGAAATAAACCCAAGCGTCGACAGCCAACTGATTTTCAACAATGGCATCAAAACACGCAAAGGAAGAGAGGCAGAATCTTCAGTAGGTGGTGCTGGGCAACGCGGACATCCGTATGAAGCAGAATGAAATGCAACACCCACCTCTCGCCATATACAAAAATCAACTCACAATGGATCAAAGTCCTAAAGGTAAAACTTCAAACTACAAGGCAGTTTTAAACACCTTACCTACATGAACCAACTCCAATGCCACAGCCTCCCTACAAAATAAACATCACTCTCCTGCCTCACGGGCTAGGATTTAGCTCAGTTGGTAGAGCGCTGCGCTGCAGTCTCTGAGGTCCCGAGTTCAATTCCCAGCACTGCAAAAATGGGAGAAGGATATGGCAATCCACTCCCGAGGCGATCCCGAAACAGTCAGCCATTGAAAACCCTATGAGGGTCGCTATGAGTCGAATACCGACTCGACGGCACCTAACAACTCCAACCTCACAGTTGAGAAGACCTCGACAGACCAGATCCCAAGCTGGTGGCAGGAGGCAGGACAAAGACCCACTCTCTGGCCCCCATAGGTGTGACTTGAGTGGTAACCGGGCCCTGCTCTTTCCAGCTGGTGGAGAACTGCTCTGTGCCTCAGTTTCCCTGGTAAACACAGACGTCACTGTCCTCAGACGGTTGCCATGGGAACAGAACAGCGATCGCAGTGCTGAGGCCCTGGCTGGGATGGATCTGCCTCTGCAGGCTTCGCTGGGGAGATTGGTTCCAGGGCTGTGTTTTAAGAGCTCACACTGTTCAGAAGAGACAGGGCTGCTCCATGATGGATGCCTCAGCGGGACAGAACCAAATTAATTTGTGCTTAGTGGGCTGTGGATTTGGCTCCATTGGTAGAGAGCTTATTTAGCATGCACTGAGGCCCTGGGTTGATCCCCAGCACTGCAAAATAACAACAACAACAACAACAACAACAACAACAACAACAATAATAGGGCTGGGACTTAGCCCAGTTGGTAGAGCGCTGCTCTGCAGTCTCTGAGGTCCCAGCACTGCAAAAATGGGAGAAGGACGTGGCAACCCACTCCCAAGGCAATCCCAAAACAATCTGCCATTGAAAACCTTATGAGGGTCATATGAGTTGCACATGACTCAATGGTACCTA
The DNA here is from genome assembly GCA_007922755.1 of Pedetes capensis. Taxonomy (NCBI): domain Eukaryota; kingdom Metazoa; phylum Chordata; class Mammalia; order Rodentia; family Pedetidae; genus Pedetes; species Pedetes capensis. Next base: position 308,675 of record VMDO01000398.1, on the reverse strand, counting down.
ACAACAACAATAATAATAATACATTAGCATTACATATTCACAACCAATACACATTCACAACCAATACATTCACACGCTGGGTGACCGCAGCTTACTCAGAACCATTGTGTGCTCAGCAGGACTGTGCTGTGTGAAATGCTGCCATCAACCCCAGCTTGCAGTAGGTGGCAATCCAGTGCCAAGTGTATGCCCTCCTCCAGGAAGCCCACCGTGCCACCTCCTGCGCCACTCACCCATTCAGAAACACCTATTCTGCCTATGAGTGCTGTGTCAGGCCAAGGAAAACAATTCAGCTTGGACCGAACCTTGGATAGGTCCCGCTCTGGGACACAGACACACAAGGCAAGACCACGCAGGGGGCCAGATGGTGCACATTGTTGTTGTTGTTGTTAGGTGCCATCGAGTCGGTATCCGACTCATAGTGACCCTCATAGGGTTTTCAATGGCTAACTATTTCACTATTGCCTTGGGAGTGGATTGCCAGGTCCTTCTCCCATTTTTGCAGTGCTGGGAATTGAACTCGGGACCTCAGAGACTGCAGCACAGCACTCTACCCACTGAGATAAACCCCAGCCCGATGGTGCACATAGCTGACACCAAATCCAGAGTGAGGCCCAAAGAAGCAGTGACTAGGGGAGTTAGAGATGGGGAAGGGGTGGAGAATGGGGAGGAGAGGGAGGAGGAGCTGAGGAAGGGGAGGGACTGGGAGGGAAGAAAAGGAGGAGGCGAGGAAGGGGCCTGGGGGCGACAGGGAAGGAGGGAGAGGGGAGGGGCTGAGATGCAGCTGCGCACTGCACCGTGATGGCCAGCGGTCCATGGCCAGGGCCTGTGCACTCACTTGCTCATTTGCTCCGAAGCTCATTGGATACCCTGGGCACAGTCCATGATGCCGAAGACACCACATGAGCCATGGAGGCGGCACCCTGCCCCTTGGGGCTGCTGTCTGTTTCCCCACCTCCAGGCCTCTACCTGGCCTTGCTGCACACCGATGGCCCTGATGGACATGAAGGCGATGGAGGTACGCACTCCAGAAGTCACCACTCTGGCCCCAAGGCGGAGCCCATGCAAAGGCACTGTCCAGTCAGCCACCCTGGCTCACACACAAGGAAACGAAGGCCCGGAAGCGGGGAGGTTAGCCCAGGCTCACCATTTTCACAAGCACTGGACCCAGGGAAGTCTGCTGCCAAGAGGTGGGCAGCATCAGGCCCAGGGCCGTGGCCCCTCCCCGTGTGTGGACCAATGGCTTGTGTGTAACAGGGACAGGGGGCTCTGCCCCCCCAGAAATCCAGGGACCTCCTCCACACACCTGGCCTCTAGGAACACGCCCCACCCCAGACCTCCTTGCTGGAGCACTTGACACCTGTAACCTGCAGGGACTCTGGGGCACCCCCTGGAGGTCATGGCTTGCAGCACATGCTCCCAAGCTCCGGAGGTGGCTCTGTCCCAGTGGCTCCCCAGACCACCCCACTGCGGGCTGTTTGTGTGAACACAGCCCTTCCTTCCCCCGAGGGAACTTCTTCTAAGTTTAATCAACTACAATTTTCCTTTCATGCCCTTGCTTTTGTTCTCCAAGAAGATGATTAGCCATTCACGGAGCATTAATGATCTATTAATACGGGAAGACTGGGGAAGGGGCAGGATTTGAACGAGGACACCTCTTTATTCAAATAAGTTACACGCGTTTGTGATTAAAATGCTCCACTTACAATGGACACTGGGTCGCACCCTTTCTGGGATGTGCTTCCAATCCCGGCCTTCATCACGGCCTCACAGAACGAAAGGTCTACTCAGAGAGGGGCCGTGTGGACGGCCAGGACTGCCCAAACCTCTGCCTCCTCCCTTCTTGCTCCCTGGGACATCTCACCTGCCAAGGGCATTTCTGTAGACCCAAGGGCTATGCAGAAGGAAGAAAAAGCAAGCCCCACCTCCAGTCACTTTTCCAGAATCTTCTCCCCAGACCCCGTCATGCCCTGAGACTCCTCAGTCCCAGGCCTGGGGAGCTGTGGCCACGGCACCCATTTACTCCTGCTCTCTCCCTACGGTCCCTTCAGTGCGCTCTTCCTCTGTTTATGAAGCCCCAGATAAGGGGTGCAGTTCTGCTTAGGACACATAAGGCGAGCATGGTCACTCCCCACAGCAGCAAGAAAACACTGTCCAAGCTACGATGTCACGTGTGTCCACATCCAAAGGGCTGCACCAGCAAAGAGGTCTACACGAGCCAGATTCCAGGGGCAGAGCGGCCCCCACAGGTGAGCAGACAGCAACACCTGCCGTCCATCATGCCTGGGAGGCTACTGAGTCCAGGGGCTCGGGCAGTGTGTTCGTCAGCTTTCCAAGGCTGTCCCAAAGCACTTGAGATAATCACCTTATGAAGAGGAAAGGGCAATTTTGACTCCACGTTCCGGAGTTTCCATCCACAATAGGGGGCCACTGCTTTGGGCCACTGGTGAGGTGGTGCATTGTGGCAGAAGCGTGAAGTAGAGCAGAACTGCGCATTTCATGGCCAGCAAGCAAAAGGAGGGGAAGAGGAAGAAGAGGCCAAGGTCCCCCAGTTCCCTTCAAGGGCCCCCAATGACCTCCAGACCTCCCACAAGGCTCCACTTCCTAAAGGTTCCCCCAGCTCCCAAAGGTACCGCCCTGGAGACTAAGCCTCCACACATGGGCCTTTTGTTGTTGTTAGGTGCCCTCAAGTTGTGTCCGACTCATAGTGACCCTTCTAGGGTTCTCAATGGCTGATTGGTTTTTTTTGGGGGGGGGATTGCTTTGGGAGTGGATTGCCACGAACTTCTCCCATTTTGGTGGTGCTGGGAATCGAACTTGGGACCTCAGAGACTGCAGAGTGACACTCTACCAACTGAGCTAAATCCCAGACCAATGGGCCTTTGAGGGTTGTTTAATATCCAAACTATCAGAGGCTGGCAGAGAAGTGGGCCTGGCACAGGCAAAGGGCTTCAGGTTCACAGAGACTCAGCCAAACTTTGTCAGCGCTGTGCCCCTAAAGGACAGACTAGATTCTGACAGTGTCCATAGGTAAAATAATCCCCATGACCAGACAATGCTAGGGAAGAGGACCTTGGGGTGAGGCCAGATGGGAGAGAGATCCTGGAGTCTCCTAGTATATAGACTCCAGGTCCCAGCACTGTTTTAGGGCAGCGGGTCACCAGCAGGGTGTCTGGCTTCAGACAAAACAGTTGACTCCACAGTAAGCTGAAATTAGTCAAAGCTCTCAAAGATCACAACCCCAGCCCCCCAAGGAGGATACAAGGGAAGTGGGGGCTGTTAGCTGAGGGCAGAGAGCCCTGGCCTGGTCTCCTGAGGCTGACCTCCTGGAGAGTTTGGGAGGACAGGACCCAATCTTCCCTCAGTGCCCTGGAAACTAGAAGTGAGCTGAGATGAGTGGAAGCCAGGATCCAGCCCAGCTCAGGGAACATGAGGACGAAAATGTGAACAAAAGTCAAGGAAAAGAAAATGATATGCCAGGCACGGTGGCACACACCTGTAATCCCAGCCACTCGGGAGGCGGAAGCAAGAGGATCACAAGTTCGAGACCAGAGGCAGTCTCTGTAATTTAATGAGAGCCTGCCTCAAAAAAGTAAAAGCAATGGGCGGGGGGGGGGCGGGGGGAGCACAGCTCAGTGGTACAGCACTTGCAAAACCATGCAAGAATGAGGCCCTGGGTTCAACTGTCAGTGCCACAGAAAGAAAGAAAGGGGGGGGAGGGAAAGGGAAAAGAAAGAAAGAAGAAAAAAGAAGAAAAAAAGAAAGAAAGAATAAAGGAAAAGAAAGAAAGGAAAAGAAAGAAAGAAAGAAAGAAAGAAGAAAGAAAGAAATAGATAATTAGTAGAAGCAGGCACACCTGGCCCAGGTGGTGGAATCAGCACAGAACCACCCTAAATTTTTATTATAAATTTGTGAACCAATTTAGAGAAAGATGTCAGAATGAGCAAAGCGGAATTTTCAGTAGCAAAATAGAAGCTCTACATGGACGCCCTACATTTTTATTAGGACAATAAGACTGGAATGATAAAAATGAGAAATATTTGTGAAATGAATAATTTATCGAATGGATTGCACAGCAATTGGATACAGGCCCAGCCAACATATCCAAAAGCTTCAGTAAATCCCAAGCAGGATGAATCCAAATAAAACCACACGTCAGAGAATCCTAGTTAAGTTGCCAAAAACCAAAGATAAATAGAAAAATCATAAAAGCAGGTCAAGAAGAAAGAAACGCCACCTTAGTCTTCACGGAAGGACACAAAGAGTCACGGCGGACTCTTCACCAGAAACAATGAAAGGGAGAAGACAATGAATGGCATTTTTTTAAATGCAGAACAAGCATAGCCGTTAACAGGAAATTCTACGTCAAGCAAGAATATCTTTTGACGTTGGAGAAATAAAGATACTGTCAGACAAACAAAGGTGGGAGAGTGAGTGCTCAGGAGCCAGGAGTGGGCAGCTAGGGGCAGTGTCTTCCCCATGCGGATTCAGGCGCAAAGGTGGATTCCGCCCAGGAGGCCCCAGGAAGAACATCCTCCAGGCCTGCTCTGCAGAGGACAAAGTGAGGGTCACGGGGTGTGGCTGCCTCAGATGCGCCTCCCCACCTCCACCCCCCATGAACAGGAGTCCCTGGCTCCTTCCCAAGTTCCCTCAAGAGCACCAGGAGAGATTTCCCTAAAGTCTGGAAGCAGAAGCCAGCATCCCAGGCTGGCGGTGGCAGAAGGGCCAGGACTCCGGGTCCTGGAGCCTGCTCGGCCTCAGTGCTTCCTTCACAGACCCAGCCTCTCCCCTCCCAGGACCGTCTCGTCTGCTGTATACAGTGGTGCGGTGGGCACCAGACAGCATCACCACACCCACTGGGGCCTTAGCATGTGACCTCCACACGGTGCCCCAGCACCCCAGGGCAGAGGAGGGGTCAGCTCATGGGGCTTCACACAGGTGAGCTAAGGTACTGTGGCCACTGCCCAGTGAGCAGGTGACCAACCGGCCCCCATCCGTGTCCACAGCTGCAGTGGCTGTGGTGAGCATCCGCATGGCCGAGCGTGAAACGGGCAACACAGCCCATGCAGGGCAGAAGTGGCCCCAGGGCCAGTAGCAGCTCTTGGATTTCAGCTGTTAATGGACCCCCAGCTTCCTCCTGCCTAACGAAAGAGGAAAGGGTCTGACTCACCATTTGTGTTTGTTTTTGTGTTTTTGTTTTTGTACTAGGGGTTGAACCCAGAACCTCACGCCTGCATGCTCTGCAAGTGCTGGACCACTGAGCTGCACCCCCAGCCCATATTTTTGACTTTTTGAGACAGTGTCTCCCTAAATTACACAGACTGCCTCTGGTCTCGAACTTGTGATCCTCCCGCCTCCGCCTCCCAAGCCGCTGGGATTAGAGGCGTGTGCCACTGCGCCCAGTTTTGACTCACCATTCTTATCCCAGTGTGAACCTGTCCCCTCTGTGAGCACCCAGCCAGGACCTCAGGACCCTAAAAAGGCTTTCACACAGGACCCTGAGACTGGCTGTGGATGACGTCCTTAACGTCATCACCAAGGGCCCGTGCGCACCCGAGCGGCCTGCCCTGACCCACCACCGTACTTTATTTGCATTCCACAGCCAAGGCTCCAGCCGCACTCTGCTCACACTCCCTGCAACCCGTAGAGCACCAGACCCTCCTGGGCAGAATTTGCCTTGCACTCCCCAAAGAGCAGAGCCCTCCACCCTCGCACGCACCCCCATATGTCCAGCCACATCCCTCGACTGAGCACTCGGACTGTGGCTGACATGTTTTCTTTAGAGAAAATGGACTTACATTTAATAGCAGCTCGAAGGAGCAGGAGAGGGGACCATGGGGGAGGAGGGCCTGGGACAAAAGGAGAAAGCAAAGGCCTGGCCAATTGTTTCCATTTAGAGAGGCTGCAGTGAAATGATTAGAAGACAGAGTTATGCGCCTCTGAAAACGCGGCAATAAATAAGGGAAATCACCCAGAACAAATAGCACCAGCTGTGCAGACCAATACAGCAGCTTGGAAATAGGAAGGGTGAATGACTGCAACTGAAAAAGGAGGGACAGGGAGGCAAGCCAGGGCGGGAGGGGCTTGGGCCCTGGCAGTGCCCGCCCCAGGGAGGAGCCTGGTGCTCCAAGGAGGGCGCTGCCCTGGGACAGGCAGCAGGTCCTTAGAAGAAATTCCTCAGCCTCACCACAGTGCAGACTCTGAGCCATTGTTTATTCATTCAACAAACGTTCCATGAATCTGTGCCTGTGCTGGGAACAGACACATGCCAGACGTGATTTTGTCCTCCCATGGGAGCAGATGCCTCCATGGGGAGGGCCACACAGTGAAAGGACTCTGCTGACCCCACCCTGGGACACACACAGAGGCAGCCTCTGTCTTCCACGGTGGGTGGGGGCAAGCCTCTGAGGGGGGGCCTGAGAACCTGGCTCCTGAGTCATGTCTGCGGGTGAGAGGATGGAAAGGCAGGGACAGCCATCCAGGCTAAGGAAGAGGGTGCCAAGTAGTGGGATCCATGGCAGTCAGGTTGCCAGGCAGTGGGGTTCGCCCCTTTTCACCCAGACCATCGGCTAAGCAGGACCCTTTTCGCCCATTCTTGCCTGGACCACCGATGAGGAAACAGCTTCCCCATTCTCTCCCCTGGACCTTCGGTGAGGAAAGAATGCTCTCCCACGAAGACCATCAACAAGGAAAGAACCTGCTCTCCATCTGACCACCAACAAAGCAAGAACTCTCTCCTTGTGACCACCGAGACCACCAACATGGGTGTTTGCCCCTGGAAGGCAAAAACACCCTAGGCTTTTCCTTTCTCCCATCTCCACCCATGTCCCAAGGGCCGCAGGAGTCCACGCCCCTCACCAAAGGGTCCCGAGTGAATTGTGTTTAATGTCTGTGTGCGCGGCACCACCGCCCATCCAAACCTCCAGGCTGGGCCAGGAGGTGTGCACCACACATAGAGTTGGCGCACACGTGGTAGATGGAGTGGGGGTGCTCAGCGCCTGAGTGGACAGCCTTGCTCTCGGGCCCGCAGTCCAAAGACCCTCTTCCCTCATCTCTCGCCATCCTCAGAACACCTCCGCTTTACAGGTGAGGAACCCCCTCAGAGCACCTGACGGGTCTCCCCAGGGTCACATGGCATCTGGCTCCACAGTCTGTGCCCTTCCTACTCCACAACCTACCAGATCCCCAAGCCACGTGGTTGCTGAGATCTGGCAGAAGCCAGGTCAGGCGGAGCCGCCCCTTCTTATCCAGTGGGCTGGGTTTGCAGAACCACCACCCAGTTCCCACCTGGGCCCCAGAGAGTTACACAAAAGGTCCCCCCTGTGTGGAAACACAAGGGGCAGAGAAGAATGTTTCCCTCCTGCCAGCTCTGAGCTGTAGCTACACAGAAAGAGCCCCAGGGCTGGCCTCTGCCTCTCACTGCTGTTGCTCCAAGGATGCGTCACCTTATCAAGTCTCAGGTTCCCATTCCCAACATGAGGGTAAAAAGCGTTCCCTTTATATTGAGCCAAAAGCTCCGCCTGTTCTCCCAGCCCCATCCAGCATGCACATGGTTTGGAGGCGCCTCCTGGAAGGCTTGGCCTCCTTTCTTCCTCTCCCTCTGTCTCCCAACAATGCAGGGATATCAGCCCCTGCTCCCCTAGGGTGCAGCAACTCTGCACAGTCACCAGTGGGGTGGAACAATCCTCCTTCTCACCCCCGCCTGAGAGCTAACAACTTTTTCCAGAGAGTTTCAAATATCTATCGTGTAAACTTGTGGATGGTGAGAATGGCAGTGTTCAGCCCTTGCTCTGCCCCTGATGGGCTATGCAATGCTCAGGCAAGTCAGGGTAGCCCCTCTGTGCCCCAGGCTGCCCACACGTAAGGTAGGATGGAAATATCCCTCCCCACAGGTCTTCGGGGAAAAAATGAGCCAGTGTAGGTAACGTGTGGAAGAGTCACTATGGAGTAGTAAGCAAACTGTGATTGCTAGAAGGCGTCACCATGGTCATCGTCACCATCGCCACCACCATCACCACCACCATCACTATCGTCATCATCACCACCACCACCATGGTCATTCTCACCATCGCCATCATTACCACGGTCATTGTCACCAGTGCCACCACCACCATCATCACCACCATCATCACCCTCACCACCGTCACCATCCCCACTCCCACCATCACCACTGCCATCACCATCGCCACTGCCATCACCATTGTCACCCTCATCATCACCATCACCACCATCACCATCCCCACCACCATCACCGCCATCCCCACCATCACCATCACTATGATTATTTTGTTATTTTTTCCCCATCAAGCAAGCAGGTTGGCAGAGGCGCGTTACAAATGCCCCTCTGTGCTGGAGTTGAGAAACGCTTCCCTCAGTCCCTGCCGCACGTCTGCTGCCGCGTGCCTGCTGCTCTGCAGAGCTCTGAGAGGTCATTTGCTGCCTGCAGTAATTGACCTAAGCAGCCGTAATGAACTCAGTGGCATCCCGTCCCGCCCTCAGGACGGAAAGAGCTGCTCCAGCTCTGCTCAGCCCTGACCCAACAGTCTTTTCTAGACAACGTGTCACCCGGAGGGAAGGAACAGCACATATCTCACTGGCAACATTCATCTGGGCTTCCTGGCACTACCTTTATGCCAATAAAATCTGGGCGATTTGGGTTCACGCCATGCCAATCTTGTTGAGGTAGGAAAGGAAACATCTAACGTTTCCATAGCAACGCCCTGACCCATGCGCTCACAGGCTGTGCCAGGTGCATCCCCCTACCATGCCGGGGACTTGGGACCCTCACTACAGTGCCAGGACCCAAGCCCTACCCTCTGTCATCTGGGCCTTTGCAGCCACTTCCTGTCTGGCTCCAGGGCTCCAGCCCAATCCCCACTCTGCGCCTGTCCCAGTGAAATTTCTAAAAGGCAAGTGTGACCAGGTCACTCCTGTATTTAGAGATGTCAGAGCTCCCCACAGATCACAAGATCAGTCCCAAACAGCGCAGCCTGAACCTCCGCGATCCCCTCGACCTCTCTGAATCCTGCCCTCCTTCCGTGGCAGCTTCCTGCTGCACTGTGCCCACAGTGTATGCAGTCCGCCCCTCTGCTCTGGGGGCCTCCTCCCATCCTCTCTGCTCACAGACAAGCATTCAACATTTTTTTTTTTTTTTTTGCAGTACTGGGGGTTGAACCCAGGGCCTCGCACCTGCATGCTTTGCACGTGCTGGACACTGAGCTGCACCCTGAGCCCATTTTTGTTAACTTTTTAAAAATGGGGTCTCGCTAAATTACGCAGACTGCCTCTGGTCTCGAACTTGCGATCCTCCTGCCTCTGCCTCCCAAGCCACTGGTATTACAGGCATGCACCACCACGCCTGGCTGCATTCAACATTTCTGATGGCCCACCTTACACCAGCCACCTCTCCCGGGAGCCCTCCTGACTCCCCAGAAGACACACTATCCACTAGACCCCCGCCCACACTACATTTTGCTGATATGTCTGTCTGCAGACTGCTCTCCAGAAGCAGCCTCTGAAAGACTCAAGGACGAGAACCACGGGCCACCGGAGGGGGCAGGCTGATGGGCGGAGAGGTAAGGGTGATGTCATGGTTTGGATCCTAGGTAACCCCCACGGGTCTATGTGTTAAACACTGGGTCCTAGCTTGGAGCTGTGGGGACTCAGTGGAAACTTCACGAGGGGGGCCCTTTAGGGGTTTCTAGCTCAGTGGGTGGAGCGCTGCGCTGCAGTTTCTGAGGTCCCGAGTTCAATTCCCAGCACCGCAAAAAATGGGAGAAGGGCCTGGCAATCCACTCCCAAGGCAATCCTGAAACAGTCAGCCATTGAAAATCCTATGAGGGTCACTATGAGTCGGATACCGACTTGACGGCACCTAACAACAACAACAACCAGGTCACCAGGGGCGTGGCCTCAGACAGGATGGTGGGATACCAGCCGCTTCCTCTTCCTCTCTTTGTCCTTTGCCCATGAGCTGAGTGGTTTTACTCTGCCACATACTCCTGCCACCATGTACTACTGCCTAAACACAACAAGACCAACCAATCATGCACTGGAACCTCAGAACCTGCAGGCCGAAATATACCTTTTCTCTTGATATGTTGATTGTTAGAGGTATCTGTTATAGTCATGGGAAGCTGACCCACACAGTAGTGGATGTGTCAGTTCATGGATGCACCAATGGACGGGTAGATGCTGGTGGACGGATGGACAGATCCGTGGAGAAACTGATAGCTTTATCATACACATGTGGATAGAGGGGTACATGCCTGATGGACAGATAAACAGGTGGACAGATCTGCGTGTAGATGAGTGCATGGTGGCAGGTGGATGAACAGATAGATTCGTAGAAGAAGCCAGGCGTGGTGGTGCACGCCTGTAATCCCAGTGACTCAGGAGGTGGAGGCAGGAGGATCGCAAGTTGGAAACCAGAGGCAGTCTGAGTAATTTAGCAAGGCCCGATCTCAAAATAAATTTAAAAATTCGTGGAAGCATGGAGTGGGTAAGTGGGCAGGTGGATGGATGATGGGTAGATGGACAAATGGGTGAGCTCAGGAATGGATGGGTAAACAGATTCCTGAATACACGGCTGGATGGGTGGATGGCCAACGGGGAGATGGGAAGGCAAAGATTCTAACACTCAGCTGAGAGAGGTCTTTCTGAAATAGAGATTAAACCTATCTACTTATTTATTTATGGCCCAAATAGATCTGTTTTATGCTTTGGGGTTTTGTGTCCATAGCTTGTGCTCCTTTTGTTAAAAACAAGAGGTTGTGTGAGAATGAACGCAGTCACTCGAGAATTTCTTTCTTAATGCGTGATTTTAAAACTATAAATCCTGCTGCCTTTGTTCCAGAAGAGTTCGCCTTTGCGGCATTAAAAGTGTCCGTTAATCTCCACGTGTCTATAGGTCAAAGACGAAAATGAACCTCTTCTGGAAAAGTGCTGACTCTGCACTCTTTTTGGCCAGCCCTGCCCACCCTGGCAATGGCCCAGGCGGCAGAACCCCACGGTGGATGAGACCGGGGGCCCAGTGCCGGGGAGGGAGTTGGGTGGGGGAGCAGGGGTCCTCGGCCCCAGTGCCTTGGGCTCCCATGTGCCTCCTCCTATTGCCCTAGGGTCAGCCCACCCTGGCCAGGAGCAGCCTGGTGGGGCCACAGCTCGGAGGCGCTAGCGTGGGAAACACAGCGGAGCTGCGGGTCAGATCTTTGCCTTAGCAACCGTGGGTTCAGAAGGGAAAGGGAGGCTGAGCAGTGGGAGGCTGGGACCCGGTTTTTTTTTTATTGTTTTGTGGTACTGGGGGTTGATCCCGGGGCTTCACGCCTGCATGCTTTGCAAGTGCTGGACCACTGAGCTGCACCCCCAGCCCTTTTATTTTTTTTCCTTACTTCCTGAGACAGGGTCTCGCTAAATTACATGGACTTCCTCTAGTCTCGAACTTGCAATCCTCCTGGCTCCACCTCCCAAGCCTCTGGGATTACAGACATGCGCCACCACGCCCAGCTCGGACCAGTTCTGAGCAGCGCTCAGCCCTGGGCTGGCGCGAGGGCAGGGACCAGCTCCCTCCAACGCAACACGCTCTGATCCCAACACCCCAGCACGTGGGGGTGGTGAGTGCTAGGTGAGAGGCGAGGGCACCCCCACTTAGCAGCAATTCCACTGTGCGGGGGGACCCCAGCTCCAGGGGAGGGACTCTCAGCTCCCACTCTTCCTGCCACGGCTGGTACTCAGGGCCCCTCCTCGAGGCCCAGGGACCCCTGCACCCAGCTCTGGCCTGCTGGGCTGGGCAGCGCCTGGCCCTGCGCAGAGCGGGCCCCACCCCCAGGCCTGTCTCGCCTCCCCCGCAGCGCCCTCCTGTGCACACCCACCATGGTCCAGCGCATGGACCTGCGGAGGCGGGCTGGGTGGGAGACCCGGCTTTGCCTCTTCCCACGGAGTCGCTGGGGACAAACTTCACAATTCCCTGCCACCCCTGCTCAGCAAAGATGGTGGCGCTTCCCCTCTCAGGGTCGCAGGAGAGTGACTGGGGTGCGTCACGGCAGGCATCCAGGAGGCGGGGGGTGCCGGCCCCTGCAGCCGCCTTCCCTCTCCGGGTCTCCCTCCTTCCTGGGGCCTCAAGACACCCATCTGGGTTTCAGAGTCCACCAGGGGAAGCTGTGACCCGTCCTTTCTTTGCAGCCACTCAGAGAGCTCCAGCCAGAGGCAAGCTGATGGATGGCGAGATCCCCAGCAGGGCCAAGAGACTGGGCTGGGCAACAAAGAAGGGGACAGCGGGGTGGCTGGGCCCTGTGGAAGAAGCCAGGGGAGGAGGAGCTTGGAAAGGAGGCTGTGCGGCAAAGGCAAAACTTCAGAGCTCTGGAGTAGCTGAGCCGAGAGCAAGCTGTGGGCCCCATGGTGGACCCCAGGTGCCTCTGGAGACCCCTAGAGGAGCAGAGGGTGAAGGGCTCAGGATGAGACGCAGGGCCTGGGCGCCTTCACAGTCACCAAGGCCACGTTCCCATTGACAGTGAGGTCTCCCCGGGGGAGTGGTCCATTGTGGTCCAGTGAATACTTGGTGGCTCTGCTGACGAGCAATTTGCTCCTCCCGAGGAGACTTCCCTATTGTCTGGCAGCTAGTCGGGTCTTAGGATTGTCCTTTTCTCATTACTCAAGCATGTTTCTCATTATTGTCTTTTTTTGCAGTAATATTTTTTGACGTCTTCCAAATTTTAAAATTTTTATCAAAACCTTATTCTAGAACCTAGAACTGTTTTATCCTAAAGCTAACATCTGTCCATAATATCTTTTTTTATATATTTAAGGACATGTGGGTGACTTAGAGAAGACTCACATTGTTAACTCCCACGGGCCTCAATGTCTAAGGCGGCTGAAAGTGAGGAAAGACAGGGCTCCATGCTGAGGAAGATGTAAATATGAGACAATCCGACGAGAGCGATTTCCTCTGCCTCATGGGTGTCTATTATCTTTGTTGCATCTTAAGCAACAGAACATTTTCAAATCCTGTTATGGTGTCAGCTAAGTAGCAGCAGCATTTTGAGACCAATCATTCAAGAATTTAAGGAAAAAGGAATGGAATATTTTAAATGAAGACGTGATAAAATCCTAAAAAGGCTAGACGTTCTTTGTTACACCTTTTCAGAGCAGAAATGCAAAAGCCACCAGAGGACGCCACAGAGTGGGCAGTGGCCACGGAAAGCCACGCCATGGCGGACAGAGGAAGAGAGTTGGGAATGTGGCTGAGGCCCAGTGACTGCTGCGTGAAAGTCACAGGAAGAAATCTCAGCGTTGCTAACTCGCCCTATTCACAGGTAGCTGCAAACACAAAGATGGCGTTACTCTTTCATCAGCAGAAATCCGCTTCTCCCGTTCAAAGGGGAGAAAGCGCACAGGGCGGGACTTGCTATTTGCACACACCATTGGGGTTTGGTCATCAACTTGTCATCTGCGGTCTCTCTGTGGCTTTTTCACAGCAAATATGGCGCTGGGCCAGAGAATGGCTTTTTAATCTCATCATGTGCTCTGTGTCAACCTTTGCCCAGCTAATGGACAAGCGACAGCAAGTAAAGCTGGCTGGGTCCTTGGCACCATCCAGGCCAAGACAGCAAGGGGCACGAGCCTCAATGGTATCAGCACTTCATGTGCTCCCCCAAGGAGAAAAATAAGTTGGTGAGGAGCAATGGAAATGACCGCCTTGACTCCCTTCCTGCGTTTGTGTGCACATGTTGGTTACCCGCAATGGGGTGGAACGGGAGGTCAGTGGAAAGCACCTGCTACGTGCCCAAGGATGAGGACTGTGTTGGGACAGCTCTGTACCTTTGCTTCCATTTTGAGCCAACCTAGCTCCTTCTACATGGAACACAGAGTTCACGTGGAAGAGCAACTGACAAAATCCGGCTGTCCAGACCTGGATGTCGGGCAGATATTCCTTCGAAAGTGAACACATCCATCGCTTCAAGGCAAACGATGGAGGTAGTACTGCCAATAATAAAATCTGAGTTTCTTGTGCAGAATAGAACCCGGGGAAACTTGTGACACCATTGTGAAAAACAGCTTCTCAGTACTTGCAGATTTCTCTGATGAGCTCAGTGGTGATGGTAACGTGTGATTTTTATGTGGTAAAAACATAACATAAAATGTATCTCCGTGATCATTTTTAAGTAGGTAGTTCAACAGCAGGGCTGGGATTTAGCTCAGTCGGTAGAACGCTGCACTGCAGTCTCTGAGGTCCCAAGTTCAATTCCCAGCACTGCAAAAATGGGAGAAGGGCCTGGCAATCCACTCCCAAGGCAATCCCGAAACAGTCAGGCATTGAAAACCCAATGAGGGTCGCTATGAGTCGGATACTGACTCGATGGCACCTAACGACAATAACAGTTCAACAGCACCAAGTACATTCATATTGTGGAAATCGACCTTTCCATCTTACAAATATGACACCCTGCACCCATTAAGCACTAGCTCCCCATTCCCTCCTATGACCCTGGCAGCCACCATCCATCCTTTTTTTTTTTTATTAGAAATTTTTAATGTACATCATAATGTGATTCATTTTGACATGCTTTTCGTTGTGACAATTTTCATATATGCAATTTGATAAGCATTATTCATATAGGTTACCCCTTACCCTCCTCTATGTTTCCCCCCTCCCCCCTTCATATCTAAGTTTCCCATCCAAGTCTTCTCTATCTTTTACTATATAGTATTTTCCTATATGTCCTTGGGTTCCAACTTCCATCCTGTTTTTGAGTCCAGCTACTGGAGATACCTTACAGTGGACCCTGAGCGCATTCGGGTTTTTGTGATTGGTTTATTTCACTTAACCTAACATCCTCAAGGTTGACCCACGTGGTAGCATGTGACAGGACTTTCTTATTGTTGTTAGGTGCCGTCGAGTCCTGTCCAACTCATAACAACCCTCATAGGGTTTTCAATGGCTATTTCGGGATTGCCTTGGGAATGGGTTGCCAGGTCCTTCTCCCATTTTTGCAGTGCTTGGAATCGAACTCAGGACCTCAGAGACTGCAGAGCAGCACTCTACCAACTGAGCCAAATCCCAGCTTCTTCCTTATTAAGGCTAACTAATATTCCATTGTATTTACATGTGGTTTTTGTTTATCCACTTACCTATCAATGGACATTTGGGTTGCTTCCACCTCTTGGCTATTGTCAGGAATCCTGCTCTGAACACAGATGTGCAAATCTCTCTTCCACAACCACCTCAGTTGTTTTGCACGTGTACCCGGAAGTGAGGTTACTGAATGATATGGTAATTGCACTTTTAAACTTTTGAGGAACTACCGTACTGTTCCGTGCAGGATTTGCACCATTTTACATTTCCACCAATGGTGCACAAGGGGTCCAACTTCTCCACACACTTGTGATTTTCTGTTTTGCTCTGTTTTTCAACAGCGAACATTCTAAGCAGTGTGAGGAGATATCCCGTTGTGCTTTTGATTCCCATGCCCTCGATGATTAGTGATGCCGAGTGCCTTTTCAAACACTTGTTGGCTCTTTCTATACCATCTCTGGGGAGATGTCGATTCAAATCCTTTGCCAATTTTTCAATCGGGCGTTGCGCCATAGGAATTCTTTCAGTATTCTGAGTAGTAACCCCTTGACAGATACGTGATCTGAAAATATTTTCTCCCATTTGATAGTTTATCTTTTCAGTCTATGAACAGTGTCCTTTGATGCACAGAAGTCTTAGAGCACAAGCTAGTCTGTCTATTTCTGCTTTTATTGCTTCTGCTTTTGGTGTCATAGCCAAGAAATCCTTGCCAAGCCCAATGTGCTGACGCTCTTTCCCGGTTTTCTTCTATGAAACTACATTTCCTAGTGTAGGCGTTATATTCAGATCTTTCCTCTACTTTGAGTTAATTTTTGTATACAGTGTAAGATGAGGGTCCAGCTTCCTTCTTTTGCATACGGATATCCAGATTTCCCAACACCAGCAGGTAGTCTTGGCACCCTGGGCGAAGGTCATTTGCTCAGACACAGAAAGGTCTATTTATGGCTCTCTAGTCTATCCCATCCATTTGTTTGTCTATCTTTATGCCAGCACCATCACGCAACTTTGTAATGTGTTTCAAGTCAGGACCTGTGAGTCCTATAACTTCGTTCTTTTTCAAAATTGTTTTGACCATTCTAGGTCTTTTGAAAAGTCCATGTGAATTTTAGGATGGATTGTTCTATTTCTGCAGAAATCTGCTGTTGGGATTTTAACAGGAGTTGTGTTGAATCTGTAGATCGCTTAGGCTAGCATGGACATCTACATAATATGCAACCCATGCACGTGGGGCATCTTTCCACTGATCTGTGTCTTCCTGAGTCCCTTTCAGCAATATTGTTGTAGTTGTCAGTGTACAAGTCTCTCACTTCCTTGGTCAGTTTGTTAAAGTGTAATTTTTCAATATTGTATAATAGAATCTGTTAACATTTGGAAGATCTGCACAAGTCAAAGTCAGTTTCCAAATGACCAATACACGGTTTTACAAAATCATAGAGGGTAAAACGTCCTTTCAAGATGTAAAATGGCAAATGGATCTAATTTGACAGAGTACAGAAATTTCGTTGGTGTAGTTCAGATTCCATGATGCAACCAACCTTTAAAAATAACACTTGTCAAAGAAGAATATCCATAGTTTATCTGAGAAGACTTCTAAAATCCTCTTTCCTTTTCCAATTACACGTCTATGTGAGGCTAGGTTGTCTTCACAATTCACCCTGAATGATGCATTTCTAGAGATTGAATGCAGAAGCAGATATGAGAATCCACTGTCTTCTTAATCCAGACACTATAAATTTGCAAAAATGCAATGCCTCTATTTTTTTATTACCTGCCATTTCGATTAGTATTTTTTTTTTTAAGTTAGAAGACAACTTAATGGGCTTCATTTTGACATTTCCATATGTGGATAGGTGCTACACGCTCATGTTCACCTCCCCTATTGCCCTCTCGTGACCGCCTTCCCTACCCCCTGGTCCCCCTCCTCCCCACCAATGGTCCCCTCCTCTGTTTGCATGTCTTATTTGTGTGTGTGTGTGTGTGTGTGTGTGTGTGTGTGTGTGTGTGTACTTTGTCACTTGTTTTTAATCTAGATTCTGCCTTTGAGAGCAAAAGGTAGTATTTACCCTTATTCTTATTAAATTTTTCTTTGTTTTAGAGTATAGTTATTCTTCATAAAAATATATTATTTACATTAATATGTGATGGATTTCTTATTGTGATTTTTAAATAAAATAATTTCAAAATTTTACAGTTTTTGCTTCTAATATGGCATCAGTGGATATAATCCATATCAACAAAATATCTTTGGGATCTTCAATTGTTTTTTTGTTTGTTTGTTTTTCAATACTGAAGGGCTGAACCAGGGTCTTGCACATACTTTGCAAGCGCTCTACCACTGAGCTGCACTCCCAGCTCCCTTTTTATTTTTTATCTTGAGGCAGGGTCTTGTGAACTGACACAGGCTGCCTCTGGCCTCAGACTTGCCATCCTGCCTCCACCTCCCAACTTGCTGGGATTACAGGTGTGCACCGCTGCACCCAGTCAATCCTCAGTGATACTTAAGAGTGTAGGGGAAGCGGGTATTGTGGCTCATGCTTGTAATACCAGCTTCTCCAGAGGCTGAGGCAGGAGGATCTCAGTTTCAAGGCCACAGGCCAGAATGCACAATATTCTATCCGAAAATTTTAAAATAAACAAAAAAATAAATAAATAAGGCATTGAGGGTACAGATCAGTGGAGCAGTGCTAACCTAGCATTTGTGAGGTTTTGGGTTCAACCCCCAGTACCATAAAAAATAAAATAAAGACGTAAGTTGTCGTTGGTAGGTGCCGTCGAGTCGGTATCCGACTCATAGCGACCCTTTGTACAATAGGGGAAACACTATTGTCAGTGCTTCTCTGCTGTGCATAGGGTTTTCAATGGCAGATTGATTTTTGGGAGGGGCTTGCCAGGTCCTTCTCCCAAAAAGACGTAAGAGGAAGTAAAATTTTTTGGAACTATTAGTCTAAAGCAAGTAGAGGATGATTATGAATAATCTATAAATGTATGTTTTTAAACTACAATCATCACTAAATTCTGCACTTTAAAATGGTTAATGATTCATTTCATGTTACATGATTTTTACTTCAATAAAAAAATTAACCACTCAAACAAAATGTTGTTGTTGTTGTTACCATCGAGTCAGTATCTGACTCATAGTGACACGCATAGGGTTTTCAATGGCTGAGTGCATTCTAAATTATCAAATGTAATAGGGACACACAAACCAAATACAAGAGACCACAAAAGATATTTAAATTTTTAACAGAAGGCCCAACTAAAAATCATGACAGAATGAAAACCAAGCCAGACACAGTGGTGCACACCTATAATCCCAGCTACTGGGGAAGCTAAGGCAAGAGGATCACAAGTTCAAGGCCAGCCTGAGCTCCATAGCAAGACCCTGTCTCAAAATAAAAGTTTAACAGCCTGGGGGTACCTGAGTTGTAGAGGACTTGCCTAGCATGCACTAGGCCCTGGATTTAACCCCCAGTGTCACACAAAAGAGTGAAAACCAAGTTACTTTATCAACATACCTATATCAATACTTAGGCAGGCTAGCCTTACACATTAAAAGTGAGTCACTAAGAAAGTACTGGTTAGGAACTTCATGAATGGTCACTCTTTGGAACGACCTGTAACAGTGAGTGATTTGGTTCTCCCAGGCACCTTTGCTAATAATTGATGTCCTGTTTCAAAGATGTGCTTTTCATTCATAAAAAGAAAAAAAAAATGATGCTAAGGCTAGATCACAAAACAAAACCGGTATCTATGCTACACGCAAAGAAATATACCTAAAAGAGTAATTCAGAGAGGTTGAGGTGACAATTAAAATGCAGACTGAATTCAGGATTAAAAGCATTAATGGGGAAAAACAGAGCCCATCATAATGACAAAGGATGCCATCCATTATGAAGACCTGGTATCTGCAAATACCCATGCACCAAACAACAAAGCACTGATATCTCATAAAAGATTATCAACTGATGTTTAAAGAAACCAGATAAGCTGATTCAAAAGTTCCCATGAAGGCTGTGAGGGTAGCTCAGTAGTAGAACTTGTCTAGCATATGTGAAATCCATCACCACAAATAAAGTCCCCATGGGAGAAAAAAAAAAGCCAATGAGTAACTAGCCCAACCAACTAATAAAATATGATAAAGTTATAATAATTTAAAAATTATAGCACAGGCTGATTCATACATAGGTCAACGGGGAGAAAAGAAAATCCCAAGCACGTGTGGGATCTTACTATAGGATAAACGTGGGATGTCTAATTACAGGACAACATAGAGGCAGGCATGGTGGTACACACCTGCAATCTCAACACTCAGGAAGCAGAGGGAGTTGAATTGAGGATTCAAGGCTAGCCTGGGCTACATAGCAAGTTCATTGCCAACCTAGACCACATAGTGCAATCTTGTCTAAAATAATAATAATAATAAATAAAATAAAACTAAAAAATAAAAGAAGATGACTTATACAAGAAATGACACCTGGAGAAAAAGTTGAATCTCTACACTATATCTTACAGAAAAATAATCCAGACAGGAAAAGGCTTAATATGAAAAATAAACCATAAAAATACTAGAAGAAAATAAGAGAATTATTTAAATCTCAGGATGGATGGCCATGTATTTTGATTATGTTAAAACACAAATGCACACACACAAACATACACCAAAAAATTTGAGAGTCTTGAGTACATAAATGGTTTGTAAGTATGTAAAGATATAAAGTTGAAAAACATGAAAGAGCAGGAGGATATGTACATTTTGTATCATAGAAAGAACTAGGTACTTTAATATGTAAACAGCTTCTATAAGCTAATTAGAAGAGCAACAGCCAAACAGAAAACAATTGATAAAGGTTATAAACAAACAATTCACAGAAATGGAAAACTATATTTCCTAAACATTTGAACAAATGATCTTAGATGTAGTAAAGAACATCGAAACTAAAGCTAAAATGAGATTTCTTTTTTTAACCAGCCATATTGACAAAGATCAAAAGATTTGTCAATTACTTGTTGATAAGGGTGTGAGAAGACAGATGGCTCAACATGCTGGTTACCAGCAAGGACACTGGGGTGAGGATGCCCAGGTTTGCATTTCAATTTCATCATTTAATAAACTTGAGGAGTTCCTCTATCTGTCCAGACTTCAATTTCCTCACCTATAAAATGGTGCAGTTTGGAGGATTGAGTTAAAACTTATACTCTATTAAAACTAGAAATATGAGCCAGGTGCAGTGGCTCATGGCCGTAATGGCAACAATTCAGGAGGCTGAGGCAGGAAGATTGCAGGTTCATGGCCAGGGCTATCCTGCATAACTTGTTGTTGTTGTTGTTGTTGTTGTTGTTCTTAGGTGCCGTCGAGTCGAGTCCCACTCCGACTCATAGCGACCCTCATAGGGTTTTCAATAGCTGACTGTTTCGGGATTGCCTTGGGAGTGGGTTGCCATGTCCTCCCATTTTTGCGGTGCTGGGAATCGAACTTGGGACCTCAGAGACTGCAGAGCAGCGCTCTACCAACTGAGCTAAATCCCAGCCCATCTGCATGACTTAGTGAGATAAAAAATAAAAAAGGGGTTTGGGGTGCAGCTCAGTGGTAGAGTTCTTGCAAAATTATGCATGATGCCTGGGTTTAGCCCCCTAATACCACACACACACATAAATAAATAAATAAATAAATACATACATACATACATACATGACATACATACAACTAGAAATGCATACCGTTTCTGAATAGCAGCTCTACATTCAGAAATCTATACCACAAATATGCCTTTGTGCATGTGTGTAAGATGCACAGAAGACATATTCATTACAGAATTGCTCAAAATTGTGAAAGGCTGGGAAAAAGCTCCCATACCATCCCTTGGGACTGGTAAGAAAATTAAGGTCCACCCATGGAATGGAAATTAGAAAATAGAATACAAATCTGAGCAAAATCTAACAGAAATAGGGGCAGGAAAAAGCAGAGATTGCTAAATTGGAAAAACAGCAAAAAAAAAAAATACCAAAAAATTAATATGGTAATTTTTTGTTTTGTGTAACAGATAAATCTCTAGGAGATGTAATTTGGAAAGTAAGGAAAAACACAAAAATGTATAAATTACAAGAGTACTACATGTAGGTTCATATTATGTAATATATTTTTGAACTCTCAGTGAAATAGGATATTTTCCTAGGAAAGCAAAGATTATTAAAACCCTAGAAAAATCTCAACGCATAAAAACAATGCAAAGAAAAATTTAAATTTAGTTTCAAAATCTCCAAGTTGTTCCAGGCTCAGCTGGTTTCAAATAACAGATCCCTCTAGTGCCAAATAAATAGTTACAGACCATTAAAGCAAGGCCCTCCTTTGTTTGATAACACTTAACCTTGAATCAAAACCTAGCAGCGGGATATTAAAGAACACCACAGGCCAATCTCACTTATTAACAGACACACAAGTCCCTCTTCTCATTGAACCACGGGCGGGACTCAGTGTGTGGCAGGCCTGGGCTTTGTCCTTGGACGCAGCAGGCAGCCAGGCTGAGGGGAGGAGAAACTCCACACTGAGGTCCACCCCGTGACCTGCAGCAGGGCTCAAGTGCCTGGTGGCCTGGGGAGGGGGTCCTGACCAGTTGAGGGCCAGTAGCACTGTCCCAGGATGATGTCCCAGGCCAGGAAGAAGGAAGTGGTGGCGGCGTGTCAGAGAAGGAGACAGAGGGTGGGTGAAGTGGGAGCTCCAGCCAGAGTGGACAGGACGGCATGAGGTGCCATGGAGGAGGAAGGGCTGCTGGGTGATGGTAATGTCCTGTGGCTGCTGTGACAAGCCACCACAGACCTCATGGCATGACCTACATGCAACCGTTCACGTGTTTCTGAAAGCAGAAGGCCCAAATAAGGTTGAGGACACAATCGTGCTCACTCTGAAGGCTCCGGTTGCATCAATTTCCAGCTGGCATTCTTGGGGTGTGGCTCCTTCACTCTGGCCTCTGCCTCCATCAGCACATAGACTTCTCCCTGTATGTCAGCCCAAATTTCCCTTTTCCTAAAAGGACACACACACCCGCCCCACATCTGTCAGTTTGCCGTACTATGGGGGTGTGCATGGTGAGGTGCTATGATCCTGAAAGCTATGTCACTGGTATTACAGATACCAACAGGGTCACCCATGGTGGACATGTTTCAGCAGGGCTTCCAGACTAAGGCAGACTAGGGAGAAGGACATGGTTAACCTACTGCCAAAACAATCAGCCATTGAAAAGTCTATGAATAGCAGAGAAATACTGGCAGATATAATGCCAGAATATGAGCCTCCTAGGTTGGAAGGCACTCAAAAGACTACTGGGGAAGAGTTGCCTCCTCAAAATAGAATGGATCTTAATGACAGAAATGGAGTGAATCCCCAGGAACCCCCACGACTCAAAATGAGAAGAAACAACTGTTGTTGTTAGGTGCCATGGAGTCGGTATCCGACTCATAGCGACCCTCATAGGGTTTTCAATGGCTGACTGTTTCGGGATTGCCTTGGGAGTGGATTGCCAGGCCCTTCTCCCATTTTTGCGATGCTGGGAATTGAACTCTGGACCTCAGAGACTGCAGCACAGTGCTCTACCAACTGAGCTAAATCCCAGCCCTGAAACAACTGTGAACATCCATTAATAATTAGAACATGAAATGTACATAGTATGAATCTAGGAAAATTTAAAATCATCAAAAGGGAAATTGAGTACATAAACATTGACATTCTAGGTATTATCAAGCTAAAATGGACTGGTATGGGCCATTTTGAACTAGATAATCATCTGGTCTACTAAGCAGGGAATGAAAGATTAAAGAGAAATCGGGTTGCATTCATCAACCAAAAGGTATCACATGATATGTCCTGAAGTAAAATGCTACCAGTGATGGAATAATATCCATACTCCTACAAAGAAGGACAGTTACTATGGCTATTATTCAAATTTATGCACCCACCACTAAGACTACAAATGAAGATAAAGATTGTTACCAGGTCCCGCACTCTGAAATAGATCAAACTTGCAATCAGGATTTATTGATAATTACTGGCGACTGGAATGCAAAAGTTGGAAACAAAGAAGGCTCAGTGGTTGGAAAATGTGGTCTTGGTGACAGAACAGATGCTGGAATATCACAGGATAGAATTTTGTCAGATCAATCACCTTTTCATTGCAAATACATTCTTTCACCAACATGAATAGTGACTATGCACAGGAAATTCACCAGATGCAACACACAGGACCCATAGTGACTACATTTGTGAAAAGAGACCATGGAAAAGCTCCATATCAAATGTCAGATCAAGACCAGGGCTGATTGTGGATCAGACCATCAACTGCTCATATGCAGGTTCAAACTGAAACTAAAGAAAATTAGAACAAGTGTATGAGAGCCAAGGTATGGCCTTAAATATATCCCACCTGAGTTCAGAGACCACCTAAAGAACAGGGTTGATAGGTTAGACACTAATGATTGAAGACCAGACGAGATGTGGCATGACATTAAAGACATCTTTCATGAAGAAAGTAAAAGGTTATTTAAAGACAGGAAAAAAAGAAAAGATCAAATTACATATCAACAGAGACTCTGAAACTTGCCCTTGAACATTAAGCAGCTAAAGTAAAAGGAAGACACGGAGAAGTTAAAAACTAACAAAAGATTTCAAAAGTCAGGAAGACAAAATCAAATATTATAATGACATATACAAAGAGCTGGAGATAGAAAACCAGAAAGGAAGAACATGCTCTTTCTCTCTCAAGCTTAAAGAATTGAAAAAAAAATTCAGGCCACAAGTAGCAATAGTGAATGATTCTACAGGGAAAATATTAAACAATGTAGGAAACATCAAAAGAAGATAGAAGAAATACACAGATTCATGCCAAAAAGAAGTGGTGGATGACCAACCATTTCTAGAGGTTCCATATGACCAGTAACTAATGGTACTGAAGGATGAAGATGAAGCTGCCTTGAGGGAATTGGTGAAACACAAGGCTCCAGGAATTGATGGAATACCAGTAGAGATGTTTCAACAAACAGATGCAGCACTGGAAGTTTATGCCAAGAGATTTGGAAAATAGCTACCTGGCCAACTGACTAGAAGAGATCCATATTTGTGCCTATTCACAAGAAAGAGGATCCAACCGAATGTAGAAATTACCCAATGATATCATTCACAGCACATGCAAGTAAAATTTTTACTAAAGATCATCCAAAAGTGATTGCAGCAGTATGTAGACAGGGAACTTCCAGAAAACCAATCTGATTCAGAAGAGGGTATAGAACCAAGGTCATCATGTCTGATGTCAGACGGATATTAGCCAAAAGCAGAGAATACCAGAAAGATATGTTTTATTGACTATGCAAAGGCATTTGAATGTGTGGATGATAAATTGTGGATAATATTGTGAAGAATTGGTATACCAGAGCACATAATTGTATTCATGAGGAATTCATGAGGAATCAGGAGGCAGTTGTTTGAACAGAACAAGGGAACACTGTCTGGTTTAAAGTGAAGAAAGGTGTACGTCAGGGCTGTATCCTTTCACCGTATATATATTCAAGGTCATACCTTGGCTTTTCTTCAATCTCTATGCTGAACAAATAATATGAGAAGCTGGGCTTTATGAACAAGAATGTGGCATCTTGATTGGAGGACAACTCGTTAACAACCTGAATTATGCAGATGCTGAAAGTGAGGAGGATTTGAAACATTTGCTGATGAAGATCAAAGAACATAGTTTTCAGTATGGATTGCACCTCAACATCAACAAAACAAAAATCCTTGCAACTGGTTCAGTATGCAGCTTCATGATAAATGTAGAAAAGATTGAGGCTGTCCAAGATTTTGCTTTACTTGGTTCTGCAATCAACACCCATGGAAGCAGCAATCAAGATCAAAAGATGCATTGCATTGGGAAAAGCTGTTGCAAAAGACCTCTTTAGATTTTTGAGAAGTAAGGACATCACACTGAAGACAGAGGTCCCCCTGCCTCATGCCATGGTATTTTCAGTTGCATCATACAATTGTGAAAACTGTTGAATAAGGGAGACAGGAGAAGAATGGATGCTTTTGAATTATGATGTTTGAACATACCATGGACAGCAAAAAGAACCAATAGATCTGTCCTAGAAAAAGTATGAGAGTGCTCCTTGGAAGCAAGGATGGCTAGCCTGTGTCTGATGTATTGTGGACATGTTGTCACGAGGGACCAACCCCTAGGAAGGATATCATATGTGGGAGTGCAGCAGATCAACAAAAAAGAAAGATCCTCGACTAGATGGACTGACACAGTGTCTGAAACAATGGGCTTAAACATAAATAAGATTAAGTATATGGCACAGAATTGAGGACTGTTTCATTCTGATGTACATAAGGTTGCCATGAGTCAGACTCAACTTGATGGCACCTAACAACATAAGGACATCAGTCATGGACTCTATCCAGTGTGGTCTCATCATATATTTACTATGTCTGCGAGGACCTTATTTCAAAATAAGGTTACATTTTTCAGCACTGGGGCCTAGAACCTGAACATATGTTCTTAGAAGACAAAAATCCAACTCACAACCAAGGAGCAGCGAAGAGCCACATAGCCCAAGTACAGGAAGCTGTTAAGGAGGGGCTGTGGGTAGGCAGGTGTGTGTAGGTACATGCCCTTGTATGTTTCATAGACACATGTGTAGGTGTGTTGTGTGTGAACATGGACATAGGTGTGGGCGGGTGAGGGTGGGTATGTATAGGTGGGGGAAGAAGATGGGGAGGACAGACAGGTTGGATTTGACTTCCTGGAAAGTCGCTGCGACTGAAAAGAGGGAGGGGCTGGCAGGGTGGGAAGGACATGAGACCCTGTGGTGCTCTGAGGCACTATGAGGGTGCAGTGGGCAGATCTGCACCTAGGACGGAGGTTCTGGGAGCAGTTATGCCTGGAAATCTCACCGTGGGACCCATATTTACAGATGGCCCTGCTAGTGGCAGCAAGAGCACAGTGGAGAGGATGACAGGAAGAGGAAGGGCTGGCAGAGCCCTAGGAATCACCAACATGACTGGCAGAAGATGAGCCCAGGCTGTCATGTGAGGGTGAAGAGATGCAGGCAAGACAAGGACACAGGGCTCAGGACTGTGCCAGGGCTGTCACCAACGGTGACAACAGCCATGTCCTGTAATCTTACCAACCAGCTTCCTGGATTGTTTTCCTCTACCTGCAGAGAAATCATAGGTGGGCAAGGAGGAGCCTTTCAAAAGCTGGTCTTAGCGGCAGGGGCACTCAGCGGTAGCAAGTGGTGGCAGCAGGAGTTCGAGCAGCAGGAGCAAGTGGCACCCCTTGGTTACAACTCTTTTCTACACTGATGAGTCGGTAATCCTCAGCCAGCCTGTGAGTTCCAGCTCTTATGCAGGCCAAGGGGCACTGGGGGGCCTCAGCCCAGAAGTGTGACAGCTCTTACGCAGGAACTAGACATTGCAGTACAAGCACCAAACCGTGGTACTTCAGTGAACTGAAAGCTCTAGATATGAAAACAGCCATCCATGTGTCTAAAGACTCAATACACACAAGATAACCATCAGAGGGGATTTCAAGAGGTGACTAAAATGTTCTAAACCCCCATGGTGATGGTGATGGCTGCATCCCCTACTAAAATAGCTGGAATCACTGAAATATCGACTCGAAAACAGAATTATAGGATATGCAAAATATGCCTCAAAATGCTACGTTTTAAGTGAAGGAAGAAAAAGATTCCAGGAACCTTCCAGATCGGCAGGTGTTATGCTTTGAGTCTAAAATGCCCCCTAAAAGTCATGCATTTGAGCCCTTGGTCCCCAGCTGGTGACACTGTTTGTATAGACTGTTGAACTTGGGGAGGAAGTTTCTAGCTTTGCAGAAGTCAGTCATTGGAGGTGGGCCTTTGGAGGTTTTTACCCACATCTGTGGTTCCGTCACTCTCTGCTCCTGACCCACTCTGATGTGAGGTTGTCTATCACAGGCCTTGTCGCCTGCCCTGCCACCCTTGTGAACCGTGATCCTCTAAACATGAGCCTCCAATAAATATTTCCTCTCATCGATTTGCTCCAGCTGTTTCTCTGCCACACAGGGACACCAGCCGAGTGACACAACAGGGGTCTCAACCCTTAGATTTACCTCTCCTCCCTCCCCCCTGCCCAGTGAACTCAGCGTATGAACCCCGGCAGCCACACTGGAAAACACGATGAGCAAGTGAACTGCCAAGTCTGCAGCCATTCTGGGAGGATTCGCGTGGGTGAGGTGGGCTGATGTGGAAACAGCGCCTCCCGAAGGCTGGAGAAGGCAGCCCAGCATGGGGGATGTCTGCTGAAGGAACAGGCACTGAGCCCTATTGCGCCCGGCCCAGAGCCCAAGAATCGTAGGTTGAAGCTGGAGGAGGCAGCTGCCATGGAGCAGCAGGGAGAGGCAGGAGAGCCTTCGCCACAGCCAGCTGCCTGCAGTGCATATGAGCACGCTCGCCGCTAAGGCTGGCACATGCACCCAGGGGCTCTCACGAGGCCCAGAGCAGGGACTTGTGATTAAGATATCCATGTGCACGGCGGCGCCTCCTGTCCGAACATCCGGGCCGGACCGGGAGGTGCGTGGCCCACAGCTTGCCATCTATGCTTTTTGGTTTCTCCTGTTTTCCCTTCCCAAAGATAAGAGGGTCATTACACAGGCTTTACATTTCTTTTTCTGAGGCCCGCTTCCAAACTCGGTTTGGCCTTCCCCCTTCAGGGTCTGGTACTATGCTCTGGCTCTGGCCTCCTATGTGTTCCCCAAACCTCCTGAGCCCTTAGGCTCCCCTTTTCCTCGGCAGGCCCTTTTCCTGCCTTGCCTCCAGAGCTCCTGGCTCCTTTTCCTTGCCACAGGCTCCTTTCCTGCCCTTCCTCAGTGCCCCCTGGCCCCTTCACAGGCCTTTGATCTTTCTCACACAGGCTCATGGCCTCCTTTCTCCCTTAGGCTTTGGTCTTGCCAAGCCGCCTTTCGCCTTTCCACATCTTCCCGTTGCCAGGAGGTTCCGTTCTTTATGCTCTCCTGCCACTCTGTGGGTACACGCCTCCCCTACGTGCCCGTGCAGACCGGTCCCCAGACTTAGGGTCCCTGCCTAGGGCTAAGTGCATCTACTCCTGACCACGTGGCACTCACTTTTGCTGCTGCAGACGGACCCGTTGGCCTTCCGTCCGTTGCTCACAGTCCCCGTTCGTCGTCCTCACAGCCTCCCGTCCAGTGTCCCGTCTGGTTCTCCCTGAAGCATGGCTGCTTCTGCTCCTCCTCCAAGCCCCCTTCTCAGGAGAGGGCTTTCTGCTTTTTCTTCCTGTTCCCCGTTCAGGATGGGGATTCCTCCTTTTCCAGGGTCCTCTCTCAGGATGAGGGTCTTTATCCACACCCTGTGTGGGTCCCCCCTCTATGTGGGGTCCCTGTTCAGGCGACACCTCTTTGTGGGGCACACAGGCGACAGGAAAAAGCCTCTCGGCGCTGAGAAGGGCAGGGAGGAAGCCAAAGGAGTGTTAGCAGCCTGAGTGTTTGCAGCTCTTTCTGCTGCCTTGGGGCAGCTGCGGCTCTTCCGCCTCCAGCGCTGGGACCGGAGACTGTCCTCAGCTTCTGTCCCTAGGCGCTGGGCAAAGGGACTGTCCTCAGCTTTCTTGTAGTCCTTGAGAGTGCTGTCTAGTTGTCCTGGTCTCAGTGGTCACGAGGAGAGATGCTTCCGTGTGAGAGAGTTCTTTCCTCCTCGGTGGTCAGACGGAGAGCGTTCCCAGCAGGAAGCATCAGTAGCCACCGCCCTCACCAGCAACCGCACCACCAGCTCCACCAGCTCTCTCCACAGCCTGCTTCCATCACCAGCTCCTCCTGCTTGCTCTGCTTCCTCACATGCAGAGCGAACTTAATTTATATAGCCCTTGGGTAACAACTGCCTCAAGATAACAATCAGGTGGGGGTGCGAGGGGCTAGGTGCAACCAATTTAAATTAAGAGTGAAACAAGATGTTGCTCCTTTGGTAATCAAGGGCAGACCCTTGATTACCAATCAGGAGGCAAGATGTTGTTGTTAGGTGCCTGTGAGCCCGTGTCTGATTCATAGCGTTCCTATGTACAACAGGTGAAACACTATTGTTACTGCTTCTCTGCTATTCATAGGGTTTTCAATGGCTGATTGGCTTTTGGGAGTGGGTTGCTGGGTCCTTCTCGCAGGAGCAAGATGAGGGTTGAATAATTCCCTACAGCAAGCAACACCTCCCAAACCAAATTTCAGGGCCAGCTATGGTAGTTAATTATGTTGGCACCGAGCCAAGCCCATCATTTGTTTTTGCTGAGGGCTGCTCTGTGCTCAACGGCAGGGCTGAGTACTTGGAACAGAGGCTGCATGTCCACAAAGCTGAAGGCACTCCGTGGTCTGTTACAGAAAAAGCTGTCAAACTCTGGGTTAAAGAGAAAAGCCTGGTGGCCACCGCAGGTCACTTCATGAGACACGGATAAAGATACTCCCACTTATAGAACCCGTGGTGCCACAAGGCAGCTAAATCCTTTCAATCACATCTCCAAAGTGACCTGGTGGTCAACTAATCCACGATGAAACAGGATTAATGCAGGAAACAGAAGAGAATTTTAAATTTCTAATTAGCATCCACAGAGAGACTTGAAAGGATATTGCATCCATAAAATACGAAGTGGCTGCAGTTTTTTAAATGGGAGATTAAGGAACAAGAAGGAGACGTTTGATGTTGAAAACATGGCCACAAAAATAATGGGAGCTGTGAGTAGCATGGCTAAACCCCGAACTGGTGAATTAGGCAAATTCATTAAGTCTCTGGGACTTTAATGAGAAATGAGAAATGAGAGTGATAGGAATTATGACCACTAGGTTAAGAGACATTGACTATAGATCCAGGAGAAGTGATGTTATTCCAATGGGGTCCAAGGGATCATGGAGGAAAGAAGTAATTAAAGAAGTAAGAGAAGAAAATTTCCTCTTAAATAGAAGCTGACTTGAGCCTTTAGGTCATGGTGTCCTCACAAGTAGTCATGAAAAAATGACACACTCCTACTTAGACCCTGGCAAAACTTATGACTCAAGGATTAAAAAGTCCTTTAGGCTTCCAGAGTAAACAATTTAAAATTAACATAGATTGCTTTTAAAAATACTAATATCAGAAATCCTACTAGCATTGGTTACTCTTGTTTGTAACATGTATGCAGTAGCTAGTGTTCAGAGGAAAGGAGAGTTTGAAGTCATAGTTCTTCCAGACAAGATGCAGCTCTAGCATGGGGGCAAAATGAACTTGGACAGAAGGCAGACTGTACCTAGCTCTTTTAGAGAAAAATAATAATAACCATGGGGCACAAATCAGTAGAATGAAAGGAAAATAAGAAAGGGATGGAGTTGGCATAAAAAACAATGGTGAGCAAATAGATCATTAAAAGTTACAGTGAAGTCCAAGTAATTACTGAGAAAATGAGGTTTAATGCCGTTGTTAGGAAATAACTCCCCAAACAGACAAGACATAATGTTCTTAAAGTAATTGACATAATGTGAAAGAAAGTTTGTAATATTCTGGAACTAAAATTCCAAATGATTGCAATAAAATTGTGCCAAATGCCTTGTCATATTCAAGTGGTAATTTGTGAAGACCTAGTAATTTTTGAAGGCGATGGGAATATAGATTTTAAGAGTTTATCAGTTAGGACCATTTTCACTGTATGGAAGAGAGACCCAACTCAATCCAACTTAAGCAAACTATGACTATTTTGAAAGGACGCTGCAATGATTCATGGGACCCAAGGAGGACATCATGGTTGGCATTTAGGAACAAAAGGAAACAGGGGTTCAAATGTCAAATGTGGGAGCTGAATCAAAATTATTAGAAAGAAAAAATCTTATGCAGAGGTCAGAACATAATAAAAAAAAAAAGCAAAGAAGGGTATTATTATAGATGGTCTAGAAAATTCATGTAATGGTTCTGATAATGTAAAAAGAAAGTCCACTGCAGAAAAAGTTTCTATCTTAAACAGAACTGGAACCCAAGGATATATAGAAAAATATTACCATAAAAAGATAAGCAAATGGAAGAGAAATCTTTACTGAGGGGGTCAGACGGGAGGGGGAGAGGAAGCACACAAGAGAGTAAGGGGGAACCTATATGAATAATGTACAACAAAATGCATATACGGAAATGTCACAATGAAAAGCATGTCAGAATGAATCACATTAAGGTGTACATTAAAAATTTCCAATAAAAAGATGTCAAATGTCATCTCTGTCCTCTCTCCATCTGCACCGATGTGTCCTTCTCTCTGAGTCCATCAACTTCCTGTTACCGAGATCCACTAGCAAGATGTTGTGTTATTGTTGTTAGGTGCCATCTAGTCAGTCGGTATCCGACTCATAGTGACCCTCTGTACAACAGGGGAAACACTATTGTCAGTGCTTCTCTGCTGTTCATAGGGTTTTCAGTGGTGGATTGATTTTTGGGAGTGGGTCCTTCTCCCAAGCCTACAGCTTCTGGTGTTCCCAGGTGGTCTCCCATTCAAGTACTAACCAGGCCCAACCCTGCTTAGCTTCTGAGATCTGATGGGATCGGATGCCACAGGGCTACAGCTGCAGGCTTTGTCTAGCTTAGTGAGACAAATGTCCCTGCCGCCCCAGCACCCAGCTATAGCAGCAGCTCTCAGAGCGGCCACCCAGCTGGGTCCTGGCCCCTTGACAAACATTTTCCCCTCTGGAAGGAAAACTCGCCGTCACAATCACAACGCAACCTCAGGACGCCAGGCAGCCGGCCTGGCCGAGGAAGGGCCGTGGGGGAGCCGGAGCTGATGAATTTAAGGGGGAGTCCAGGGGGAGAATCTTGCAGCTAGAGCCGAGAGGCATCTTAAAAGCACACGATAAATACATCACACACAACAAACAGAAGCAGCTGCTTTGCTGATAAATACTGAAGCTGGGGAACGTTCGAGATGAAGAGGCCCCGCCTGAAAAGATGAGAATTAATGCGGAAGCAATGATGTCAGAGGACGGCTCAGGCTGCAGGCTCCACGTCCAGGCCCTCGTCTGTCTCCCCCCAGCTTATGCTACCGCCACAGCGGAGGCAATTCCTCTGGGGAGCCGGCACTGCCATTTGTTTTTAAGGCAATCTGATAGTTATGATCTGCTGGGTATTTACCAAGCCGCCGTGCGCTTTCGTGTGCCATGGTCATTCTCGTTTGTGGAATGAATCTGTTTTGGAGGTGTCACTTGGGTGATGAAGATAAAGTGGCGTTGGGCCAGGCCCTGAGACATCCCAGCTGGGAGTTCTCGGGCCGCATATGCATCCTAGGTGCCCTGCAGACCTTTTCAGTGCATTTGGTGTCCAGAGCTGCCCTGTGGCAGAGACTCACCCCGGGATGCCAGCCCCATCTTGTTGTTGTTGTTGTTGGGTGTCATCTAGTTGTGTCTGACTCAGAGCGACCCTCATAGGGTTTCCAATGGCTGCCTGTTTTTCAGGATTGCCTTGGGAGTGGGTTGTCACGTCCTTCTCCCATTTTTGCGGTGCTGGGAATCGAACCTGGGACCTCAGAGACTGCAGAGTGGTGCTCTACCAACTGAGCTAAATCCCAGCCCAGATAGCCCCATCTTAGAGGTGGTAAAACTGAGGCCCACAGGTAGGTGAGGTAACCATTGCCTGACAGAGCCAGGACTCAAGACCAAACCTTTTGGCTCCAAACCCAGTGACCTGGCCCTCACCCTGCCAGCCTGCACAGAGCTCTGGGGTGACGCCCCACACTGCCACCACCCCAACACCCTAGGCAGAGGGACTAACCTTCTGCACCTGTGGGAGGCAGGCCTGGGCTCCAGGGAGGGGCACGGAATTAGGCATCAACGCGGCAGAGCTGGGGTCTGCTTGGTTCACGTGAGGCCCTTGAAATTGGACAGAGCTGGGTTCAAGTGGCCACTGCCTGCTGCCCGCTGCCACTTGGGCTGGAGAGGCTTCCTAAATACATTAAATCACACAGAACAAACAGAAGCAGCTGCTTTGCTGATAAATACCGAAGCTGGGGAACTTCGGAGGTGAAGAGGCCCCGCCTGAAAAAATTAGAATTAATGCAGAAGCAATGATGTCAGAGGACTGATCAGGCTGCAGGCTCCACGTCCAGGCCCTTGTCCATCTCCCCCAAGCTTATGCTGCCGTGACAGCTGAGGCAATTCCTCCAGGGAGCCCATTGCTTCCTCTAAAAAGATGGAAATGAGGCATCTGCCCCTGGTGGGCTTCTGGGAAGGGTGTGCCATGCAGCTGCCCTGTTTGTGTTTGGCCTGGTGCCTGGCACATAGGAGGTACTCATTAAACGTCCTCTTTATGTGCACTGTGGTTATCTTGCTGTGTAACAACTTGTCCCCAAGTTGAGCAGCTTAAAACAACCTTGAACTTCCATCAGTTCCTGGGCTCTATGGCCAGGAAGTGGGCAGCAGCTCTGTATTTGACACCAGCAATGACTTCCGGCTGGAAGACTCAGACCAGATCTTGAGGGAGAAGGGAGGCAAGGACGTCGCTAAGAAGCCCACGGGAGCCAGAAAGTAACTGAAGGAACTGGCAGTATCCCTTGCCACTCCTGGCCAAGAACACGCTTTGCATGAACCCCGCTGATGGCCCCTGAGGTGACAGAAACAGGTTGTCCCCAACTTTTAGGAGGGACAAAGCCTCCGCAAGCTAAATCCCAGATCTGGAACGTGAATGCGCCCCGCCCGCCCTTCCAAACAGCTTAGCAGAGCGCCTCTATGCACTGCCCAGCAAGGGTAACGGCCGCCCGAGGGGCTCGCAGGTGGGGGAGGTCCCAGAAGCCCTCCTCGGCTGCTCTGGCAGCACCCCTCAAAGGACAGTTGCTCCAGGTCCCCTGGAGCAGAGGGGGCCACCATGCCACCATGGGCTGAGATCCTTGAACTGAGGCACCAACCCTGTGCAGCAAGTGCCAGGCACCCATGTTCCAAATGGGAACACGGAGGCTGGAGGAGGATCAGCAAACACGGTGGGTGGTAGGTAGGTAGGCAGACAGACAGACAGACAGACATGGCAGAGATAGACAGGTGGTAGGTGATAAATGGAGACAAATGGGAGCAAGGCAGATAGTAGCTGAAGGCTTGATAGGTAGGCAACGGATAACGGGTGGAAGACATGTTGCGCTCAGCTTATGAAAAGCACAAATCAGCAGGTTGGAGGAAGGGGGTTTTGCTCAGCGCATTACCAGCAAATCGTAGGAAGCGCTGGAGGCTGGAAGGTGGGTTGGGGCGCGTGAGCACCTCCACTCTGCCCGAGTCTCCGTGAGGCTCTTTCTCATCGTGAATGGTCGTTATGGCCAACTCCAAATGAGCTAAACTTGACCTAACCTTCCAGTCGCCACGTCACAGAGCACCAGTGCTGAGTCCCCGTGGTGGAGACGCACAGGGACCCACACTGGCTAAACGAGGGTTCGGACTCGTGGGTGAGCGAACGCCAAATGGCTTCAGAGCTGCTAATAGGATGAGAGGTTAAAATTATTTCCACGGTTACTTCAGCCTCATTTCCCTGATTGGGCTTCACAGTGCCCTTATGTGTATGCGATTCCTAAGTAGATAAAGACACATCCGGGCCGGGTGTGGTGGCGAACGCCTGTAATCCCAGAGGCTAGGGAGGCGGAGGCGGGAGGATCACAAGTTCGAGACCAGAGGCAGTCTGCGTCACTTAGCGAGACCCTGTCTCAAAAAGTAAAATAAATGGGCTGAGGGCACAGCTCAGTGGTCCAGCACTTGCAGAGCATGCAGGCGCGAGGCCCTGGGTTCAACCCCCAGTACCGCAAAAAAAAAAAAAAAAAAGACACATCCGGCACACTGACTCCAGCTTCTCACCAAAGTGATATATGTCATCCACGTCACCCAGGTGCTGCCCAAGTGCCCGCTCTGTGCTCCATCCCTGCGCCACCACCCAACAGCAGCGTGGCCTTTGCCCCTCTGGGCGTCTCACCTGGGAGTCAGGGGACTGGCCGCCAGCCTCAGGGGTGGGTAGAAGCTGAGGCCCACAGGACTCTCCCTTGGTTGGCGACCCAGGGAGGACACGGTGGCTGCACCTGGCACAATGTGGAGGTCACGGGAACAGTTCTTTATTAAGAAATAACAGCAAGCCTGGCACCATGGCGCACGCCTGCAACCCTAGAGACTCGGGAGGCCGAGGCAGGAAGATTGTGAGCTCGAGGCCAGAGGCAGCCTGTGTAACAGCGAACGCTGACTCAAAACTCAGCAAAAGTACATGCAGGGCTCAGGCTCAACCCCCTGTACTGCAAAAGAGCGAGAGAGAGCAAGAGAGCGAGAGAGAGGGAGAGAGAGAGAGGGAGAGAGGGTAGAGAAAGACCATCAGCAGCCCCCAAACCCACACACGCTGTACACACACCACGCATGTACACACATCGTATACGCGTGTGCACACCACCACACATACCACGTGCACAGCACGGCATCCACACACCACACACTGTAATAAACACACAGCACACACGACCACATCTCACACACGCCACACACCTGCCCACGGCACCACACACCACACACACCTCACAAAGTACCCCCTACCACACACACCCTATCACACGCGCGTGACACACAATGCGCCCATGGGACATACGCCACCCTCCGCACCACACACAGGCACCAGCCTGTGCCCTACCCCACCTCACACACAGTGGGCCCACACGTCAGTCCAATAGCATTGCTCCATCCTGAAACCCGGGTGCCGGGCCTCAGGAGTAACTCACCCAGAGTACACGGTGACCGTTACCGACCTGAAAAGCGGCCATTTGACCAGTCCTCGCCATCTTGGTCTTCCTCCGAGCCCACCCGTGCCAGGGAAACCCCGTTGATCAATGAGGAGTGAGGTCCTGAGAGGAGAGCTGACCGGCCCAAGGTCACCCAGCTGGACAGTGGAGACGAAAGCACATCCCCTCCCGCAGGCCGGGTCCACAGCCAGGGCGCCTTGCTGACACACGAAGCTGAGGTGACCACAGATTCACAGCCACCTGGCTCACAGGATGCCCTCCCCAGAGGACGTCCCTCAGGTACGCACCGCGCATGGTGTCCTGTGAGCTTCTCCTGTGATGCCTTCGCAATGCCTCGAGGCTCGCAACCTCGTCCTTCCTTGGCCCCTGCCCTTCAGGGAGCCGTCGACCCTGGTCAGCCGAGAGCATGCCGCTGGCCGACAAGCCCATGGCCACAAGGAGACAAAGCACTAATGAGTGAGAAACTGGCCTCCCTATACGGTCCGCAGACAACTGCCCAGACGCCCACGAGCACAGCGGCGGACACTTGGCTTAGCGCTGCCTGGGAACCACAGGGGCGCAGGCTCCTGCCGCCGCTGTCTCTCTGCTGGCCACGGTGGCTGCCAGGGGTTGGGCGGGCTGACCAAGCAGCAACCACAGGCGGGCGTAAAGGTCAGTGGGTGAGGGAGGGAAGGTGGCCGCGCCGGGTTCCCAGCCCCAGCCTGAGATACAGGAGGCCTGCGTGAGGGTGGGGCCACCTTGAAACTGGACGTGGCAGACGGAGGGACCAGGGCAGCTCTGGTGAGACAGAGCGGGTCTCAGCACAGCACAGGTCGGCCCGAGGCCCAGGAAGGCGAAGCTACGCCAGCTTGGAGGTTGCCAGCCAGGGAGCGCACCCCCCCCCCCCGCCCCACACAGCAGGCTGGCTCCCTCAGCCCGGGCCTATTGTAGGCTGAGTGGGCGGCTCTTCCGAGCGTTCAGCTCCAGGACCTGGCCACGCTCCCAGCCCAAGGGACACTCGGTGGCTAGGGGCTCGGCCTGGGCCTGATCCGCTTCCTGCCGGCCAGCCACGCCCTCCCTCCTCGCGTCCACTCTGGGCGTCCTCCAGGCTCCGTGTGGCTGCCCAGCCTCTGTGCAGGTCATGGTCAGAGGCACAGCCCAGCAACCCAGTCCCCAACAAGGCTCCCCAAAGCTCCAGGGTCTCCCCCGGAGCTCCTGAGGAGGCCCTGCTCTTCCTCTCAGAACCCTAAGCTCGGAGTCCTCAATTCTGGGGCTTCCAAGCTGGTCTCAATCTCTTTTTCCCAAGTTTTTCCTGCTCCCCCCTGTCCACCTCATACTCTCCCACACTGTCCAGCCAGTCCCATCTTCACCTTTGTCCTTGTTCTTTTCTTCCCAAAATGTTCTCTATCCAACAAACTCCTATTTATCCTTCAATGCCCAGTAGAAATGTTCCATCCTCTGTGTAGACCTTGACTCTAAGAAGCCTATGCTCAAAGAAGTGTCCATCACACCTGCTCATTCTCCCCCAGGAGCTGGGACTGCCTACCAGACAGACACCAAGTCACGATGACTCACTGCGGCTCCCGCAGGCCCTAGATCAGGGCTGGGCTCAGGGTGTGCGTGAGCTAATGAATGAGCCCCATCTCCCTTTGGTGCAGAGACCTAGTGGAAGCTTTGGCCCAGGAACCCCGGGGCGGGCTCTGCCCTGGCCCTACACTCCCTGCTGTACCCAAACCACCGAAGGGCCCCTGCCCCTGGTCCTCCCACAGGGCCCAGAGTGTGGAGAAGGGTGGGCGCATGGAGCAGGAGGAAGACGTGCGAGGCTTGCAAGGGGCAATTATCACACCCAGAACCCGGCCCGCGTGTCTTCATCAGGCCAGCAAGTACATGATTACGTTATTACATCTCAAGTGGACAAGGAAATCTTACAGAGGGTAATGACACTGTAGAAGACGTTCTGTTCACCCGTCTCGTCCTCTCGTTCCTGATGACACCTTGTTAAAGCTCCCAGGACGTAGAGAATGAAACCATTAATCTGGAAATGCGATGGAAATCTTTCTGGGCACCGTGGCCTCCAAGCTCTGCCACTGAGCCCTGCGGACCACGCAGGGCCAGGACCAGCCTTGCAGGTCTGGGCAGCCCCCCCGAGGGCAGGTCCTCTGCAGGAACCCAGACGGCTCACTGACACCTCCCTGCAGTGCCCCAGCGCTGGCCGCTGAGGACCGGCCGGGACCTCACCCGCTTGGCACGGTGTTTGGGCAGCGCCCATGATGTGGTCAGACACTCACCCTGGCCATGTTTAAACCCAGTGAGGGTGCCCCCGGCAGAGCTGCTGAGGGGGGTGGGGAGGGGCTGCTGTGGAGAAGACCATTGACTCTGGGTTCAAATCCTGCTCCGCCCCAGCAGCTCCATGGGCTTGGGGCACAGACCTGGCCTCTGCGCCTCAGCTTCCTCCTCTGTGAGATGGGAGCTGAGTGGGCAAAGAGGCGCTCACACGGGGCGGGGGTGGGGACGCTGCTGCAGGCCCTGCGTCAGGGCGAGCACGGGGAAGTCAGGGGGGCAAACGCTGTCCACGAGACCCCGTCCCAATGGCCAGCAGCCCGTGCCTGGAACAGGAAGTGCGGCCCCAGGGGCCTGGGCCACTCGCAAGGCCCAGAGGGGGCAGAGGCTCCACCCACCCAGAGGACCCTGAGGGGCAGCCTGAGGGGACCTGCCCGCCTCTGCTCACTTCCTCTGCGTCTCAACTCCTTAGTGGCCTCCCTATTTTTATCATGCAAAGAGTCCACATAGGGACCTAGACACAGATGAGGCCAGAGAGGAAGCGCACAGGCCCACAGCCCAGCTTCGTGGCTCCGCCCTCTGCCCCCGCCCCCAGGACCACAGAGGGTGGCAGAGCCCCTGCCTCCAAGGTCCGGTGACGGATGCGCATGTGGCATCTTCTGACTGCCTCCTGTTCAGCAAGTGCGCTCTTTAAGGCAGCTCCGTTTACGGGTGATTTTTGAGGTTGATCCTTTCCCTTTTTTGTCACTCAGCAGAGTGCCAGAGACATTTCTGAACAAACTATTTTGACGCTGAAGTGGCAGCAGTGCACAGTCTCGAGGGGTCTGTGCAGACTAGGCAGTGAGTGGAGGGGCTTCTGGGGAGACAGAGGCAGCGGTGCCCCCGCGTGCCCGGCATCAGCATCCTGACATCAACCACATGCACTTGGCCAGGGCCCCTCAGGTGTGACCCAGAAGGGGCCTCGGCCTCCTACCCTCCCCTTTCCCCTGGGAAACCCTGACCCAGGCAGGGGCAAGGTAGAGGGAGCTGTAAGAGTACCCGGCCCGGCCCTGGTGGCGCTCCCTGCCCTGTGCTCATGCCGCTGGCCCCCAACCCCTGTCCGGTGACTCCATGGAGCATGGGGCAAGGGCTGGGCAGGTACCAGTCTGGAGGAGGCTCGTGGGCTGAGGTGTCGGGGGCATCATGGCAGAGACAGCCCCTCCCAGTGGCCCTGGGCAGATCTTCCCAACAGAGGCATCCCAGGCAGCAGAAGGAGCCGGGGCCAAGTCAGAGGCCTCTCCGGAACAGTGGAGCAGAGGCGTGGCCATGGCGGTGGGAAGGACATGCTCTGCAGAGGGCCCCATGGGAGGGTCCCCGAGGGCGCGGGTTGCTGGTGGCATGGAGGGGCAGGGCCAGGACAGAACGGGCCCACCAACCCTGCCCAGACTCTGGCCTCCATCCTGGTCCCAGAGCTCAGAGGCAGCCCCGGAAGTCACCTGAGGAGGGCCACTGGGGTGGACACAGAGCTCTCGAGGGCAGCATCGAGGCTGACGCAGCAAGGAGGCTGGGGGCAGGCCTCCGGGGCACGAGCCCCAAGGAGATGGCTGAGGGGAGGGGCACTGAGCCCCAGAGAGCCCGGCCAGGTCCTGTCCACTCCAGAGGTGCAGGTGGGCCAGGCACCCAGCCTAGACTTCCCAGGGCCAGGGCATCGTCAAGCCTTGAAGGAAGAGTCGGAGTCCCCAGGGAAGGCAGGACCCAAGGCCTCGGGGCACATGTGCCCAGAACCGTCCCACATCCAGCCCAGGTGCTACCCAGGGGCCTCGGCAGGGAGGGGGTGAGGAAGGGCACCAGGGCCTCAGGGGTGCCAGGGTGGCATGGGGGCCTCTCTTCGCCGTCTCTCCATCCCAGCCCTGCCCGCCGTCCTCCCCAAGTCTTGATGATGAGTGCACAGTGGTCACCACCAGACCCACAAAATTAGGCATCTGAGAGAGGTGAGGACCGCGTCTCGGTTTCTATGGCAACATGAGAATAATTCACCCTTCCCAGCCACACCGAAGGCGCACGTTTCCCTCCGTGTTATGAGCGGCCAATTATTTTTAATGGCCAGGTTAGCAGCGGCTGTCCCTGGGCTCCTGCCTCATTAGCATGCCTAGGCAGTGACCTTGTGAGGACGCTGGCCTTCAAGAGACTCCAGAGAGACTGACCTGGAATGGAAGCAGAGACGTGCCGCTGCACCCGGGGGCATGAGGCCAGGTGCCCGAGTCTACCCCGCAGCCTCCGACTCCATCGGAATAGCCAGGGCCTCGAGGGATCAGCGTGGGCTCAACATCCAGCAGTGTCCTCATTTCCTGGCAGGTGACCTCGAGTGTCCTACGCAGGCCCTGGCGTGGGATTCTAACGCCCGCCACTGATGCCCAGGAGGTGCTCAGTGCCTGCCTGCTGAGGGAAATGCCCACCTGTCACCCTCCACATGGCCAGGCCGCCTCACCAACACCAGCTGGGTTAAAGGCTCTCCTCCCCATTGTATCCTCGAGACAAAAGCTGGCCAGGCACCCTGAGTTTGAGGCTTGACCATGGGGTGGGGACCATCTGAGGTATTTTAAAGAATATTGTTTCCTTTCTGCCATCCAATTTTGAAAACTCTAGGGAGAATAAGGCTGTAGTCATACCACTGTGGCATCTGATCCTGTCAGATCTTGGAAACTAAGCACGGTTGGGCCTGGTTAGTACTTGGATGGGAGACTCCCTGGGAACACCAGGTGCTGTAGACGTGGGAGACGGACCTGGCTACACACTCCCAGAAATCAATCAGCCATTGGAAAACCTATGCATATCAGAGAAGCACTGACAATAGTGTTTCTCCTGTTGTACTTAGGGTCAGTATGAGTCAGACACTCCTACTGAGGGCCACTGTGCAGCAGAGCAAGGCAGGTGCAGAAGCAGGGGGGCCGGGGCCTCCCTCAATGCAGGGCCCAGGCCACGTCCTCTGGGATTGCTTCATCCATCTCTGAAACACTGTCCAGGGCCGGCCCGGTGCCCGGTCAAGACACCACCTGCTTCCTGGAGCTGGCGGCCTGGTGGGAGAGGACCCGGGTCTAGTAAATGGGTCACTGTGGCTGGTGACCGTGGTCTGAAGAAAAAAGAATTGAAGGGAGAGAGCGGGGTACGGGTGCAGCCATGTCACAGGACCAGGTGCCCCCTTCCACGCTGCCTTCTGCTGCTCCAGGTTGAGCCTGGCACCCCCA
The DNA here is from genome assembly GCA_007922755.1 of Pedetes capensis. Lineage (NCBI taxonomy): Eukaryota > Metazoa > Chordata > Mammalia > Rodentia > Pedetidae > Pedetes > Pedetes capensis. Next base: position 267,364 of record VMDO01000398.1, on the reverse strand, counting down.
GGATGGCCGCAGGCCTCCACTGCAGGGGCCTGTGACAGACGTCCATTCTCATGTCAGAGGCAGAGGGGCAGTGGCCTCTGTCCCTCCAGGATGGAAATGCGAGCTCAGGACAAAGTGGCAGGTGCAGGTCTGCCACCGTCAGCCACCCTGTGCGCGGCGAGGTCAACGGCCAGCCCCCACCCTACCCCTCGGCCTTCCACAGCCACAGCTGGGGGCACCCAGGGCTTCTGTAAAACAAACCTAAAAATTCTAGAGAGGCCAAGGAGTAATTATATCCACAGCCCATAATTAACCCCTATTATGGGGTTGTATCCAAATCATTGTGTAATAAGAAACTATAAAATTTAATATATTTACAAATATAAGTTATAGACGAGGCATTATTTAAAAGATACAAAAATACAGATGCATATGCATTACCTTTATGAATACGTAAACTACATTGATAATAATATGTAAATAAGACATCTGGCCGATGCCCTTTGTCACCACCTCACCGGCCCGTCCACGATCACGCTGACAGGCACACGGCCTCCCACCTGTGTATGCTTTCATGCACCTGCCCACCAGGACGTAGCATGCACACCTGCGTCCCGTGGCGCACGCCAGCTGTGGTCCTGGTGGGGGAGCAGCTTTGCTGGGGCTGAGCCTGTGGCCCTGGGCACCAGTTCTCTCTCGGAGTCTTGGAGTTTCTTCTGTAAATGGGACAGGGACAGTGGCTCCCAGCCTGGGCAGATGTTTGGGTGACCATGGTCCAGGGGAGGTCCCCAGAGTTGTGGCCGGCCACAGCACGCACATGCCCGAGCGCGGCCGTGTGCCGGGCTTCTGTTTCCACGCAAGGTTGCTGGCTGTCCCTGCTGATGGGGTTCATCTACTCACCCCTTCTAGCTGCCGCCCACCATGTCAATCGCCCTGTTACCGTCCTGCAGAATGGCTTCGGGCTTTTTCTAGCAAGCAGCCCGGAGTGCCGCTCAGGGGTGGGACGTGGGGCCCAGACCAGCTTGGTAGGCTCCCTGCTGGCTTCTGAGCCGGCGTCTGTTTGCAGAAGAGAGTCTATGGCAGGGGCCTAGGTGCATTGGAGTCTACCTTTTTTGCTACCAGATCCTCTACTATTCTTTGAAATTATAGAACTAGAATGTCTAAGAATTTTAATGGATTGGGAAGAATGTTCGGGAACCACAATTTATGTCTTTTCTAACCATGCTCCAAACTACAGGGCTGAAAGAGAATATAGGGCCATGGTTAGTACCTATGGTAAGTGAATTAGGAAAGACCTCTGTGTCATTCTCTGTTCTTGGAGATAAAGCCACTTTCCATCTAAGAGATCGTCTCTTGTTACTTTTATGTTAGATTTGTCTATGTCTGTTCTAAAAAAATAAAATTTCAGGTTATTATGTGGAAAAACAAAGAAGCCTGCCCTGCCCCCCTAGGGGACAGTCCCTACACTACCCCCCTCCAGTCCATGTTGGCTTCCTGCTGGCTGCTCCAGTCCCGGCTCACCTGATCTCCACAGGAAACCTGTCCCTTTGTGGCCTGCCCGCCTTGGCTGCTCTCACTGGCCCCTCCCGTCCCTTGCTGTGGCCTCCAGCCTTCTGTGAAGCAGCAGCCTTGTGATTTGTCCCACCTGCCTCAATATGCTGTCAACAGTAGCTTCCTGCCCTGTTCTTTTTCCTTGTTTAAAATGAAATCTACCCGTAGTTTGGGTCACTAAGCTCTAAGGCCACAGTCACAGGTTTTTAGTTAACAGGAACAATCTGGGGTGCAGGTTTTCTTCCCTGAGACCTGAATCCAGTCCAGAGCCACAGGAAGAAGAAGCAGGAAGCCCTCCGCCCGCCTGCCTCACCTGGGCTCCTGATTGGTTGGCAAAGGCTGCATTATTAGCCCTGGAGCAGGGGACCTGGGCACCTTGTGCCTTCACAGCCGGCAGACTTGCCGGGGGCCGGGGGCTGTGTTGACTTTGCTAACTCAGGCATAACAATGGTAAACAATACCCTGTCCCCACACAGCTCTGCCGACCGTGGCCAAGGTCAGGGTGAAGCTGGACACAGCTTCTCCTAAGGCCAACTCTGGACGTTTTCTCAGTGAGAGCCCTTGTTGTTGTTGTTGTTGTTGTTGTTAGGTGCCATCGAGTCGTGTCCAACTCACAGCGACCCTCATAGGGTTTGCAATGGCTGATTGTTTCAGGATTGCCTTGGGAGTGGATTGCCAGGTCCTGCTCCCATTTTTGTGGTGCTGGGAATCGAACCTGGGACCTCAAGAGACTGCAGAGCAGCGCTCTACCAACTGAGCTAAATCCCAGCCCCTGAGAGCCCTACAACCAGCTTTATCAGGGTCCTGAGGACCCAGAGCCTCTGCCCAGGCAGAGATGCCAAGAACCAACGGCAGGACCACAAAGCCCAGCATCATGGCCCAGTAAGCTGCCCAGATGCAACCCTGGCACAGCCTGAGGCTGGGCAGGCAGAGCCAGGTGTGGAGCCCCTCCACCCCACCTCCAGCTCACACGTCACTTTGCTCCCTACACTCTGAACACCAGGGTTGGAAAAGGGTGCCCTAGAGCACCTGGGCATGGTGCCTTCGGAAAGCGAGAAACCTGAGGCAACCCTTCCGTGTCATTCGGTGACCACTGGTCCACTCAGGGGTTTTACTTGCTTTTTGAGTCAAGTTTTATAATTTGTATTTTTCTAGAAAACTGTCCACTTCAGCCAGGTTTTTAAAGTCAGGTACAAAGCTGCTCATAGGATGCATTTGTGATTTTTTTTTTTTTTTGATAGATGACATTTTATGGAGCACATCCGACCAAGACGTACAGTGCTCCCAGTAGATCCTCTCCCCACGCGGGCACAGCTTCCCCAGGAGCATCATCCCACACGAGTGGTACATCCGAGACAATCAGTAAGCCAGCCTCCCCACGCCACGCCACACAAAGTCCACCCCACCACACCTGAGGGCCGGCAGTAGTTCCTCAGAAACGCATCGGGCTTGCTCTGCCCGTGTTCAGGTTAGGCTGCCATGTTTACACAAGTGCATGGCTGAGGGTGGCTCTCCGGAGCATTCCAAACTCTCCCTGTCCTCGCTAAGGCTTTCCTAACATGATTTAGGGAGTCCAGAGGCTCTCAACCATACTTGTTTTTGGAGAGTATTCCCCTCACATTTATTTCTCCCATCTTTATAGTTCAAAAAGTTTCTTTCCAGTGTATCTCTTCTCAATAATATGCTATATTTTATGGAGTCCAAATATACATAAGGTACCTTGTTTGACTCATAGCGACCCTCACAGGGTTTTCAATGGCTGAGTGCTTCAGGATTGCCTTGGGAGTGGATTGCTAGGCCCTTCTCCCATTTTTGTGGTGCTGGGAATTGAACTCGGGGCCTCAGAGACTGCAGCGCAGCGCTCTACCCACTGAGCTAAATCCCAGCCGGACTCGACGGCACCTAACAACAACAACAACCTTGTTTGACTAAGTTTAAATTATTTGTCACAATCATTTACATACATGAGCTTACCTGTTGTTGTTGATGTTAGGTGCCATCAAGTCAAGTCCGACTCATAGCGACCCTATGTACAGCAGATCGAAACACTTCCCAATTCTGTGCCAGGCACACGATCTTATTTATATTTAAGCCCATTGTTGCAGACACTGTGTCAATCCATCTGGTGGAGGGCTTTCCTCTTTTGCGTTGACCTGCCACTCTCCCGAACATGATGTCCTTCTCCAGGGATTGATCTCTCCGACTACATGTCTGAAACATGTAAGACGCAGTCTGGCCATTCTTGCTTCCAAGGAGCACTCTGGTTGCACTTCTTCTAGGACAGATTTGAGCTTACCTGGCCATGTTAATTAACCTTTCCTGGTCTGCTTTATTCTTTTCACCTCCTGCTCTCTTGGTTTTATTCATCCTCTCATTCTCTCCATCCCCACCTCACCCCCTCAGTTTCTGAGGTGCAGTCTTGCTATGCAGCCCAGCCTGGCCTGAAGCTCTTGCTGCCTGGGGTCTCAGGTGTGCTCCTGTCTCTCCTCCTCCTCCTCTCCTCTCCGGGAAGCTGTACACCCTGTTTCTACTCTTTGAAAAGTTATCGTTCATTTTCTAAATGCTTTCTTAAACTTCTGTTTTCTGAGACATCCCAAAGTAACCCAGGTGAGCCGAGCTGCCGCTGGCCACGAGCTGCCAGGGGCCGGGGGCTGTGTTGACTTTGCTAACTCAGGCATACAGCAATAACGACCCCCACTGCTGAAAATCTATATGGAAAAATATTCAGCAATGTTCATGTTTACCACAGCCACATTTGCAACAGTAAAAAAAAAGCCGCTTAATGTATAATAAGGGAATAAATGAATTATGTTAATCCATGCAACTGAATATTATGCAGTCATTAAAATCGTGTTTTTGAAGGATCTTAATGACATGAGAAAATGTGCCCGGCATTAGCATAAACAGGATGTCCTAGGAGGTCTCTTTCTGCCTGGGCTGCAGTGAGAAGGAACTCCATGTGGCACAGGCATGGCAGGAAAGGCCACGTGTGCCACCCGAGCAGGAAGGGGGCTGCTGGGTCAGAGAGCGTGACCCCCACTGCAGTGGCTGAGGCCGACTGCCCCATTTGTGGGGAGGGGGTGAGGTGTGAGAACCCTCACACTCTGCTGGTGGAAATCGAGGTAGGAGAAACTGTTTGGAGCGGGGTGGGACTCATGGCGACCCTCATGGGGTTTCCAATGGCTGATTGTTTCGGGGTTATCTTTGAGAGTGGACTGACACATCCTTCTCCCGCTTTTGCAGTGCTGGGGATCGAACCCGGGTCCTCAGAAAGTGCACAGCAGAACTCTACCAACCGTTACCTATTACTGTGATGGAGACACGCCACACGGCTGTACAATCCTGCTTCTAGGCAAACGCTCAACAGCACTGAGCACACACACCTGCCAGGAGACACCCATACAGGTGTTCAGAGGGTTGTTTCTGACAGCCTCTAACTAGAAACGCCTGCAGCTGTAGCACTACGGCATCCCATCCCAGCAGGTCTCGGAAGCTGAGCAGGGTTGGGCCTGGTTAGTAGTTGGATGGGAGACCGTGTGGGAACACCAGGTGCTGCAGGCTTGGGAGAAGGACCCGGCAACCCACTCCCAAAAATCAATCCGTCATTGAAAACCCTATGAACAGCAGAGGAACACTGACAATAGCATTTCACCTGTTGTCCATAGGTTCACTAAGGAGTAGGACACTGACTCAATGGCACATGACAACAACTGGAAACAGCCCATGTGTCCATCTGCAGTGGACTGGATAATCGTTATCTATGCACATAATGTGAAAGTACAGAGCAAAGGAAAGGAGTGAACGATATTCCCACAAAAAGAAGGTTGAGCAAAAGAAGTTGTTTGTAAAACAGTACATGTTACCTAATTCCACTTACGTAACAGAAGTTTGGGCAAGAGTTAGCTCACTGAGTAGACTGCTTCTCTGCATTCAGGCCCTGGGTTCAAGCCCTAGCACTGCAAAAAATATGGGAGGACTTGGCAGCCCACTCCCGAAGCAATCTCAAAACAATCAGCCATTGGAAACTCTGAGAAGCAGAGAGCACTGACATAGTTCCAGGCCCGGGACAGAGTGAGAGAGCGTTTCATTCTGTGTACATATGAGTCGGACCCATCTTGATGACATCTAACAACAACAACAGAAGTTTAAAAACAAGCACAGCTGAGGTATGGCTTGGGAGTCAGGGTGGTGTCATGTCTGGGAAGGAGGGGGCTGGGCACTCAGGGGTAGGCACGTTCTATGTCTCCTCCTCGGCTGCGGTTATGGGGTATTCCTCTGTGATAACCCACTAGATACGTAACAGAGTGTGTAACTTCTAGAAGAGAAAGGAAGGGAATTGGAGCTGGGTGTGGGGGACGCAGGCCTGTAATCCCAGCGCCAGTGAAGCTGAGGCAGGAGGATCGGGAGTTCAATATTTTTCTGTATAGATTTTTAGCAGTGAGATTCATCAGTCATTCATGCTGCAGTGCTAGATTTGGGTCATGCCCTCCTTTGGTTATGTTAGACTTCACACTTTAAAAGTAGAAACAAACAAAAAAATCACAGACTAAAAGAGCGCATTAGCTTTCTAGGGCCAAATAACAAATTACCACAACGTGGGCCAAGGTCAGGCAGCTGGTACTGATGTCGCACGGTGTGTCTTTCCCATTTCTTTGTTAATGATGTAAACATGCTATCAGTTCCTTGTATTGCCATTTTTGTGTGTGTGAATTGCCTGCTTTCTGCGTTGTGTTCATTTTTATTGATGTTTAAGTACTAAGTAATGTGCTAAGGAATTTACATGTCTCACTTAGGTTGTAAATACCCGTGTCCAGCTTGTAGTTTATTGCTTACCTTTATTTAGTGAGGTTTTTGCATGGAGGCAGTCATTACAGTTGCCTGTGTAGCCATCCTAGAGAGTTTCTCAGTATTTCCTATGTGGACTTTACTAGGGGCATCGTGTTCAGAAAAACCTCTCATTCCCATAGACATGTTGTTGTTGTTGTTAGGTGCCGTCGAATCGGTATCTGACTCATAGCGACCCTCATAGGGTTTTCAATGGCTGTTTCAGGATTGCCTTGGGAGTGGATTGCCAGGTCCTTCTCCCATTTTTGCGGTGCTGGGAATTGAACTCGGGACCTCAGAGACTGCAGCGCAGCGCTCTACCCACTGAGCTAAATCCCAGCCCAGTCATAGACACAGCCATCTATTTTTTGAGTATCCGGAGGGCTTTTTTATATTTAAATCTGTTCAACTAGAATTGATTAGGCTTATACTTTTTCTCCTCAAAGAATAATCAGCTTCGCGTGCGTAGGTTCATTCCTGGGCCCTCTATTCTGATCCACTGGGTGATGTGTCTATTGTTATTATTTTGCCAGTTTCACGATGTTTAATTACTACAGCGTCGTGGTTTAGGTTGAAGTCAGGTAATATGATGCCTCCTGCTTCATTCGTGCTCAGAAATGGCTTGACTAACTGGGTTCTTTGGCGTTCTGTGTCATTTTGTTGTTGTTGTTGTTAGGTGCCATCGAGTCAGTATCCGACCCATAGCGACCCTCATAGGGTTTTCAATGGCTGACTGTTTCTGGATTGCCTTGGGAGTGGATTGCCAGGCCCTTCTCCCATTTTTGCGGTGCTGGGAATTGAACTCAGGTCCTCAGAGACTGCAGCACAGCACTCTACCAACTGAGCTAAATCCCAGACCTGTGTCATTTTAGGTTTTATTTCCACCAAATGTTTTGTTAGGATTTTGACAGGGACTGCATTGGATCTTAGATCCCTCTGGGTAGTTTGGGTGTTTTAACAACAGTAGTTCTTCCATCGCATGAACATGGGGTATCTTTCCACTTACTCTGTCTTCTTTAGTTTATTTCATCAATACTTTATAGTCTTCAGTGTACAGATTTTTTACCCCCTTGGTTAAATCTGTTATTACTTTATTTGTAGCTATTATAAATTACGAACTTGCTCTTTCGGTGTCTCTTTTGGAGCGCTGTTAGTATATAAATGTGCTGCTGAGCTGTGTGCAGACTTTATGCCCTCCAACTTTACTGAGTCCATTTATCATATCTCCCTCTGTCTTCCCCCCCCCCCCTCTCTCTGGACTCTATCATGTAATCAGCAGGCAGGGGTCCTTTCTCTCCTTCTCTCCTTCTCTAGTGGCCTTTTGTTTCTACTCTCCCTGACTGGTCTGGGACTTCCAGGACCATGAGTAGCAGCGGGGAGAGTGGGCGTCCTTGTCACACGTCAGGCCTTACAGGAAGAGGCTTCCCCTTCCCACAGCAAGCATGCTGGCCGTGAGCTTCTCACACAGGGCCCTCACTAGTTTGGAGATTTTTTTTTTTTTTTTAAATCATGGAAGGGTGTTGAACTTTGACAAACGCTTTTTCTGCACCTAATGAGATGGTCATGTGGTCTGGGCCCACCGTTTTGTTGATTTGGTCTGGCAGCACACTCCTGAAACACTTCCCAATCGCGACAACAATCCACCATGGGAAACCCCGAGTAGCAGAGAAGCACTGACACAGTGCAGGGCACGGCATGGCGTTTCGTGCTGTTGTACACAGGGTCTCTATGAGTCAGACCCAACTCCACAACATCATCACGTTTATGACATGCACGTGTTGGAACGTCCCTGTGCCCGGGATAAATTCTACTCAGCCATGGTGGTTAACGCGGTGAACGTGGCCTGGCTGTGTTGTTTAGGGTTTTTGCATTGATCTCATGGAGCACGTGGGCCTGTAAGTTTATTCTCTTGCGTTGTCCCTGTCTGGCTTCGTTATGGGGCTAATCTAATTCTCTTGTAAAGAGAGTTGGGAAGGATTCCCTCTTCTTTGACTTTTGGGGAGAATTTGAGAGGGGTTGGTGTCAGTTCTTTAAAACTTGGGAGGCTGGAGACGTAGCTGGGTTTAGAGAGTTTGCCTAGCATGCACAGCCCAGGCACTTGGTCCCCAGTACTGGGGAAAAAAAAAAAAACCCGACCCTGGACTCTTCTTTGACGGAGAGTTTTCATCAGCCTCACTTTGCCAATGAAACGGACTCAAGGATTTGTCATCTGCAGCCAGTCACGCCAGTGGCTTTGTGCACGCCAGTTACCCCCCACGAAGAGGTTCCAGGCCAGGGGCTGCAGGATGGATCTAGGAAGGCCTCGGCACTACATGGCCAAACTCCATGTCCGCTACCCGTGGGCAGAGTGTCAGGCTGGAGGGAAGCCAGTGCCAGGGCCAGCACTGGGTGGCCGGGAACAGGGTGGCTCTGGGGAGGCCACATCCAGCCACAGATCTGGAGTGAACCCCCCTGAATGTCCACCCTGAGAACAGATTGCTGGGTCACTGGGCTGGGCCAAAGCCGCCACTTGCGGTAGGCGGTGCCTAGACGCTCAGGCTCAGGGAGGCCCGTCCTTCACAGCCTGTCCGTGTGTCCTAAGTGAGTTGGTGTGCTCGGCATACAAACCCTCCTCTGATCACTCCGAGGCCCCAGCCCACCCCACTGGTGCAGCTGTCCTTTCCAGGGGCCTGGCTGCCACATGCAGCAGCAGGGCCAACACACTGGCCTCTCTTGTGGGCCAGGCAGGGTGAGGCGCACAGTGACAGGTGCCACCCTAGGTGGGACGTGTCGAGGAACCCAGGGGGCTTGGGCATCAGTGCACAGGCAGCGAAGACCCCATGTGGAACTTAAGTAGCCGCCATGACAGCAAATGACAGTGCGAGGCAGCCGCTGAGCTCTGGTAGGCGCCCAGACTCTGAGCCTGGTGGCGGCTGGGAGGGACAGCTGGTCAGCAGCAGCGGCCAGCCCGCCCTGCAGTTCCGGACCTCCGGCCCAGCTCCAAGCTGCTCACGGGGGTACAGGACTGAACGGCCCCACCTGTGGAGCCAGCACCCACAGCCACCCCAGCCAGTGGGCAGCACAAGGCAGCAGAAGGCCAGGGCTGCTGAGGCGGTCGAGAGGGTGGGGTGCAGACACAGGGCACCAGGCAGGCATGGGTGCCTCGCAAGCCCCCTGAGGATCTGGCCTTGGCAGGGCTGCACCTCAATGATGCTGGGCGCGGGGAGCCATGTCAGAGTGCTGGGGGTCGGGGATACAGGTGGGGTGAACATGTCATGAGGTGCAGGGGCACAGCCCCAGGGGCTCACCTCGCACAGGCCTTTTACAAAGCAGGGGCTTGACAGATGTGGCAAGGCGGAGAGGGTGTCTTGCCCAGAGCTGGGCAGAGGCTGCCCGAGGGGCTGGCCTGGACCCTGGCGCTCACCACACCTGCTCCATGCCCCCAGCGGGGCCGAGCCTGGGCTCTGGGGCATCAGGACGAGTCTGAGTCCTGCCAACAGGCAGGTGGCTTCTGTGTGCCACGTGCACAACTGCCCCTTCCTCCTGCAGGCCCCACAGGTGTCCCCATGGCCTCGGTGCTGCCAGGCCCCACACCAGGCCGGGGCCTACTCCTCCGGATCCGGTCGGAATCACGGCCAAGGCTATGGCTGCGTTAAGCATCTTTATTCCACCTCCAGTCCACGTTTCCAGCATGCCCCATTCCAGGCACGTGCCCTGCCTGGCTCGGGCCACCTGCCGAGATGCAGGACTGTCACCAGCGCCCCGTGCACCCAGCCTAGCATTGGCCCACATGCAAACACGCCCAGGACCTGATGGAGCTTGGTGGCTCCTCCCCTCTAACGATACAGTGCCTCGAGAGACAGATCTTCCAAGCCCCCGGTTCTGGCCGCACTAAGCAGTCTGAGCTACAAAAGGGGACGCCTCCAGGGTCAGCCTGGGCTAACTGAGGTGGGGTCTAACAAACACCAAGCCCTGGGCGCGACTTTCCTGTAGCGGATGGGCCCCAGCCTCTGAGCTGGTGGGAGGAAGCCCGGATCCTGCAGTGGGGAGCGAGGCCACCTGGTCTAAGCCAGCAGCCCTCCACTGACCGGAGCACACGGCCTCTGCACAGCATCTGTACTAGAGTCCTGCCGCACGGAGCGACCCTGGCTTACTTCACCAGAAGCCAGAATGCACCCCCGCGCCCCTGTGCATCCCGCAGCCTCTGGGAAGGGGCGTGGCTGCTCCCAGAGGGCTGGATCAGAGATGTGGGCCCCAGTGGGCTGCCCTGGGTCAGGGTCAGGGAGACTGTGGCTGCTGCCTCACATGGGGCCCGGGAGCCCATGGGCTGACCTGTCACTGAGGCCTGGCAGCCTGTGACACCCCTGGAGGAATGTGTGGGAGACAAGTCTGAGGGCGCCAGAGGGCCCGGGAGCCAGTCAGCGTGGAGGCAAAGTCTCTAACACGCCTGGCCAGTCAGGAGACAGGGAGGAGACGGACGGACAGGTGCAAGGCTGTGTGGGGAGCTCCGGAGTCCCCAGTGACTCCTATCCACCCTAAGCCAGGCAGTGGCGGGAAAAGCTACAGTGCCGGGCTGTCTGTGACCAACACGAGCTGAGTGACTGTCCCTGGGACCCTGAGAACAGCTGCTGCCACATGGGCCACTGACAGACCACTGAGGGCAAGTGGGGAGGACAAGAAATGCAGTCAGGCAACCGATGCGGGTCTTGCTCTGTGCCTGGCCTCCCTCCAGTCCCCCGGCCTCCCCAGGACCCACTCCTGACGGCAGCTTCCGGCAAGGCAGGCCCGGCCTTGGCTGGCTCCGCGCTCGCCGAGGCCCCACGTGACTGCGACGTCTGGCTGGGCGCTGCCCTGTATTTTATTCTCTCGCTCAGCAGCACAGAGCTTTGCCCTCAGGGGCCTGAGGTGGCTGCCCCACCTCCGCCTGGCACCTGGACAGCAGGCATCTCCGTCAGAGTCTGCCTCGTGGCTGCCCCAGGCTGGGGCCCGAGAGGTGGGCGTTTGGCAAGGACGCGCCAGGGGAAGGGCGAGGCGCGGGGGGGCCCCCAGCCCGTGTCTGGCATCTGCGGCTGGGGCTTTCTTTGGTATCTCAGAAGACTGAGGCTGCCATGGCCACCAGCCCGGGACCCTTCCTGGCAGGGGGCCCTCGGGGCGGGGCTGCCCCTCGGGGCCGGGCCGGGCCCAGGACAGCTCACGCGGGGAGGCCACTGCACGGCTCCAGGCTCACTTCTTGTAGTGATTGGGGGCGTCGGCGAAGGCGAACTTGAGGCGGTAGGCCTCGGCCAGCAGCAGGCTGACGTCCTGGTCGCCCCAGCGGGCCGTGGGCAGGTTCTGGAGGAAGAGCAGCAGCTCCTGCGGGGAGACAGGGGCAGAGCGGGGAGAGAGAAGGTCAGAGGGGAGATGGGTGGTCAGTCAGGGAAGCAGCCCTGTCAGCCCTCTCCTCAGCAGCACCCGCAGCCCAGCGCCAGGCTGGGGAGCTGCTCCACAGCATGCGCCCAGCTCCTCCCAGCGGGCCCCGTCAGCCTTCGCCCTGCAAGGCTCCTGTGATGCTCTTGTGACACTCCCGCCCCGTGGCAGGCGGGCCGCAGGGACCTCCCCGTCCCAAAGCCTGAGATCAGGGTGACACACTGCTTGCCCTGAGCGGCTGCAGGCGCACCCCTGTGACCACCCAGCCACGCACCCAAGCCCCAGCACCGCTAGCAGTTGAAGCACGTGTGGGCCACAGGGTGGGGCCAGCTGAGCCCCCTCGTCCACACCCACCCCAGGCCAGAGCTGGGCAGGGGCTGGGCCCCAATACACTAGCTTCACATGAAGAACAAGCTGAGCCCCTGGGGACAGTGACGTCACCACAAGCCAGCCGCCTCCTCTATACACAGGGCCAGTGTGACTGGCCTGTCACAGACACTGGGGAGACAAGGACAACACCTGGGACCTTAGCAGCACATCTGGCACCAGGTGACCACGCACCAGACAGATGTTGGGCACAGGACGTGCACGGGACACGCTGGGCACAGGCAGGCCCACGGGCACGTGCTGGTTTGCTTCCACCGCCCCGTGGTTTTCCCGGAGTCTGGGAAGGAGGAGGTCTGCCCTGGGCCTCCACACTGAGCCCCCTTCCACTCCTCACAGAAGCCTGGGGACACCGAGTCGCAGCCCCACGGAACACACAGATGTCCCCAGGCCCAGAGTGAAGAAGCTGGGGGACAGACACTGCTGAGGTGGTGACTGGCCCACAGCTGCCGTGGCTGGTGCAGGACACCACGGTGACACACGTGTGGCTTCCACAGCCCAGCCCCCACCACAGCCCACTCCCACAGCACCCGGCCATCCCACCAAGGGCAGGGCGAGTCTCAGGGGACCACGACACCGGAAGAGCTTGGCAGGAGCAGGGCTCTGAGTAACACGTGGCCAGGATAGCTTCCTGTGGGGTCTCAGGGGAAGGAATGAGGACTCGGCTTCATCAGGTCTGGCCAAGCCCAGGACCCCCCATGAGGCCAGGCAGACGCCTCAAGGGAGGGGCCACAGCACTCTGATGGCCGGCAGGAGGCCAGTCCTGGAGAACCAGGGCTCCTCCTCCTCCCCGACCCAGAGGCCAGACCTGGAGTTGGGGAGGCCATCTGGCTCTGAGGGTGCTGGTGCAGGTCCCCCCAGCTCCCCCAGGTGATGAGAGGTGAGGGAAGCTAGCCTGGCTGTCCACGCCACTGGCCTTGGCGTGGCACAGCCCAGTGAGGCTCAGTCTCCACCTAACGCTAGCTCTTGACCTCTGTACCTGTTGCGGGTTTGTTCTTTTTTTCTTTTTGGTTTTTTGTTTTTTTGTGGCTTGGGGTCAACTAGGAGTCAACCCCTCAGGCTGTTATGAGGGACCCTAGTTGTGAGATATGATTTTAAAAATCCCCAACATGTACCCACTGAGCTTCCAGTGCCCCGCGGGCGCAGGCTCTGCAGTGCACATCCCGGTCCCTCTCTCCGTGGCTTGGTCAGCTGGCCTGGGCTCCCTGAGCCGCACTCTCCCCATGCGCTGTATCTGTGGGCCGGCGCTGGCACTGTCTCTGCTCGGGAACCACCAGGGCGAGCCGAGGCAGCCTCGCACGGAGCCTGGCCGTGATGGCATTCAGGACAGACTCGGCACGGCGGCCTGGGCTTGAGTCCCGGCTGTGCAGCCCCTCGGCGGGTGCAGAGCTGGGCTCCCCCATCGAGGGAGCTACACGCCAGGCCTCTCCTCTAATTGTCATTTTACTATCGCTCGGTTCCCCTAACCCTTCCTCAATTGTATTTCCTTTGCATTTTGGATACTTGCTGAGGGCCTTTAAATTGAATTCACGGAGCGAATTTCCCCGGCAATGTGTCCGCGGGGACACATCAGCATCAATCCGCTGTCTTTCACCATTAACTGCAGCTCACACGGATGCCAATCCAATTCCGAGCAGGTCATAAATAAATACCTTTGGTTTGATTTTTAATCCACTTCGCTTCATATTATCATGACCTCGCTCCCTGCAAGGTGAGAAGCAATACCCTCCCATCACGGCAGCTTACCGACTCCACTGCACACTCAATTTCAGAATCTAATTTAGTCCCCCGGGTTCACGGGATGGAGGGAGAATAGAAATGCCCAGTTCTTCCCAGGCTGCAATGCTAAAGGAGGAGAATTCTATCTGGGTGACCTTTACAGCAGGCAAAGAGCACAGACAAACACGTCCTCCAGTACGGGTCTCCGGTGGAAAAAGGCTCGTCTTATTTACGCACTGGGCTGCAGTGTCTCCTGCCCGGGACATGGGACACACTTACTAGCCGATCGCTATTTTGCATTGTGCATGTTTGTTCTCAGGAACCCACGGCTCGCACATTACGGGGGCGTGGACAACTCCACACTGCACAACCAGGCACTGGCTGGGGCGGAGCCTCTGAAGAGCCCAGGCCAGGAGACGGTGGGTGGCACTTGCGCCTGTCTTCGCTTCCCAAAGTCAATGCTGCGACCGCATCGGTGGCAGGAAAACCCCCAGGAAAGTTTTGCTCGAGATGCTGACGTCGAAACAAATCAAGTCCGTGTCGGTCTCTGCGATCCTCCTCCCCGGTTCCACCACTCCACCAAAGCCACGGTGAGAGCGCAGCGGGATGCCACGTGCCTGCCTCTCCCAGCCCAGCCTCCCACTTCACACACGAGGGCCCTCGTGGAGCCTGTGGCCTGTGAAGGGCCACCGCGATGGAACCGCTCCCAGCTGCATGGCCTGGAGGTCAGCGGTTCTGGCTCCGGGTCGCCACCCTCCTGTTCCTCAGGGCCCTGCATGACTGGGCTGAGTCCCGCACATCCTGGTCACCCCACTGGAGGAGTACGGATCTGGGGGTTTCCTTTCTACCAGGCAGCCCCTCCAGGGTGCACGCTGGAGGCAGGGCGGGCCCTTCAAATGCCACCCTGGCAAAACGGAGCCAGACACACACACTTCCCCACAGCGCAGATGCTTTGAGCCCTGGAGCCGGGCTGTTTCCCGGCTGTTTGAGCCCTGGAGCCGGGCTGTTTCTGGAAGCTTCTGGACGGCAGCCCTCCTCCTGCCAGGCCCTGCCCTGGGTAGGGGCCAGGATGACACTTCCAACGCTCAGGAGCTTCGCCTACTTCCTGCGAAAGGGCCGTATTTTTCCGAGGAGTCAAACACGTCACAGTTCCATCTGTATCGGTGGTCACCCTTGCGCACAAGCCCACAAGGACAAAACCCTGGTCTGCCACGTTCTTGGATTCTAGCTCGAGGGAAGTGAGGCAGTCGGGGGCCTTTGTCCCCTCTCAGGACCAGATGCAGGGCCTCTGGGGGCACAGGCAGCAGAGTGGCCAGAAGGACCCTGGCTCAGATGCAGACCTGAGGCCCACGCAGGTTCCGCCACCGCCAACCCCGCACAGCCCCACCGTCAGGTGCTGCGTGTTCTCACCTGCGACACAGTGCTCTGCCTCCACACAGCCCAGGCCCGCAAACCCGGCACGCGGCCCTCAGTGGTCTGTGAGAGAGCTGCGGAGTGCTGAGAACCAAGGCCGCTGTCCTCCTGTCCACCCCGCACTCCAGTCCCAAGAGCTCAGAAGCCTTCTGTGACCTAGTGACAGCCCCTGTAACTCGGCCACGTGGAATGGAGGCAGACCTGGGCGTCGAGAAAGGATGCCGTCCCAGGCCTGAGGGCTCTGCCTCTGGGTTCCCTGCACCCACACTATGCGTACATAAGACGCCCCCTCCATGCACAGGGACGACCAGGCAGCTCTGGGACGATGGAAAGCAGATCTGCACACTGGAGAAGATGCGCTCCAGTGACACCTGGCACGGCGTGACCCAGCCCGCGGGAATCCTGCTCAGGATGAGCTGGGACAGACACGGGAGGGGGACGCAGGGGACAGAGGATGTGGTGGGGTGAATGCCACCTCCGGGGTGTTCCTGGGCTTCAGGACTGCGACCGAGCGCAGGCAGCCCGGGGCTGGAGCTGGCACCAGGCAGAGCTGTGAGGCACCTCCCCATGACCTTCCACACGTGAGGGCTGAAGCGGGAAATGAACACAGCCCACAGCTCCAGCAGCTGCAGGGAGGACGGTGCAACACAGAGCTGTCTGCGCGGCCAGACACACCTGTCCCAAAGGGGCTTCGGGGCCCAGCATGAGCCAGGTGCTCCGTGCACTCCTGGCACATGACCCGATCTTGGCTCCATTCTCAAGGGCACTTCCGGCCTGTGAACAGACAACGTGCCTGCGACAGGCCTGGCTGCTTCCCTCTTGGGTGGACGTGCGAAGGCACAGACAGGAACCTGTGGGGAGAACTTAGAAAGAACCAGCAGCGGAAGGGTTACTTAAGGTTCTGGGTGAGAGAACGCAGTCTGCGTTTGCATCTTTTTAAAATGTGCGTGCACCGGCTGGACACGAAAAGCAACGTTTAAAAAGGTGGAGGGCTGCTTTGGGTCAAGGGGTGGCCCGGCTGCTGGCGTGGCCTGTGGCTTGTCCACACTGGACCTTTCTTGTTCAGCTCCTGTGACGGTGTCCCTGCCTGGCCGCAGGTGCTCCAGAGAGCAAGCCTGGGCAGCGCGGGGCATTGAACTTGGCCCCCGATCCCTGGCCCTCATCCTCCTGCTGATGGCGCGGAAGTCCAGGCCCTGCCTGCCAGACTTTCTGGTGGAGACTGAAAGTCACAGTGAGGGTTGTCCAGTCACTGGGCAGACCAAAGGCCCCCTGCATGAGACCTAACAGTGCCAAGAAGCCGGCGCTGCCCTCCAGGGCATCGTGTGTGTGTGGAGGTGAGAATCAGGCAGCAGATGGAGAGATGAACAAGTGAGAATGGAGACAGCATCTAGCGCTGGGCCATGCACATAAGGGAGCAGTGTGACCAGCTGGCCACTGTGGACGGTCGAGCATCTGAAATGGGGTGAGTCTGGCTGAACCCACTCATATTTTTATGTTTAGTATGAACAAAAGACTACAAATATCATCTCTAATGGTTTATCCCAATCACAGGTTAAAATGATAGCATTTTAGAAGCACTGTGTTTGGTAAAGTGATTTGCTAAAGTTAACCACTTCTGCCCTCATTTGTTTTGCTTTTACATTTCTACGTGCAATGGGGCTGGGATTTAGCTCAGTTGGTAGAGCGCTGCGCTGCAGTCTCTGAGGTCCCGAGTTCAATTCCCAGCACCACAAAAATGGGAGAAGGATGTGGCAACCCATTCCCAAGGCAATCCCGAAACAGCCATTGAAAACCCTATGAGGGTCGCTATGAGTCGGATACCGACTGGACGGCACCTAACAACAACAATAATGCTAGAACACTGGCTGGGATTTAGCTCAGTTGGTAGAGCGCCGCTCTGCAGTCTCTTAGGTCCCGAGTTCGATTCCCAGCACCACAAAAATGGGAGAAGGATGTGGCAACCCACTCCCAAGGCAATCTTGAAACAGTCAGCCTCTGAAAATCCTATGAGGGTCGCTATGAGTTAGATACTGATTTGACGGCACCTAACAACAACGGCAACTAGAACACCTTCAATTCCTAAGTGGTTCTGGGCGTCATGGTGCACTCCGGTAACCCCAGCACTCCAGAGCCTGAGGGTGGAGGATTGAGAGGTCAAGGCCAGCTACGTAGTGAGACTTTGTCTCGAGTATCAGAGAAAAGTAAGTAAATAAAGAAACAAAGGAATGAATTTCCTAAGTGGCACTGCTCTGGGTCATGTGCCTCCCTGCTCCTGGGGCAGACCTGCCGGGCACTTCGCGCCGCAGCCTCTGTGCAGAGAGAAGGCACAGAGATTCCCAAGGCTGTGGGCGGAGAGGAGGCCACGTCAGCACCACCAGGCCTGCGCAGCAGGGAGCACAGAGCTGCTTAACAGCTACTCGAGTCAGAAGTTTACAACCTGCCAGCACGCGCAGACGAAAAAATTAATCACCACAGGCTAAAAGGGCCCACTGGCCTCCTCTCCTTACCTTCTTCCCTGACTGAGAGACGGGGAGGAGGAGACGCCCCATGGCATGCGAGGCGGGCAGCGGGGTTAACCGCTTTAATCTGCTTTCCATCCTGTTTTGATGCTCAGCTTGTGCCGGGCCCTGGTACCACCTCAGGGACTGCAGGGGACACCCAGGGTCTAGTGGAGCAAGGGGTTTGCTGAGGGACAGGCCCATGACCCATTTCTCCCAACCCATCAGTGTTTTAGTTGTGGAAACTGAGGCATGGAGAAGCTGGAGAATTTGCAGGGGAGGAGCAGGTGCCACTGTGGTGGACACGCTGCTGTCCTGTCCCTGTCCGCAGTGGGGGGGGCTGTGGGGTAGTGCACAGATGCCAGGCAGGACTGGAATCAGTCCCTGTGCCCCCAAGGCCGGGGCCATGGTGTGAGTGGAGACATGGGGAAGGGCCCCTACAGGCAGGAGGTCGGTGACGTGGAGCCGCCTGCAGAGAGGAAGGGCCCTCGGAACACGGCCCTGGTCACCGGCACCTCGACCACCATCCCGTCTCACCTGTGGGCTCTGGACCTGGACGTGCTGCTGACACCTCCTCAGAGGGCAGGAGGGCTCCTCTGCAGGGCAGTGCAAGGGACGAATGAGTCAGTGTCCCACACACAGCCTGGCACTGCTCCTTGTACACGTGGGTCACTGCCCCCACCAGAGCCACTTCCCCGTCACCAGGACCGTGGCACTGTGAACCTTCTTGTAACCAGTTACAGAGCTAGAAACAGAGTCTGGGGGACAAGGCCAGAGTCAGGACGAAGGCCGTCTGCGTCCAGCTGTGGTACCCAGGCTCGCAGGCCCTCTGCCCAAAGGGAGGCTGGTCTGTGACCTCAGATGGCCCATGTTCCCCTCACTGCCATTCTGACTTCCTGCCCTTCAAACAGTTTCTAGGAACCTCGTGCTCTGAGGGTCAGGGTCACGGCTCCTGCCCAAACCAGCAGGCCCGGGACGCGCAGTGGGCGACGGGCCATTTTTACTCATCATACAGCACTGCGGTGGCCCAGTCCATGGGCAACAGGGAACAGTGGCTTGTGTTAAGCACATTTGCAAAACAGAAATGAGAAAAAAAGAGAGCAACGTCCTGGAAGAAACTGGCAAAAGACACGGACAGAAGGTTTACAGAGAAAGAAGGCCAAGCGGCCCTCCAGCCGATGAAGAGAGGCTTAGCGATAATCACAAGGCAGGACCGCCAGTCGCAACCCGGGGACACTGCTGGCCACCAGCACGCCTGGCTCAAAGGCAGCTGTGCAGCCCGCTCTGCTGAGAGGAGCGGTAGTCAGAGGTGGATCTGGGGACACATGGGGACGATGCAAAGCCCTGGGCCCTGGGATCTGTGCGCGTGCCACGGTCAGGGGCTATGCAAGGGCCCCTGGACCTGGGCCTGCATGGGTGATGTGGGGCCAAATGCGTTGGTCTCTTCAACACACTCGTGATTCGCCCAGAGCTCGAGCCCTCGCTACAGATCAAGGGAGCAAACGTGGAAGACAACGCTCCCTGCTCAGCCTCGGCGGGGCTCGCTCACCTGCCTCCGCTTTTCTGCATCGAAAACGTTTTCCTGCTGGAACATTAGAGGAGGCAGCTACCTCGGCCAGCATGTGAGAATTTCTAGTGCATCCATGGGATGGGGCGTTTTCTCAGCA
This sequence comes from Pedetes capensis, assembly GCA_007922755.1. Taxonomy (NCBI): domain Eukaryota; kingdom Metazoa; phylum Chordata; class Mammalia; order Rodentia; family Pedetidae; genus Pedetes; species Pedetes capensis. The sequence continues at coordinate 247,944 of VMDO01000398.1, read as the reverse complement.
GTTTAAAAATATGTTGTGGAAGCAAGGGAAGTAAGGGGCATCGTGTCCTCAGGAGGGGAGGGCGGCTCCCGGCTGCCCTCCCGCGTAGACTCGGGGGTGGCCACGTGTTGAGGAAACGCCCCCCAGCTTTCTGAAGGGGAGGGGCGGCTACGTGCCCACCCCCTCAGCTAGGGTGTGTGGGCTGCGTGTCTGTGCGCCTGGGGGGTGTGTGTGGTATGTGTGGTTTGTGTGGCATGTATAGGGCCGTGTGTATGTATGTGTGTGGTCTGTGGAGGCTGAGGTGTGGTGGGATCGGGGGGTGTATGTGTGGTTTGTGTGGTGTGTGTAGGGCTGTGTGTGTGTGTGGTCTGTGGAGGCTGAGGTGTGGTGGGACTGGCGTGCGTGTGGTGTGTGAACGGGGAGAGCACGTGTATGGCGTGCATGTGTGTGATGTGGCGTCAGCCGTGTCCATGCATGTGGAGCATGGTGAAGTTCCCTCTCTGAAGCCAGGCCCTGCCTGAGATGGCGCGTGCCATGCAGCTGTGCACAGGCCCCTTGGCTCTGAGGCCGGGAGATACCCCTGGTGCCGTGTGCGGCACACCCAGAGCATGCTGAGTGTCCAGTGGGCGGCAGGCAGGCTGGGGAGGTGGAGCTGAAGGCCAGGTGGGCGAGGACACTCAGGAGGGCACTCTGTGACCCATCCAGTGGTTGGCACGCAGTGAGCATAAGGGACGCTCCCTCGGATGGCAGAGGAAGGCAGGCAGCCCCGGGTGTGGGACCCCCCTTAGCCGCCCCTGCCCCCACCTCAGGCCAGGGCTTCAGCTTGGCCACAGTGCTGAGTGCTTTCTGGCACCTGTGCCACACGTGGAGCCTGACGTCCTGGGGAGCTCTCCACACCCACCCAACGCCAAGGAAGCCAGGGTGGCTCAGGCCCCTGCCCAGAGCGGGGCTGCCCTCCTGAGACGCACAGCCTGAACGCCAGGCCACCCTGCTTGCATGAGGAAGCAGGGGCTCCCAGAAGGCTGTCTGATAAATCTGTCCCCCATCAGCCCTGGACTCGCAGGGACAGCTCTCCACGGAAGCCGCCTCTGGAGTCTAGAGAGTAGGCCCAGGGCAGGGGCCTTCTCTGTGGAGCAAGAGTTGACCAGCTCCTCCCTCCAAGATAACAGTCCTGGGGCTAAAGCTCCATCCCAGGGGGGCACTGGGCAGAGTGGGGGTGCTGCTGAAGGAGAGGGAGCCACACTCAATGAATTGGGGTCATGTGGCTCCAATGAGGGACGCAGGTGGGGCCACAGAGGTCCAGGCAGAAAACTGCCTGCGAACCACCATCCTTTCCTGCCTCTTCCTGGCTCACAAGACCCCAGCCAGGAGGCGGACGACCACAGACGCCCCCTACAGGCAGCAGGGGAAAGGAGCCATGGCAGGCAGGGCTGCGCAGGCCCATGCCCTCCCTCTGAGGTGGACCCTGCGCTGGGGGCTGCACACGCCCACCGCGGCCTCTGTCTCCTGGGACTCTGGGCTGAGGAGAGGGAGCTCTGTGCTGCCGCAGGTGAGTCGCCGTGAGGTCCTGCCCACGCCTCGGGCCTCGCCTGTCTCAGGCCTCGAAGGAGGAGCTGTCGGGCCTGGCAGTGCCCATTTGCCCTGACAGGGCCCCTCTCCAGAGGCCGTGGGCCTGAGGCCGCTCCCCACCTTCCTCTCCCACTCACCCTCCTAGCCCATCCCAGAGCCCAGAACGCAGCTCTGACAGTTGCCTTCTTTGACAGTCCAGTTATTAGTTTGAAAATCTTGTCAAGTTCGGGACCAAACCAGGGCTAAAAATAGAAAGACACTGACAGGCAGCGGGGTCTGGCCGGCGGCCGAGGAGCTGGTCAGCGTCCGGCTGACGGGCGTGGGAAGGTGGCCGGAGGGGGGGACACCCTGTAGATTGTCCTCTGAGAACCCCCTGATGGCACAGGGATCTGCATTGTCCTCCTAATTAACTTTTTTTTTCTTTTTTTTTTTTTGTGTGATACTGCGGGTTGAACCCAGGGCCTCACGCTTGCATGCTTTGCAAGTGCTGGACCACTGAGCTGCACCCCCAGCCCATATTTTTACTTTTTGAGACAGGGTCTCGCTAAATTACGCAGACTGCCTCTGGTCTCGAACTTGTGATCCTCCTGCCTCTGCCTCCTGAGCTGCTGGGATTACAGGCATGCGCCACTGCGCCCAGCTTCCTAATTAATTTTGTATTCTTCCAAAAGAGGAATTTGAACGAGAAAAGCAGCATCTGGACCTGAGAGCACGAGCTGGCCCGGTGCCCCGGCAGCGCCAGCTCCTTCCCCTCTGACGCACACGTGCAGAAGCTCTCGCAGCTGCACGCAGCAGTGGAGGCGGCTCCGGCGAGTGCAGGCACCCTGTCTCGAGGCACTTGGGCTGGGGATCCGGGCCACGTGATCCCAAGGTGTCCCTCACACCCGGGGGACCGGCGGGCCCTATGTAGGACGCACTGATGGGAAAGGAGGCCACGCCTCCAAGCGCTTATCTGCCAGGCTGCAGACTTGTCCTGGATCCCAACAGGACCGGCTGAGGGAGTCTGTGGATGCTCCACCTCCTAGTCTCAGAGAAGTCACCAGGAGGCAGACGCAGAGCAGGAAAGGTGACCCTGCAGGCTGTGCCCCTGGAGCGCTGGACCAGTCTGAACCCAGACAGGTCTGGCACGCGGATGCGGGCAGCAGCTCCCAGCTATGGGCAGGGCCCCCGCTTCCTAAGAGCTATAAGGAGTCAGCCGCGACCCTGCTGGGCTCTGCGCAGGGACAGAGACATCTGCCCTGGGGGTGTCTCGTGCGTCAGGCAGCCCAACCCTCACTCTGGACCCCCCACCGACCCCCAACACGCATGGGGCATTTCCTGCTCCAGCTGTCCCTGTCAACCCTGGGACCTGAGGCCCCTGGCCCTGTCCACACCAATCTCTGGCTCACCGTCCAGGGATCTGGCTGCTCTTCCTGCCAGCATTTCCTCCAGGCAACACCCACCACCTGGCTATGCCCGACCCCTTCACCCTTGGCAGGGACGCCCCGGGCTCCTGCCTGGCTTCCCTGGGTCCACGCCTACCCTACTCCCAGTCATCCACAATCCCCAAAGCAGAGATACTGGTCTCCTTTTGAAGCAGAAAACCAAATCATGTTCTCTACGTTGCAAATGGAGGTCACTGGTTCCTACTGAACTAGGAAGAGACCCAAAGGACCACCAAGGCTCCACCGGGCCACCAGTCCCCGCCCACACCCCTTCCCTTTTCATGAGCTCAGTGCTCCTCTCCTGCCTCCGGCCTGGAAAGCTTTCTACTGGCTTTCCTAGGACTGATCCCTTTGGCTCCCACAGGTCTTGGGCGCCTCAGAGCATCCACTACCAGACACCCAAGCTCAGGGGAGCCCCTCCTTCCTGAGCACCAGGGTGCTCGGTACACAAAACCACGTCTGCCCTCTGAGAGCTCACTTTGCTCTAGGAGAGAGGCCACAAACACACACTCACCTCTTGTAAGACCCGTAGATGATGAGGGGCTGGCTTTGGCAGGGCTCCTCAGAGAAGCGTGACAGAGCCCAGAGTGGGGACAACCCCTTATTCACAATGTCTAGCACATGGCAGTTATTCAGAGAAACAGGAAAATATCACCCATGGTCAAGGGGAAAGACCATAGTAAAGATGGACCAGGAAGTGGCCCCAGTGCTGGGTCACACATAAAGACTTGAGACCAGCCACTGAAATGGGCTTAAGGATTCGTGGAAACTGTGGCTTAGTGACTGAAGAATTAAGGTGTATTAGCAGAGATGGAAATGCTAATGAAAGACTTAAGAGAATTTTCTAAATGTGAAAAGAAGTCCGAAGTAAAAAAACTGCAAGAATTTCAGCAGCAGCGAAGAGACCATGAGGCCACCATCCTGGCCTGTCCTCAGTGCTTCTCCAGTGCTCAGAGCAGCCCTCAAAGTCGGTTTCCGTTTCCCCACTAGAACGCCTGTTCTGAGGGACATGTGTCCATCTGTCTTGCTCACTGAAGGGTGCATCCTAGGGCCTCACCCACCTGAGGAGGAAGTGTGGGCAGAGCCGTGATTCCAGAATTGGAGCATTTCTAGGTGAGGACAGCGCCTTGCCTGTGACAGTAACTGAGGGCCGCAGCTAAGGCAAGCCAGAGAGTTCTGAGGGGGACGGTCACTAGCAAGGGCCCAGCGCCACTCGGCTCCACAGCAGGGCCTGCACAGGACCGAGAGCCTCTGGGTGAGAAAAGAGCAGGAGCGGGGCTGGCAGAGACAGGAGCTAGACAGCCAAGGGGCTGTGGACAGAGGGCCAGGAGGGCACGCTGGACGGCCCTGCACCGCGCCCGCGCTCAACAGCAGGGAGGAGTCCTGGTCTGGAGCGTGCTGGGGCCCACCCGCCCCGCCAGCCACCTACAGGGCTTCTCAGTCCTCACTGCACGGCCACCCGCCCTCCTGATCTGCTCATGTTCGCGTCTGCTCATCCAGCACACACCTGCTTCCTCCGGCGCCCTCGCCAACAGACCCCACATCGTGCCTCCTGCTGGGCTCACCTGGGCCACCCGGGCCTGCCAAGCTGTCCTCGCCTTCACAGGGCTGCCTCAGCAGCTGACAGAGAGAACTCTGGTCCGGTCAGCTCTGCCCACCCACAAGAGGCCTCACTGCCTGGACCCAGTGACCACTCAGAGCGAGGCCGAGCCCCGGCCAGAACCAAGGGGCCTCCTGGTAAGCAAGGACAAGGAGCAGGACACACACGGGGCCAGGTGAGGGCCGCCCCACCACGGCCTAACGTGGGGCTGCCACCCAGCAGGCAGGACAGCCCAGACTGGCCACCAGCACGCGATGCCTAGAGCCAGTGTGGGCCCTGTGGCCAGTGACACCATCCCTGCCACGGCACCATGAGGAAGCTGGGGTCCCAGACGGGGCGTCGCCAGCTGGAGCCAAAAACCCTGCCCATGAGCGGAGGACTAAAGCCACCAGGCTGTGGGGCCTTCGTGAAATACCCGGCTAGGACAGCCACACTGCAGGGGCCTCCCTGGGACAGGGTCCAGGACAGGGCCAGCTGGGAGGGGAGGCAGCCCTTTCCTTCTGCGAGGCCAAGAGATTCAGCGACTGTGTGCCAGGCTGCAGGCGTCAGAAAGACCTTTGGGAAAACCACCTACCCAAGGGGCCCTACCCCTTGCAGGGCCAAGCACAAGAAGAGGCCCCAGCCCAGCAGCCAGCACAGCCGAGCCCTATGTCCACCAGTGAAGCCAGGTTCCAATGGAGAGGCGGAGCCCTTCCAGGCAGACCACAAGAGCTGGGCCACCAGAGCCTTCCCCAGCAACGGACCAAACTTAGAGGGCCACCACCCAAGGCACAGTCAGACTGACTTTGCAGAGTCGATTTCACAGATTCACAGCAAATGATATTTTCCTTTGTGACATACACGGCAGAAGTTATTAGGTTTCCAGAGCCGTTCGGTCTGTGTGCTCACATTGATCTCCTGCTGTCAGGGAAGCCAAGTGGAAAGGCACACGGCGTGGCTGAGGTCTGGAAAGGTCAGCGTCCTCGGGAGCGCACGCTGGGAGCCATGACCTGTCTCACAGAGCGCGTGGAGGGCAGGTGCAAGTCCCCTCGCTGGCCAGAGCACACGGGGGCACCGTCTCGAAGTGTCCAAGCACGTAGCCAAAGCGACAGCCTCGTGAGGCCACGGGGCTTGTGGGCATGCTGGAGAGTAGAGCAGGTGAGTGCACGGGTCCCTCCTCACCCGAACAGCCTGCTCCCCACACTGCGCACGGGCCCCAGAGGCTGTGGGCAGGGACTGGACACTCCTTGTGGACGAGTGAGCTTGGGCCTGGGCAGGCCGCTCCTCACAGTGTTTCTTCCACATGGCGGGACCAGGAACTCAGAACTGGAGCGGCCCCGCCCCTGATGGCCGAGTGCTCCCACCTCTCATGGTACCCCGGAGGGCTCCCAGCTAGTAGGAGCGAGGCACCTCCCAAGTCCCACAAAAATAAAAGGTGGGGTAGAGGGGAAGATTTTACAAGACACTTTAGAGACCATGGCTGAGAGAACACGTGCTCCTCAGAGTAGCTGCAGGCCTGGACCGGAAGTAGGCCCCAGCGAGGGAGGGCTGCGTGGAGCCCAGGGGAACGGGGTTGGGAGGGTACCCTAGAGGGCTTCCTGAGCTGCTCAGGTGGCATCCATATCCTGCTCTGCACGGGGCAGAGACAGCATCACAGGACCACCACTGCTGCTGGAGGGGACCAGGACAGCCCCGCACCACACAAACCCATTACTTCCTTTCCTATGCATTCTAGGAACGGGCTTAGAGAAACACAGTGCAGACACTTCACAGAGGAGTAAACTGAGGGCACAGGCACAGTCCTCACCGCTGGGCGGGAACACGGGGGGCTTCTGTGAAGCTTCTACTCCAGGCGGCCTTGAGAGCAGGGCCCTCGGCTGGAGAGGAGAGCTGCGCCACAGAGGGGCCAGACACGGGGCTGTGCCAAAGGGCTGGGGTGTCCTTTAACTTGGAGAGAGATTAGCATCCCCAGCTTCCACCATAAACAAGTCCCTATCAGGACACCTCACCAGGAGGCCATGAAGTCCTCAGAACTAATGTCTAAAAGCTCCCAGCCCACAGCCACTCAGATCACCTCAGCTACCCCAGCTCCAGTGTTCCCGCTCCTTCTGGAACCTTCTACCTTGACTTCCACCTATGGCCTGTGCCAGCTCTGTCTTTGCAGGGCTCTTCAAGTTCCTAGGGGCAGGGCTGGCCAGCCTTGCTCTGCCCACTTCCCTGCCTGGCCGATCTGTGGGAGGGAGCCACACTGAAGCGGCTCACCTGGGCAGCGAAGCCCCCTGGGTGCCACCCCACCGTCTGGTGAGCCGGTCCCGGCTGCACACAGGGGGTGACGTTCTGCACAGTGGATGCTTTTGCGTCTGCAGAATGAGCAACACGGCCAAGTATGGGGATAAATACGGTGCAGCATTTTGCTAAATGTCTGATTAAGTTCCTATTTTTAGAACCTTTGGAAACCAGTGGAGGAAAATAAATGGAGGCTGCACACCATGCCACTGAGCAGATGTGCGCGCCTGAGTAGACTCGGTGCTAATGAGGTCTAGGATGGACACCCATCTGCAGGCTCAGCTCGGAGGCCTTCTGAGCTCCTCGTCACGGGGGCCAGCGTGCCTCCTACAGAACACTGACAGGTCACGGGCCATGCCGATCCTCATCAGCCCTGTGTGCAATGGCCCGTGACCCATACCCAGAGACGACTAGCCAAGCGGTGGACTCCAAACACAGGCTGGCCAGAGACAAGCCTGCCCTGCACTCCTCGGCCTCATGCACCTGCATGCCCCCCCGCACCTGCACCGGAAGCCACACGGGAAGCTGCGGTCAGCAGGAGGCGGTGAGGCTGGGCATCACATCTGCCCCCTGCAGCTCCAGCAGCGGGACAGGGAGCAACACAGGCAGAGCAGCCCCGGGAGACTCTGGCGGAGGGAGCCCAGGAGAAGAGGCTTCGACAGACGGGGCGCGGGAGGGACCCCACAGAGAACCCCTGAGAAGAGATTCCAGCAGACAGCCCGGGACAGGGAGAGAGACTGCCTGCCGCAGGCCGCTCCAACCCTGTTCCCCTGGGCTCCACCCAGTCCTCCCTCACTGGGGCCTACTTCCGGGCCAGGTGTCCAGCCACTCTGAGGAGCACGTGTTCTCTCGGCCATGGTCTCCAAACTGTCGTGTAAAATCTTCCCCTCCACCCCACCTTTTATTTTTGTGGGGCTTGGGAGGTGCCTCGCTCCTACGAGGCAGGTGCTCCACCACCGAGCCGCACCCCCAGCCCTTTTATATTTTGAGACAGGGTCTCACTAAGTTGCACAGGCTGCCTCTGGCCTAGAACCTACAACCCTGCCTTAATGTCCCTAGTCGCTGGGATCACAGTTGAGTGCAGGGTGTGTACGCTGAACACCTTCCTTTTCAAGACTTCTTATTTTGAATGCAACTGTTCTTTTCTTATGCTATGTGGTCCGCCCTGGTTTGTCTCCAGTCTCTCTCGCAGAGTTCCGCGTGGGTCGCTGAGTGGAGAGGCGCTTCTTCCTGCGGGTCTTTAGCAGCCAATGGTCGCCAAACAGAGCTCACCCTCAGGAGACGGCGCCTGTGGGACTCTCTGTCTGAAGGCGAGGTGGCATCTCGCCAGTGTGCATGGCTCGGTTGAGATCCTTGGCTTCCACAGTGTTCTCTGGCTTTGACCCCGGCCCCTGGAGGCCATGGGGTGCTCTGGGTCAAAGTCCTTCAAGAACCTCTTCCCTGGCATGGCCCCAGGAGGAAGGAGGCCGCTGGAGTGGTGTTGGGCTCGTGGGGGCTTTCCCGGCCCTTGGGGGAGAGACAGAGCCCCTCTGAGGCTCACTCTCCTTCTGCAGGCTGGGCCTGCCGGCCCAGAGCCAAGTCCTAACCGCTATGGGCAGAGCCCAAGTCCAGCCAGCCCCAGGCTCTGTGCACAGCACCCCGCTGAGCCATTCGAAGCTGGGAGTTCCGCTTTGGCCACACTGCCCACACTGCCCACACCTGCACCTCAGGCCTCTCCTGTAGTTGAGGACGGACTGCAGATGCCCTGCGGGTCACCTCCAGCGCCGCTGTCCCACTGCAACACAAGTGCCGGTGACAAAAGGTGTTCAAGGTGCCTGAAGGCTGAGGGAAGATGGCGAGTCCAGCCCCGCCAGGCACCAGGTGGCACGTGTCTCCCAAGGCCGCTCTGAGGACACCCCGTGACCCCAGCGGCCTCACCTCACCCCCAGGAGATGGTGCTGATGGTGTGCACGTGGTCAGCTGCTCACACCGGTCCTCACAGATGGGTACATGCTGCGTGCCAGGCCAAGCAGCCACTGAGGACGAGGAGACACAAGGTGCTCTCGAGGCTCATGGAGGGGTTGTGAAAAGGTCGTGGTCGCCACAGAAACAGTCTTCAGTGGAAGCACCTACTTTGGGGACACACTCTTCCCCAACACTGTTTGGACTTGCCAGCTCAGGTTGCAGCCGTGGCAGGCGGATGGCAAGGTGGCAGTGCGATGGTCACGATGGTCTCCTGGCCTCCCCAGGTGCAGGCAGGGCCCAGAGTCCTGGGCCAGCCTCCCACTGGCCCCTCCCTATGCCACTCCCTGACCCAGGGCTACCAAGGTCTCTAGCTCTGCCCCCTCTGACTCCCTCGGCAGCGTCTCCTCGCACCAGGCCCGCATCCCTTCGGCTGGTTCTTCCTCCTGCACTCATGGCTCACGGGGCCCGTCCCTCGCTGGCTCACTTGCAACTTGCAGCCTGGACACAGTCAGGCAGCACCACTGTCAGACCAGGACCCCTTTCCTAGCCAGCTTGCCTGCAGGGCGGACAAGGCTGGGCAGTGTCACCTTCCAGGCCAGCCTCTGGCCCAGGTGTGTTCTGAATGCGGGGAGGGGTGGACGTGCGTCCTGTGAACGGCTGGGGCTCTGAGCGGGTGGGAGGCCCCTCCCCAGGCCCCTCTGTAGCTCAGACAGCAGCAGGAACCAGGTCTGCGGGAAGAAGCCGTGCCCAGCTCCAGACCCCCTGGGATATGGAGACCTCCTGCTTTCCATGAGTAAAGCCCTCCCCCGCCGGACCCAGAAGCAGCCATGGGTCACAAACCACGTATCAGGGGGAAACGTCTGGCTGCCTGTCCCACAGGTCAGTCTAAACCATTTCCTGCTGTCCCGTCTGAAAGATGACCTAATTTGATTATTTCCAAATGATTACAGAAAGGCGTACTGGCTGCCCTGGATGGAGATGAAGAGGGCTGCTGGTGGGGACAGCATTCAAGGTAACAGCTGTGTCTGCCTGGCCCAAAGAGGCCCCGGGCCCAGGCTCTTCCTATCTGTGGAACGCGCCTTATGCACTTTTCCTAGTGTCAGCACACTGTCTCGTCATCGGTCCCATCTGCCAGCTGCATCCAAAAGGCCTCAACCTGATTGCAGGAATCTGCATGGGGGCAGGAGAGGTGCTCCATCATTCTTCTTGTTCCACGCCATGCCAGCCGCAGCACGAGCAGGCGTGGGCCCTTGAGGAGGAGGCAGGCCACCCCGGAGCCCCTCCTCCCCCAGGTCTCTCCTGGACCACGCGCTGCCCCCTGGGCACCCTGCTTAGGAAATGTGCTTATGCAACTATCCAGTGGTTTCAGGGACCTGGGTTTCAGGGACAAGATTTGGGGGCCTTCTTTGAGAAAGAAAATAGGAAACATGAATATAAAGCTGGGGGTATAACAGGTGCTTACTTAGAAAAAAGAAACAAGAACTAAAAATTTTAAAGCCAGCAAATACTATCAACATAAAAATCCCAGAAAAGTCACTTGACACCTTTATTGGAACCACCTCACGCACCCGTTACGACCCTCCCCCATGTTCTGCTATGCATTCTCCGATGGTCTCTGTGTAACACTGCTTTTATAACCTCACGTTTTAAGGAGAAGCTGGTAAGGCCATGACCTTTCGAGTTGGCATGCGGTGACCTATGGCGCTCAGTGGCGCTCACTGGGGGTATCTGGGGACTGCAGAGGTGCAACTGCAAGGAGATGCCATGGGGTTTCTCCCTCCAGAGCTACCTCTTGTCCCCCTGCTGGGCTGCTCCCTGAGACAAGGCCTCCAACAAGGGGACCAGGCCCCATCAGTCTGCTGAGACCCCTGGGGCAAGGGGCACAGGCTGGGGGCTGGGGCCGCCCCCACTACTGAGCGAACAACCGGTCACCTGTTCTGCTTTAAATCTAAGATGTCCTCCAGAGGCCACGCATTTAACCTTTGGTCTCCAGCTGGAGAGCTGTGTGTGGAGGGCAGGGAACTTTGGGAGGGGGTCTTAGCTTGGTGGAAGTGATGTCACTGGAGGCGGGCCTTTGAAGGTTTCCCACCCTTGACCAGAGGCTCAGGTCGAGCTCTCTCTTCCTGGCTTGTTGTGCCGTGAGGTCACCTGAAATGGGACCTGCCACCACTGTCACGCCTGCCCTGCAGCCACGATGGACTGCCCCTTTAACCATGAGCTCCCAACCAACCTCTCCCCCGAAAGTCTGTTTGGGGCGTTTTTCCTGCCCCATTGATGACAGCTGCGTAATATATCACCTCAGTTCCCAGCCCCTCCCCTGCCCTAGCTTTAAGGAAGTGCAAGGAGAGCACCAACCACGTGGTGCCACTGTGAGTGCAAGGCCACAAGCAGAGCACACGGCCGGCCCTTCCACCTTGACCAGGGACCTCTGTCTGACTCACAGCTCCATGCCTTTGGTCCAGCTGCACCAAACTGCCCAGACCTCAAGATGCCAAGACCTAGGGTCTCCGCCAGCAACCACCTTACCTGCTGGACCCCGTCCCTCCACTGCAAACAGTACCGGCGGGGCCACGGGGACAGAGCTGTGCCAGCTCTGTCTTTGCACGGCTCTTCGAGTTCCTGGGGGCAGGGCTGGCCAGCCTTGCTCTGCCCACTTCCCTGCCTGGCCGATCTGTGGGATGGAGCCACGCTGAAGAGGCTCACCTGTGCAGCGAAGCCCCCTGGGTGCCACCCCACAGTCTGGTGAGCCTGTCCCAGCTGCACACAGGGGGTGATGTTCTGCACAGTGGATGCTTTTGCGTCTGCAGAATGAGCAACGTGGCCAAGTATGGGGATGAATACGGTGCAGCATTTTGCTAAATGTCTAATTAAGATCCTATTTTTAGAACTTTTGGAAACCTGAGCCTGAGCATGGGCCCCTGTGGGTGAGGTTGTGTGCATGCCAGGTGGGCCACGCTGCCTAACACATGCTACCGGGCTGGAAGGTGGGTCTGCTAAGGGCCCAATGGTGCAGCAAGAACCAGGGCCAGGGGAGGGGGTGCTGGCATGAGGGCACCAGGCTCCCTAGGGGTATGGTGAGGAGGAGGTCCAAGGGGGGTGCTGGGAGGGGGACCAGGCTCTCCAGCACCCCTGGCCCACCCTCCTGGAGGCCCCTCCAGCCTCTATGGCTTCCCAAGGCTTCAGTAGCTGGAGACGGGGCTGGCAGGTTCTGAGGGTGGCACAGAAGCAGCCTCACCCCTTTGCATCCATGCCTAGTCTGGGCCAGAAAAGGGCCCTTTCCGGTGGGAGACAGGCCCACTGCTCCCACCCAGACGCAAAGAGCCTCCGGGGAGGCGCTGCACAAAGACAACGGCCAGGGCCAGCTCACTGGAAATGCCCAGGCCAGGGGCAGCCCAAACGCAAGACACCGAGAGCCATGAAAGCAGAGAACAGAGGGCCTGGCTCATGAAGTGGAAGTGGTAGCGGGGGACAATGGGCATCAGGGTCATTTCCTAATGACACCAAAAGCAGCCATATTCTGGAACATTCTTAACCTGGTGTTAGGGAAGCTTGGCCTCCCGTCTCTTCAAGCACATGGCATTATGACACCATCCATCTGGGGAAACCTGTCTTAAGGAGTATGAGGTAGGGGGCTTTGGAGGTCACCAACTAAGGGACTGATCTGCACCAACATGGCTGGGAGGAGGGAGTGGCCAGGACGCCAAGCTCCAGGAGGAAGAAGGCGGGCGGCCTGGATTCGAACATGCGCACTCCCAGGAGCTTCACGCTTTCCCTGTGTCTGCAGGACAGGGAGCGGGGCTGTACTCAGGGCGCTCAGCCCCAGGCCCCCTGGACCTCCTTACACATCTCAGCACAGCTGTCTTGTCTCAACAGCCCAGCTGGGCTGACACTGCATATGTAGGGGGTCCCCAGGGGACATCAGGGAGGGCTGCCTGCCGGGAGCGGACTCTGCGCTAGCAGCACCCAGCTCCCGTGAGGATCATTCCAGGTGGGCTGGCTGCGCTGAGGGTGCGGGGCACGTGCGAGGTCGGGCGTATCCACAACGCAAGCTTATTCCTGGAAGCTGCTCGAACCGCGCTAACAGCCCCGCCCTCAGGGGCTTTCCCTTCCTGGATCCCGTGAAGCCTGTGGGCTCTAAGCGAGCTGCTGTTGGGGTGCTGTCCCTTTGTTGGCAGGAATGTTACAGGGTTACTTCCGTGTACCTCAGGCCTGAGACTCACGGACTTAAAGACTTAAAAGGGTGAACGTTGCCTTTGGGGCTCCATCAATTTGCAGACCTCAAACTCAGAGGGGCAGGGTGAGGACAGAGGTGGCTCTGGGCTCTGGGGAGACAGAGCCAGGGCTTCAGGAGAAAGGGCTCCTTGAGGCCGAGGCTTAGGTGGGAGCACACCGGCCCCAGCGCCTGACTCTGGGCAGGTGTGTGGTTCCCAGGGTCTCCAGGGAAGTCACCCCCAGGGCTTGGGCACCACCCCATCACCCCAGCAACCAAGTCTGAGGGCGGAGGTGCAGAGCATCACAGGACGTGGCTGAGAGTAGCAGGGTGTGTCCACGTGAGCGCTGAGTGGTGAGGGGAGGCTGCGGAAGGTGAGCGGTGGGCAGGTGGGTGGGGGACAAGGAGGTGGATGAGCGCAGGATGGGACAGTAGATGAGCAGGTGGATGAAAGGGTGGATGGATGGATGCACAGCAAGTGGGTGGACAGGTGGGTGAAGAGGTGGGTGGGTATGTGGAGGAGTGGGTGGGTATGTGCATGAGTGGGTGGACAGGTGGGTGGACAGGTGGATGAGTGGGTGGACAGGCCAGGGGATGAGCAGGTGGCTAGCTGGGTACGTGATGGTGAAAGTAAACAATGCGGGGGATGAACACCTGCCCCTGGCTCTAGTCTTCCCCCTGGGAACCTGGAGGCCGGCCAGCTGTCTGAGGAGCCAGCCTCCCCATGAAGTCACCAGCCCCAGCGGTGGCACATGTAGCCACACGTTCCCAGCCTGGCAGGAGGCTGGGCACACAGCAGGCTGGTGTTGCTTAGGTTCCATTAGCACCATTACTGGCAAAATGATGCACAAAAAGCCAAGTACATCTCATGCCAGACCACCATTTGGCATATCAGGAATTTCAGTCACAGCTCACAGAATGGTATCCAGCTAAGCTCTATTTTGGAACTAGAGGAATTTGATCCCTAAAACTGTAGTTTTTAAGCTAAAATATTAGCCAAGTCATCTTCCTCCCCGCTGCCCTGGCTCCTTTCTTCTCTCCTCTCCTTTTTTCCTCCTTAGGAAAACACTATGACCAACACAGGAAAACACGCACTCTGACACAAGTGTCTGGCAAGAATCCTACTTCCTACAGAATTGTGGTGCACTGGGGGCACTGCCCAGGGCACTTAGGGGAGTGGGGCTGCCATAGGCTCAGCTCACAAAGCCACATACTAACGATATGTTGTTGTTGTTGTTAGGTGCCTTCGAGTCGGTCTCTGACTCATAGTGACCCTACATACAACAGGTGAAACACTATTGTCAGTGCTTCTCTGCTGTTCATGGGGTTTTCAATGGCAGGTTGATTTTTGGGAGTGGGTTGCTGCGTCCTTCTCCCAAGCCTACAGCACCTGGTGTTCCCAGGTGGTCTTCCATGCAAGGACTAACCAGCCTTAGTACTAACTCCTGTTTAGTTTCTGAGACCTGACAGGATCAGAAGCCACAGTACTATGGCTGCGGGCTACTAAGGATATGACCCTGGCCTAATTGCTGTCTTTGAACCTAGATTTGGCACAACCTACGTCCCCTGTAGAGCTGCTTAAAGGATTAAAAATGTCCTTGCAAGAATACAGTGAGCTCTGCAGAGCAAGATGCTCACCAACTCTCAGCAGGGAAAGACGCTCAGCAAAGACGGGGGTGACTCTGAGGACGACTAAGACCAGAACCCCTGTGCTGTGGACACTGAGAAGAGAAGGCCCAGGCAGGCTGACCAAGGCGCGCTCTAACAGCGGTCAGGGCTGCCCTGCAGGCCGGAGCTCCGGAGGGAAGGACTGCAGGCTTTCATTCACAGATAAGCCACCCCAGCGTGGGGGCCATTACGGGGCTGGGAGATCCCCCTGGACCACCTAGCCAGTGCTACTGCACCACAGGCTTCCAGGGCCACGAGCAGGAATGGGCCACGTGTCCTCTCCCAGCCCGGCTGGCTGCCCGGCGAGGGCAGCTTCTAGATGAACAGGCCTGGTTTCCTGAAACGGCCCCACACAGCAGCGTTCTTCACAACCACTGAGATCTGTCTGAAAGTAAGTGGAGCAAACCAGGAAAGAACGGATCGAGTCAGTGCACACATTCCGAGCAGAGTGACGAGACCTTTCTGATTGATTTCCAAACACACACAGCTCAATTTCTGCTCAAAGTCATGTCCACCGCTCCCAACGAGGGGAAACTGCTTTAAAAATGGCTGGGCTTCATTTTGGGCGTCACTGCTGTTCCTGGAGACCTGTCTCTGGAGTGACAGAGTGTCATTGGCTAACGATTACAGAGGATGTTAATGTGCAGGGAGTGCAGACAGAATCACAGATTGGTATTTAGAGTGAGATTCCAATCAAGAGCGATAATGTAAGAGGGGATGTCACATCATTTGATGCTGTGACAGGTTTCACAGGCTGGTTTTCATGTACTGGCAGGAATTAGGTTTATTACAATGAGATTATGTGGAGACATAAAACACGGCACCAAGAACGGGGCTCGGCAGCAACTCCTGAATACCAATGTGCGCGGCAGGAAGGCGGGACCAGCTCGGGGCACCACAGACCAGCCCCTCCTGTGCGAGCAGGCGCCTCCTGAGCCCAGTTCGTCTTATGAAAACAGGGGGAGGACTTGTCCCGTACTCCACACCCTGAGGGGCAGTGGTGCCCCACCTGAGGCCTACAGAAGCTGGGTGGAGACCAGAGCCCAGTGAGGCCCTGGAACCCACCCTCTGGGCAACTTACTGCCCTGGAGCAACAGGGGTCCCCCAGCTGACACACCAGGGGGCCTCCAGGATTCGAGTTCAGGTACACTCCTGACTCAGGTGTGCACGCCACAGGCTGTCCTATGCTGAGGGTTTCTGACAACACAGTTCTACTGCTCTAATCTGCCAAGGACTCCTTTGCTTGGTTTTGATGGAAATTGTGCAAAGGCCGAGTGCCGCTCATTCTGGCGTTAGCAGCTCTCAGCGCTCAGCACTCCCGGCTCAGCCAAGGGCTCTTCTGCTCAGTTTGGGACAGAAATCATGAGAAGGGAAAGTGACACCGTCTGAACAAGGCACCGCTGGGGCTGGCACTGCAGCACAGAAAGGCAGCCCACGAGTGGGACAGCGTCCTAGGCCGCTCCCTAAGGACATGAGGAGTGAAGCTGAGCCAGAAGAAAGTGGGCTGGAAGCCGGGAGTGGTAGTGCACGCCTGTAATACCAGTGGCTTGGGAGGTGGAGACAGGAGGATCACAAGTTCGAGACCAGAGGCAGTCTTCATAATCTGGTGAGACCCTGTCTCAAAAAAGTAAAAAAATGGGCAGCTCAGTGGTTCAGCACTTGCAGAGCATGCACGCGAGAAGCCCTGGGTTCAACCCCCAGTACCTCAGAGAGAGAGAGAGAGAGAGAGAGAGAGAGAGAGAGGGCTGAGGGGCCACAGCCAGATGTGGCGCACAGAGCTTCTGCGCCATCCGGCTGGCCCTCTGCTCTCACGCCACGGCTTGCACTGGATGGCCATCTGCAAATACACTCCGGGTTCCCCACCCTGCCTGCCCTGAGAGGTAGGGGTGCTCACCACCGCGGCCCCAGGAGGCTGTGGGAAACCCCCCGGCAAGCCTTGAGGGCCATCGCCCGTGGGGTCCAGCACAGGGGGAGCAGCAGAGGCCACAGGGGCTGTAGTGGCAAAAGAGATGGTGTTTGCTGCAGTAGCTACAGCAGGGGTGGGGCTGCGGCCAATGCTGGCACATATGCAGCGCAGTCCCGATCGCAAGTCCTGCCCTGCCACCGCCCTGTCGCACAGGGGCAGGCCCTGGGGAGGTGAGGCTGTCAGCGAGCGGCCGGCAGTGGGGCTAGGCAGCTCCAGCGTCCTTGAGAGCAATGCAGGCCCACAGGAAAGCACCCTTTGGGGAGGGCTGGGCCCTTCTCATTCTGCCTCACAGCAGTCTGAATGCTTTTGTCCCCAAATTCATGTGTTGCCTTCCTAACCGCCAAGGTCATGGAGTGGGGGAGGGAGGCCTGAGGTCTTGAGGGAGGAGCCTGCACGACACGATCAGTGCCCTTAGGAAAGAGGCCCAAGAGACCTCGCCACTTCCACCACACAAGGACCAGCGTGAGGGCACCATCTGCCAGAGCCCAGACCTACCAGGGCCTTGACCCTGGACGTCCAGCCTCCAGAACTGCCAGGGAGGCGCCTGCTGTTATGGGCACCGGTCTGTGGCATGTTGTTACAACGGCCCAGAGACCAAGACACAACGGCGACTGGGAAGCACAGGCGTTGGCTGACACCCGGCGACCAACCCAGGAGGGTCCTGAAGCAGCAGGGTTGTCCAGGCGGGGGGCGGGGCCGGGGACCAGAGACACATGGTGCTTGCGGCTTCTCTCAGACATCTGTGGCTGGCCAGCCTCTGGCCTGACCTATGCTGGCAGGGGAGCAGCACCTTGGCCGGTGCCCCCTCAGCTGGGTGTACACGGCTCTCTGCCAACAATCGCCAGGCTTTAGGCACCGTCCCCTGACAAGCTGTGACTCAGGGCAGCTCCTCCTCCATGAAGCAGGGGTCCCTGAGATGACTGCTGAGCTCTCGCCTGATGTTCCCAGGGGTGCCAGAGCCTCTGCTCTACTGGGGGGCCAGGAGCCCCACTAAGGGACCCACAGTGACCCTGGTGATGGCGGTCCGTGGAGCCCTGAGGCAGGGACCAGAAGGCCTACCTGTCATGGAGACACTGGGCCCTGCAGGGGTCCAGCAGTCAGAGGGGACCAGCCCCAACCAAAGCCCACGGTGCCTCCTCTGAGCCAGGGGCCCCCCACTTCCACTCCACCTCAGGACTCTGCTCCCGCCTACTCTGTGCCCGGTTCTCCTCCCCCAGGGGGGCGGCTCAGAGACACCTGAAGACACAGCTGCCACAGGGTCGGGGGCTCCAGTCTGCACAGGGTGCTCTGAAGTGACGGTGGGGGAGCAGCCTCCTAGGGCAGGCAGACCCCAGCCTGGGGATGCCAAGGACATCCCAGGACCCCAAAGCCACAGCCTGGGAAAGCTGCCCCACGGAGAAGGCAGGGGGGCAGGGGCGCAGGGGAAGTAAGTGTCCCTTACTGCGAGGACAGTAACGATGGACCAAGGCTCAGTAGCAGCCAGCGGAGGCCCAGCGCCCCATCTCCAGTGTCCCGTCTCACGGCACCCTGCCTCCCTGTGGCCGTGCTGACGACCAGACGTGAAATACGAGAAGAGCAAACATTTTTTCTTTGCATGAGGAATTAAAAGATCAGCGCTACTTCTTCTGTGTGCTTTGTCTCGAAAACCAAACACCCCAAAGTTGAATGAGAAAATCCTGTCATGTTTGCCCTGAAAATCCTCTACCTAATTAGGGTGACATGGCAAGGATGCCCTGGAGATCAAGGGCTTTCTGCATGGGACGTGGATGGGAGGGCAGCCCGAAGATTTCCTAGAGCGCCTTCGCCGTAGCCCACGTTACCTTACTGTGTTTTGTGCCGGCACAGGGGGTGACGTAGCCGGGCCCCATGGCTGGGTGCTCACTTCCGGCTCCAGCCCTTCCTGGGCAGGCGACACGCTGGGCACTGGTGACTGGCAGGCGCCACATGCTGCCTTGAGCCGGCTGGGGCAGGTCTGTGGAGAGGCCTGTGACATCTGTCAGTCACTGCCAGTCTGGGCTTCAACAGCTCCTACGACAAGGGCTGAAAACGGTCCGGGAGCCGGCAGCCTGCTCGGAGGCTCCTCATCCACCTGAGCCAGACGCCCCGGGTGCAAGCAGAGCAGAGACTTAATGGCCATTCGGGGACACACGGGGTGGGGCCTGAGGCCTTGGGCCTGAGATGTGTCACAGCCCAGCATCCCAGGTTTCTCCCACCTCTGAAACAAGTCTCCCCCAGGGAGGATGGGACACGGGGGTGTTTGTCTCCCCAACTTTACCCTGTTCTTCCACAGATAAGCCTCCTACGTCTTTGGTCCAAGTGTTGAGCTGGACACCCAAGGAGACACAACCCCACGGGAGGGGCCCTGCCTGCCAGCCCACAGCCAGGTGGGGCAGACAGTGGCCAAATGAGCCAATGCCAAGTAGCCAAGACCACTGTCAGGGCGTGGGGAGCGGGGTAGGGCCATGACCCACAGGGCACCCAGCAGGGCTAAGCAAGGGAGGCCTCAGGGAGCTCAGTTAGGGAGCCCCAGCCCTGGCATCTGAGTCTCTGGGGTCTTGCACATCAGCCTCACGTCCCCTCTAAGTGCTGACCTGAGGGCCGCACAGCCACCTGCTGCCTTCCCCTGGCGCTCACCCCAGAATCTGCCAGCGCCTACCATGAACTGGCAGCACCTCCCAAACGGGTCTCCCTGGCCGGTCTCTCAGCCAGAACGGCCGCAGCACGTGAGCCCCGCACAGGCCCTGGCACAGGAAGCTGCGCGGTGAACATGCACAGAGCAATGGACCGCCACGCCACGCACGCCACACCCGAAGGCTTCGGTCACTCCCCGCCAATGCTGCCCCTCCGGCACTGACTGAGGCCTGCTCTGAGCTGGGTCTGTCCTGAGCTACAGACCGACGCCCCTGAGTCCGCACTGTAGGGGTCATCCCCACCTCCTCCGGCTCCCAACCCCGCCTTGGGGCACGCTCCCATCACCGCCAACCTCGCTCTGGAGCTGACTTCCGGGCCCTCACAGCCCTGGCGCCCCCCATGTGCGACTCTCCGTCTGGCTGAGGTGGACCTGCACCAACTCCCTACCCCAACCCTGATGGCTGCCTCCCTGCCCTTGGCCCACACCGTGACCACTGTGCTCATGCTCTGCTCTCTTCGTCAGAACAAGGCTTCGGTGGGGCAGCTGCCACCCTGAGGGACGCCTGGCGCACAGCACGTGCTCACTAAACTCGGAATCAGGAAGGAGAAATGGCCCCAGCACAGACCCATCCTCAGGGCCACAGAGTATCAGGACGGCAGGAAGAAGTGCCTGTAGGGATGCCTGGTGGCGGTCACCACCACGAAGGTGGACCCCTCCACAGGGCGTCCCTCAGGAAAACGTCCCGCCTGACTCCCAGGAGGCACAGGGCTGGGTCTCACCAGGCCCGGTGGCCGTGAGGAGGAGGTAAAGATGATTCCTAGGAGGCTGGCTCAGGGGTCCAGCTGGGTCTGGGCCTGGCCACAGAGGCAGCAGGCTGGCTGGGGCCTGAGTGGGCGAGTGGGTGAGTGGGTGGGTAGGAGAGTGGCCAGGCTCTCTGGGCCTGTGGGAATGCAGCCTGGCTAGAACGGACCGAGGCTGACGTGGAAGCCAGGTAAAGATGATTCCTAGGAGGCTGGCTCAGGGGTCCAGCTGGGTCTGGGCCTGGCCACAGAGGCAGCAGGCTGGCTGGGGCCTGAGTGGGCGAGTGGGTGAGTGGGTGGGTAGGAGAGTGGCCAGGCTCTCTGGGCCTGTGGGAATGCAGCCTGGCTAGAACGGACCGAGGCTGACGTGGAAGCCGCGGGGCACCTCGGCAGCAGCCTCCCCTCTGGGGTTGTATGTCCCTCCTCAGGACAGAGCCCCGAAGGCTGTCTCTCTGCTGCAGCCCCCTTCTTGGGCTTGGGGGTGCTCGACTGTCAAGGTGAAACGTCGGCAGCAGCCTCCCCTCTGGGGTTGTATGTCCCTCCTCAGGACAGAGCCCTGAAGGCTGTCTCTCTGCTGCAGCCCCCTTCTTGGGCTTGGGGGTGCTCGACTGTCAAGGTGAAACGTACCGAAAGGACATCAGCCTCACACCCCCGGGGCTCTGTCCACAAAGACCAGGACATTACTAAGCAGGCTTGGGGCAGCCGGTTCCCTCTGACTTCTTCACACCCCAGGTTTACGTAACAATCCCAGGTGCCCTCTGCCTTGGCCTCGCATGTCAGTGCCCCTTAGGCCCAGCTAGCTGACTGTGCCCTCGAAGCCTCGCCCCAGAAACACGGCAGGTGTGGCCAGTGTTCCATTCCACCTCCACACCAGACTCATCGGGGTGTCCATGGAAAGCTGCGGAATCGGCGCGCGACAGCTGAGAGGGGACCTGAGCATACGGCCCCAGATGTAATTATGTTTCTTCAGGGACCGAGCAGATAAGCTCCCCGAGTTTATCTCCTCAGATCTCCAACATCATTAGTGGGATAATCAGGGCCTTGCGATTAATGATTTGGACGGTGAGAGTAATTTTTCCTTTAATGGCAAGATTAATTCACCCCCAAGGGAGAGGCAGTGGCAAAACCCCCAGCTCCTGGCTGCCCAGAGCCTCACCTGCACGCAGCATTTCTGGTGGAGGCCCGGGCCGGGCCCCTCGGGAACGGCTGGAGCTGGCCCGGGGCAAGGGTGTTGAGTCCAGGGCCAGACATGCCAACCTCTCCCCAGGCAAGAGAAATTCTTTTATGAAAGGGAGGGAGGGAGAAAGGGGAAGGAGGGACCTGTCCTCAGTCTGAGCCAACCGTCCAGGGCAGGTCACAGTGGCTGGCAAGGACGCACCCAAGGCTGATGCCAGACCACTGCCACCCGATTCACTGCAAGGCCAACATGGGCATGGGCACAGGGGCCCCATGGCCAAGCTCCTCCTATTCTCCTGTCACCTGCAGGTCAGCAGGCACAGAGCTCCAGGTAAGGGCCCCAGGGGCCACCAGGGAGCCTTGTCCAAAGAGGCCTGCCATGCTCCTGCAGGGTACTGCTGCATGTCCTAGAAAGCTCACAATTCTCACTGTTGTTGTTGTTAGGTGCCGTTGAGTCAGTATCCGACTCATAGCGACCCTACATACAACAGGGGAAAGAAACACTTTTGTCAGTGCTTCTCTGCTGTTCAATAGGGTTTTCAATGGCTGACTGATTCTGGGGTGTGGGCTGCCAGGTCTGTCTCCCAAGCCTATAGTACCTGGTGTTCCCAGGTGGTCTCCCATCCAAGTACTAACCAGGCCTGACCCTGCTTAGCTTCCGAGATCTGATGGGATCAGATGCCATAGGGCCATGGCTGCAGGCTAATTCTCACCGTAAACCTAGCTAAATCAGCCAGCAAAGCTGCGCACAGAGCCATCGTCGCTTCCCAAGCAGCTCTTCAACTGGACTGGCCGGCTAGAATCACAGCCACACAGCACATACACGACAGTGACCCCCGTAAGGGTGTATCACTCAGGGACACCACAGCCATCTCAGCTTTTGCTTGTGATGCCTGCACAATGACAACGTGCCTGTTGATGGTGTCAGAACGTGTCTCTGTTGTCAGACAATGCACAACTATGCTTGGAACTGCAGAACTGCCTGAGAGCAGAAATCAAAACTAGGACTGGGAAGCAGCCCCATCGCACAGGTGTGGTGGCTCCTTGGCATCGCGGCACTCTCAGGTCCAGGGGCCGCCTTGGCAGCGTTGGCTCCCAGCCTTGTCCCAGGTCCACGGAGACCTTGCCCTGTGTAGATTACAATGCAGCCGCACTCCACACTGAATACATTTTTCTTTTAAAAACACAGTAGGGCTTTTATAATTGTGCCTTGAAGTTATTTAGCTGCAGGTAATCTGTGTAATTTCAGGCCAACTATGTCTCCTACATCCGTGTACACATGGGTACTGTTGGGAAGTGAGCAGCTGTAACCTGGAATCTGTGCTCAAATGCCATCCACTTGTAGAAGTGGGACTTGAGCACTTTAGGATGTCCTTTTTACAGACGTCACCTAAAGGTGCTTTCGGTTTTGCTGTCCGTTTCTTTCCATGACTCAAGGGCACACGCAGTGTCCTGACCTGTGGTGAACACCCTGACACAGGCCCGTACGCTGACTGGGCTGAAATCCCCAAGTGATCACGGCCTTGGGTCAAAATGAACCGCATTCGTGGAAGCTGAGTTATAATAATGTGCTGCTTAGACCCAGCATGTCTCCACGCACACTGGTGTTTTCCCACCCGTCTTTCAACAGTGCCTCACTTAAGTCCACTGCGACGGTGGAGTGGGAGCTCACATGTCCCATGTGGGTAGCCAAGGCAGAGGCAGGGGAATGACTCAGGGCTAAGGCTTCAATCTGTGAGTTTTTAGTGGATGTTTCACGCCTAGACCACAACATTCTTCTCCTGGCCTCCAAAGGCTCACATCTACCTCCTAACGCAAAAGGCACTGAGTCCTGGAGTCTCCAAAGTCTTAAGAGTTCCAGGATAGCCCAGTGTCCATGCCCAAAGTGTCCTCTGAAACTCAAGGTGAACTCTTACCTATGAGCTACTATAAAGTTAAAAACAAGTTACACACTTTGAACGTACAATGGCGCAGAGTGAAAGGAAGGAATATGGCCGCAGAAAGAAGGCATGGGTCCAAAGCCACACCCAAACCCAGCAGGGCAAATCCTGTCGCTCCAAGTCCAGCATCTGGGTACACAGTGGCAGGATGGGAGCTCCAAAGGGCTGGGCCAGACGCACGTCTATGGCCTTCCAATTGCAGCCCATGTGGCGTCTCTCTCAGGCTGGCTCCGCTCACTGCTGGTGGCTCTCCTCAGCAGGCAGCCCATATTCCTGATGTTTCTAATGTCCTGAGGACTCTACCACATTTTCTGCTCTACCCTCACAGCTTCACACACCACCCTCTCAAGGGCAGCATGCAGGGACTCTGACCCTACCCTACATTGTTGGGCCACCTAGACTTTCCTTTGAAATCTGGGTGGAAGCTTCCACGACCTTGTATCTCTTGGCATTTGCGTGCCTGAAAAACCAGCATTGTGTGGGCAACACCAAGGTCTGCTACCAGCTCAAGCAACAGCGAGGCCCCCTGGACCATGGCTGTAGCAGATTCCGTGTGGCAAGGCTGCTGAGCAAGGTGAACTGAACCCTGGGGACACAATTTCCTAGGCGGTCCCCCGTGAGGATGTGGGCAGTGCTTTCTTCCCAAGGAAAACTCTTTCAAATGAGTTGACTCTCCTAGCCTTGAGCCTGCCATAGGTGGGGTCTGGCCAATTTCTGACAGGCTCTCAAGGCATCCATCCTTCCTGTTGTTCTAGCACAAGGCACTTGGTTTCCTTTAAATGGTGCTAATTTCTTCAGCAACCACACTTTCCTCAAGCCCAGATTTCCACACACATATTTTCTGGCCAAACTGCAAGTTTTTCGAATCTTTTTGCGCTGATTTTCAGTCACAATTCTCCCTATAAATCTAGCTGAAATCAGTCAGCAATACCCTTGCCATAGCCCGAATGCTATGCTGCCTTAAAATTTCCTCCATCAGATTAACTAGTCCATCACCTTAAAATTTAGTCTCATGTAAAGTCTCAGGGCATAGACAAAATGCAGGCAAGTTCTTTGCCAGAATATAACAAGAATGGCCACTAATTTAATTCCCGAGAGAGTTCTCATTCCCGTCTAAAACCTCGTGAACGCAGTCTTTAATCCCCATGTTTCTATCAGCCTTCTGGTCTTTTGGCTCCCACCAGAATCGCCCGTTAAGCTCTGCTTATAGTTTCCTGGGGCTTCTCTAGCTTGCTTCTCCAAACTTTTCCAAATTTCTCCCACAAACCAGGTCCAAAGCCTTCTGAACCATAATAAGGTTTAGTTACAGCAGTGACCCTACTTGTGGTATCAGTTGTCTGTGGTAGCCCATTTTTCAACACCGTGACCAAATATCTTAGAAAAACAAAGGCAGAGAGATTTACTTTGGCTCATGGTTCCAGAGGCTTCCATCCACGATCAGGTGGCTCCGTTGCTTTTAGGCCTGTTGCAAGGCACAAACACCATGGTGTGCAGGGTATGGCGGAGCAAAGCTACTCAACTCATGGTGGCTGGGAGCAGACAGAGTCAGAGGCTCAGGGACAAAGTATAGCCTTCAAAGCCACACGCCCAGTAACCCACTTCCGTCAACTAATAAGCCCCACCTCCTAGTCTCCATTACCTCCCAGTGCTATCAAATTATGGCACCATGGAGGCATTAATCCATGTATTAGGTCAGAGCCCTCAAGATCAATAACCTCGCAATGACTGGATCGGCCAGCTGGGGCCCGAGCCTGCAACACATGAGTTTTCGTGGGACACTTCATATCTGAACCCCAAGAGTTGGGGCAAAGGAAGAGATACAGGAAAGGAGGTGCCTCACATCCTGCATTCTCGGGGTGGAGATGGTTTGGGGCTGTTGCCCAGGGAAGGCCACACAGGGTGGTGCTGGCCATAGAGCTGTAGCCCTGCAGCAGAGCTGGGCTGTCAAAGGCCTGATGCGGAGAAGTGGCACGGTCTGCGTGTATTCAGAAAGCTGCCCAGCAGCTCAGGAGGCGGAGGCGGGAGGATCGCAAGTTCGAGACCAGAGGCAGTCTGCATAACTTAGCGAGACCCTGTCTCAAAAAGTAAAAAATGGGCTGGGGGTGCAGCTCAGTGGTCCAGCACTTGCAGAGTATACAGGCGTGAGGTCCTGGGTTCAACCCGCAGCACTGAAAAATAAATAAATAAATAAAAATAAAATAAAATAAAAGGTGTTGCTGTGCTCTGGAGCAGGCTGGAGGAGGCAGAGCAACGGCAGAGGAGCCCGCTCCTGTGACAGACCAGGGAGGTGGCCGTGATGGGAGGGGAGCGAGAAGGCTGGGAATGCCCCGGCAAGCCTTCCTGGGGGACGAGCTGGGGGAGCTGGATGCCCATCTCTGGGCCAGGCTACCAAGGAGAGTCAGGGTTGAGAGGCCTCGTGGCTTGTCATGATTGGCCAGGGGACCTTCAGACCCTGACATGGCATTCTCCTCACGCACTGGTGCAAGACGCCCCCAGAGGAAACCAACATGGGCAGGAAGCACACTCTGAAAGGGGTGCTGAGGACCGAGTGTCCCCAAACCAGGTTGGCCGTACCCTGGAAGCATGAGGTGTGGGACAGGAGTGGGCCCCTCCCTCTCGGTCCCCAGATGTCTCCGTGGAGCTCCTCTCTGTGCATCCAGCCAATGCTGTCTAAGAGGGGGGACTGCCGGGTCAGCAGGCAATGTCCTGAAGCCCTTCGGATCTCCGTTGAGGTCAGTGAAGGTCACGAAGCTGAAAGGTTACTGTCTCTGAACTTCCACTGTCACTCACACAGAATCATGACCCAACAGGAAGTTCTTTGGGAAATGTGTGGAAACCACTCAGTGACAGGACTGAGCAACTCCAAGAAGTCAAGGAATCACTATCAAGGAGGTGACAGTATTTATCACGGCAGGATTTCGAAAGAACAAGAAGAGCCTTTATAAAGACCCGGATGCCACGTAGACAGGTGCTACAGATGTGGGCCCCGCCAGCAGGCTGGTTCGCACCGAAGCACACAGGTGTGAACTGTGAACAGAATGACCGTTAGTTTACTCAGGCTGCTGGTCATCCCCTGCCTCTGATTCCTGAGTCACTGGGGTTATTACAGGCTTGTGCCACCATGCCCAGCCTTGATAGCAACCTTGAAGTACCAAGAACAGTAGTCCAAAGCAGCAAAGGCTCTAGCCACAGAGTGCTTGGGACTTAACAAAATACATATAGGTATGTCCAAGCACAGTCGTGGACAAAAGTCAATTTCCTGCAGCCTCGTGCAGATTTCCATTCTTTCTTTGGAAATTGCCCCATAGGTTCAGCTCTTCAAGGGAAAACAATTGTAGCAAGCCTGGAATCAAGGCGGCAACTCTCCATGGAAGGCAGCCACTTGCGAGGGCCAGGCAAGTCTGTGTCAGGGTGGGCAGGAACCCAGGGCCCGGGAAGGAATCGAGCCAGCACTTCCTTCCTCCCAGCCCCTCACTGCACCTCTGCCCAGGGGCCTCCCCTCCGGAAAGTGGTGACAAATGGGAAAACATGGGCAGGACATCGGGTGAGGAGGCCCAAGGCCCTGATATCAGCGGGGCTCTTGAGGCTGGCATGGGTGCTCCAAGGAGAACCCGCAGCCGGCACTGCCATAGGGAAGGTGCCCGGCTGCCCCTCAGCCAGCCCTGGCAGTGGACGGTCCTCTCTGCGGTCCCAGAGCCTCCCGCTGCTCTGGGGCATCTTGGCCACTGCCTCTCTTGCTGTTTCACTGCAGGACCAGGAGGCAGATGCTCCCTCCATCTGCCCACTGACAGGGCCACGTTCCCTCACGGAGAAGAAACAGCGAGCTGGCGACACTGAAAGCCAAATGCCACTCAGAGACTCACCTTGCAATAACGACAGCACAGGGGTCACCGTGCCAAAAGAAACAGACAAATCCGAATGAGGCTAAGCAGCTTTCTCTATGACTATATAAGCAAGATGGGCTGGGATTTAGCTCAGTTGGTAGAGCACCACTCTGCAGTCTCTGAGGTCCTGAGTTCGATTCCCAGCACTGCAAAAATGGGAGAAGGACATGACAATCCACTCCCAAGGCAATCCCGAAACAATCAGCCATTGAAAACCCTGTAAGGGTTGCTATGAGTCGGACACGATTCGATGGCACCTAACAACAACAACTTAAGCAAGAATTTCCCCACTTGCAAAGAAAGGGCTTGTATTTCAGACATAAAACCAGGAAAGAAAAAACCAGGAAAGAAAAAGAGTCAATCTTTCCCTGCCTTGTTCTCCTAGGAGACTCTAAGGGTGCACACGTGCATGTGAGTACACGTGTCTGTGTGTGCGTGTGCATATGCACTGTGTGCCTTGTGTACGTGTGTCCCTGTGTGCACACACGTGTGCATGCCTATGCCTGTGTGCATCTGTGCTATTCATAGGGTTTTTGATGGCTGTTTTGGGAGTGGGCTGCCCAGCCCTTCTCCCAAGCCTACAGTACCCAGTATTCCCAGGCAGTCTCTTTTCCAAGATCAGGTGGAATCGGATGCCAGGATGGTAGATCCTAGAAGCTAAGCGGGGTTGGGCCTCGTTGGTACTTGGCTAGGAGACCACCTGGAAAGGTAGGCACCTAACAATAATGTGCCTATGTGCACAGGTGTGTCTGTATGTGCAGGGCTGTGTAGGTGTGTGTGAAGCAGCAGCCGCTCTGAGCCCTTCCTGTGTGGATGAGAATCCAGAGACATTCCAGAATACCTCCTGTCACCAGTCCAGGCAGGGCAAAGGGCCCCCTGCCCTGGTGTGGCTGCCTACAGTCACGGGGCTTTGGGGAAGGGGGCTCCATCCCCAGACCTCTCAGGGCCCTGGGGCTGCCGCTTCCTCGGGCTACCCACAAGCCTCAGCTCCTGCTTCCACAGGCCACGTCTGGCCCACAGGCTGTGTTCACAACTCCTACATTGGGCAATAAGTTTTGGCTTTTGTTTTACTGATTCTCATTACTCCTCCTTCAAGCCCATTCCCCACTATAGCAATTAGTGCTTTTCACACAGAACTAAAAAGGTGCAGGTCAGTGTTCTGGCCCTCGCCCCAAGGCCGGGGCTCCCAGGGCCAGTGCCATGCCACGGCATAGGAGTACTCAGTGGGCAAGGAGCGTGAGCCCAATGCCAGGCTTCAGAGACACGAAAGTGGGTGGGAGGTCAGCGCCCAGGCCTGCCACAGTGTGCACGGCCACCCTGGAGGAGGAAGCACATGGCATCGCCAAGGCTTTTTCCCAGAATGGGGCCAACCAGTGGTGGGCAGGGGCACCGCTCCATCTCTGCACCCTGAAGCTGGCTTGGTCGTGGCAAAGCACAAGGATTTTGCTCTTACGGTCTTCTGCCCTTCATAGATTAGAGATGGCCAGCAGAGGCTTACATCATCTATGCTACGTCTTCCTTCACTGAACAACGTTGCAGCCTGAGGCCAGAGCACCTGGGGAGGCTCTGTGGGGTCCCCATGTGGGCCTCTGGAGAGGGCTGGGCCCAAGGTGGGGCAGCCAGCTGGACAGGACTCCAAGGTGACGGGCTGGAGTGGCTCCAGTCTGCACAGATCCCTCATACATTACTCAACCCTCCACTCCACAGAAGGGACACCAATGACACTGGGAAAGGCCTGGTGCAGTGAGCGCAAGGCAGCAGCGAGTCATCACGGGCTGCAGCAAGGGGCTCCAGAAGCCCTGCGCAGCAGCTGCAGGAGGAGAAGCCACCGCTTCCCCAGCTCTTTGCGCGGTCCGGAGCCACTGAGAAACTGCAGCGCCGGCTCGCCTCCCCCTCGGCACACCCCCTCTGCCCTCCACACTGTCGTCCCCACCTCCCAACCCTCCCTGCAATCCGGGAGGAATCTGGTGACCAAGCGTCCACTACACGCGGGAGCCTGTGCACGATGAGGTCCCCAGAGAAGCAGTGCGTGCGTCCTGCCTTAGGGCCGTATGTGTGCTCCGAGGGGCGCGTGTGGCGGCACACCCAATGCGAGCCCAGAGGAAGGGCCGAGGACCCAGCGACCCCAAACTGCCTCTGAGCCAGGAACTTGTAAAGCTGCCTCACCTCCTGCAGCACCCCACAAAGAGGGTAACACCCCAAAACTGGGCACTAACCCTGGTGAGAAAACTATGCTCACACATATTGAACGGAAATGTCGAAAACTGCAAAAAAAGTTCAGAGAGGAAAATAAACACATCTTTAGCTCTACTAACCAAAACTCTGTGAGGCCAACACAGGGCTTCTTTCCCTTTGGTCTTTTCTCTGTGTTTGAAATGCAAGCAAACCCAGGATCGCCTTTATATGCATGGGAAATGGTTTCTCCCACGAGGAAATACGCGGAGCAGTTTCCCACATCGGTAAACGTTATTTGAAGACATTGCTTTTGGTAGTTATAAAATATTCCAGTCAGCGATGTGCAGTGAGTCAGGGACCTGTCCCTGCTGCTCAAGCTGCTGCCCACTGGTTCTCCCGAAGTCAAGACAAGGGTGCTGGGTCAGAGGCTAGCCCTGGGCAAGAACTGCGGAGCTCCCCAGAAGGGCTGTCACACCCTCCGGGAGTGAGTGCGCAGCCTCCTCTGTGCCGCCTCCGCCAATCTTGAGGTACATCTTGAAAGCACTGCTTGCTGACAGGCACTACTGTGTTCATTTTCAGCTTTTTATTGGTGACTGGAGGCCTGCTGCATTTCCTAGAGAGCCGCACAATTCTTTCATGCGTTGTCTGGCTGTTCTCATTATTTTCATTTATTTTGCACGGTGAATGAATGGATGTTCTTTTTTTACTAGTTATATCTGAGTTCTTTGTATATTAAGGATCTAAGCTATGCTTTAGTCCTGTTTTTGAATAAAACACTTGTGTTTGTTACCTGCCTTTTCATTTTGCTTACGATGTTTCTGATGCACACATGTGCAGCTTCTCCAGCATGCTTACAGCATGTTGCTCCGGAGGCAACTCCCGTCTGTGGCTAAGCCCCCCGGGTTCTGGCCACTGAACATTAACTTTTTTAGCGTGAGGTATTTCAGTGGCAAACATAACATGAATTCTAACTCCATGTGAGTGCAGAGTGGATGAGCAGCTGGGAAACTCCAGACTGATTCCTGCCCCATTCACAACTAAGCCTCAGACAAACAAGAACCTACGAACTCAGTTGTGTGTCTTTGCTCACATGCTGGGGTGCAGAGTTCCTGCCTTTGCGTAAGGGTCTCTGCCTCTCCTCCACCCGCTTAGCCCTGGCATCTTCCCCGCCCTGTTGGTGGTAAGTGCTGTCAAGTCAGGTCCATCTCATACCGACCTATATATAACAGAATGAAACACTCCGAGACACTGTGCCATGCCTGGCACTATTCAGTGATTCTCTGCTATTCATAGGGTTTTCAATGGCTGATTATTTCGGGAGTGGGTGGCCGGGTCCTTCTTCCTAACCTGCAGTGCCTAGTATTCCCAGGCAGTCTCCCATCCAACAACTAACCAGTCCAACCCTGATTAATTTCCAAGATCAGATGGGATCAGATGCCAGGGTCCTATGGCTATAGATCTTCTTGTCCCGTGCAGTCTATTTATACAGGGATCCAGCCCAGAGCAAGAAGAAACAGTCACTTTTAGGGTACACACAAATTCTACCACTGGCCCACTGCTCTGAAGAGCTCATGCGCCTAAAATGTCCATGGTGTGTGTGTGTGTGTGCAGAATGAGGGTGTGTGTGTGTGTGTGCAGAATGAGGGCTTAATTTACTGCTCATGTTATAGAAATTGATGTGTACTCCTGATTTCAAATGGGGGGGGGGCCTCCAGCATTTCCCTAGGTACTGGTGTTGCGGATTTGGAATATTCTTATCTCTACTTGATCAAGAGTAGAGTTGTTTCTTCTTTCTCTTAAACTCAGAAAAAGCTATTGAATCTCGAGACCCTGTGACTTTGTGCCTTTGGTTTATTAGCAGGATGTTATAGTAACAGTGTGCAGGAATGGGTTAACACAGCAGGCCTGGACTTTGAGGTGTCCCCACGGCTGGCCTCTGGGGGCATGCTTTAGACCCCTTCTGTACACGATAAAGTTAGTGATGAGGCTGCACCATGGGCCAGCCCACCTAGACCGCTTGCATAAACAACTGGTCCATGGCAAACACTAGCATTTCTTCTGGAAACTGACCCTTCAGTGAGCAGACGGTGAGTCCATGACCAGCCCCCAACAAAAGCCTTGGCCTCTGTGTCCCTCATGGGCTTCCTTGGGTGGAAATATGGAAGGTAGAGGAGGAGCACTCTCCATGTGGCCCCTTGGGAAGGGTATAAAAGAGGCCGCCCCTGGATTCCTCCATGCTCCACCTGGGCCGCTTTCCCCTCACTGACCTGGCCATGTCTTGGGGACAAGTTTTAGCCATGAAAATGACTAAGACTCCTGAGCCCTTCTAATGAAGCCCAAATGTTCAGGTGATTATGGGACCCCCAACACAGACAGACTTATAAATAGTAAACCAACTCAATAATCCGAGGGTAAAATGGATTTCATGAAATACTGTTGATTTGATTTATTGATGAATTAAATTTGCTGGCACTTTACTAAGAACAATTTGTATTTATACTGCAAGTGAAATTAGATTCTGATCTGATTTTCGAATATGCTTTCCCTCACGTCAGTAATTCTTCAATAGATGATTACCTTCAGGCCCTCCTGGGCCAGGCTCAAAGCCAGGGGGAGTGGGAGCTGGTGAGCAGGGACAAAGGTCCCCCGACCTTGGCTCCCCGCACACATCTGTGAGCACATCCAGACCACAGGCTGAATGCCACACAATCATGGGGGAAATTCAATTGCCGATGCGGCAGTGCTAAGAGCTCGGCCTTGGGGAGGTGAACGTTCTGTCTCATGAATGGGACACTGCTTGTCCAAAGAGCTGGAAGGAGCACCTGGTTCCCTGATGTCCACCTTCCCCCCATGAAGATGCGCCATTGAGGCCCCGTCTTAAAAGCGGAAAGCAACTTGCACCAGACCCTGAATCTGTCCAATCTTGGACTTCCCAGCCCCCAGAACCGTGACACATAAACTTCTCCTATTTATAAAGTGGGCTGGGCTTTAGCTCAGTTGGCAGAGCGCTGTTCTGTGCTGAGGACCTGGGTTCAACCCCTAGTACTGCAAGAACAGGCGAAGGACATGGCAATCCCCTCTCAAAGCAACGCAGAAACAGTCAGCCACTGAAAACCCTACAAGGGTCACTAGGAGCCAGACTTGACTCCATGGCACCTAAGAACAACAATTTATAAATTACCCAGTCTCGGGGGTTTTGCTGTTACAGCAGGAATGGACTAAGGCATTCCACATACGTGGAGGGAAGGAGAGAGATGGACAGTCGTGTGGATATCGCGCAGAAGTAACTGATAACTAGGACTGGGACGGGCTGACGTGCGTCAGCTCTATAAACGGAATGGCAGGTTCTCAGTTTCTCTCTCTCCATGACAATGTGTGAACGAACGCGCTGCAAAGACATTTGTTGGCCTTAAAAGTAAGGCTTTGGCAATATTTGAATTTATCCCCAAATTATGGATCCACTTACGTCATTGGGCTTTTTAAACCTTATCTTGAGGCAATTTTAGCATCAGATGTTCTCCCAAGATACATAAATTCCTCCTCCTTAACTCAGAGGTCAGTTGTCTTGGACATATATCCTGGCCCTGCTTGCCAGAGGTCTGTCCACTTCATTAGCATTTTAGATGCCAAGCTAAGATAAACTTAGCAATCTGCTCCTGAGCTCTCATTTCCAACTCACTCATTTTTGCTCATTGATTCCTTTATCATCTCTATCGCAAGCTGATTTTATTTTTCCTCTTTCGGCATTCTGAGTTAATGATTTACTTCATTTCTTTCTATAAAGTTTTTGTACAATAAAAGCATGTCAGCTCTGACCTTGCTTACAGGCCCAGCACTGGCCATGTCTCTTGTGTTTAGTTCTCTTTCTGTAGCTATACGATCATTTTCTAATGAGCCCCATTATTTCATAAAAGGCTCTTTCCTATGCACACAGTTGGCCATTCAGCCTCACCTTATTTTTATCTAGTTTTGTGATGCTCAGAGAATTCAGCTGCACCGTGACTGCTACCCTGATTCTGGAAGTTCCTCCAGCCTGACTTAGATGACTGACTTCTGTAAAGATCCCATGAACAGGCAGGAAGAAGACGCATTCTGTTGGGACAAAGCACTTCGGCCCCACTGGCGCCGTCCGCCTGTGGGCTTACGATGAACTCATTTTCCTTCAGACCAAACACACTGTGGGGTTTCTTTTCAAGGGCTGTGCTCCATTTCTCTGCGTATTTATACATTTTAAGTTCAAGCTTAATGGAAAGAAAAGAGCACAAACTGTGACGTCCAGATGGCATGTCCATAAGCCAGCACCAGGGACCAGAGACAGAGCACGGGGTCCCGCCCTGCGGAGGCTCCACTAGCCGCTGCCCACCTCAGAGCTAGCCATGGCCTCTGAGCTGTGGCCGCATCCCCAGAGCCACAATCCACAGAGGATCCACCGATCCGCACCCTGGGCTCAGCCACACGTGGTCAGAGGTCCCCTCAGCACCAGGCCCCCGTGCTCCCCGTGATGAAGTCCTGCCCGACTCTGCCTGTCCTGCTTGTGGCCTTGCACTCCCTCTAGTCTGGGTCTCCCCTGACTCCCCGGCTCTCCTTTGAATTGCCCTCCTGCCCAATCCCCCGCTCTTCAGTGGCTCCCCAGCCCTCCCCACTGCGGCTGCCCTTGCTCAGCCTCATGGTCGCCGCCTCCCACATTCCTCCTCTGTATCACATCCTGGGTCCTTGGTCCCAAGCACCTGCCTGGCTGTTTGTCCCCTGCTGCACCCCCAGGACAGGGCATGCTGTCAGGGGACACCTTAGCTTGCTCTCCACCCCTGCCCAGGTGCATCTCCTGCAAACTGTGCGCCTGTCCCTACCCTGCTAGCCTGTACTTCTAGTGCAGAACAGCAGGTACTGGACACAGTCTGCTATGAGAACGCCATCCTGCCCTCTTTCTGGTCCTCTCTCCCCCACCCACTCCCCATCACCTGATCTCTAACCTCTATCCCCTGCCCCTACCCCAGGTGTCCCCAGCACACAGCCCAGAGCTGGCCCCTGAGGAGTGGCTCCTTCACGCCCCAGCCCCTCCCCAGCTGGCCCTGCCCTCGAAGTGCAAACAGGCCAGGGCAGGACCCCGAGAGGGCTCACTGCAGAGGTGGAGAAAAGTAGCCTGGGGCCGTGAGGAGCAGGGACAGCACACAGCCTGGAACCTACTCGCTGACACGGCCCTTCCCCGTGCTGTCTGGGTGCCCTGCCAAGCAGCCGTGGGCACCATAGGACTCCACCTGAGACCCCAGGAAGGTCAAAGGGAGGTGGCTGGGCCCCGCCTTGCAAGCTGGCACCTCCGGGTCCTTTAGGTGCAGCTGGGAGCAGGGCCCAGCAGGGTAGATGGTGATCTTGGCATGGAATGTGGCTTCCAGGAGCAGGGTCCTGGCCCGCCCTCCCTCCTGCTACCCCCCATGCCTCAGGGCAGGGAGCTACCATGCAAACATGGAAGCCATTTTCCCCAAGGAGGGCAGCCCAGCCACCCACCAACAGCGCACAGCAGAGTAGTGACCTAACGGCGATGTTCCCAGACCTCGCAGGTGCACAGGCCCACGGGAGAAGCCCACAGTCTCACAGGCAGTGCTGTGCGTGGCCTCCAGAAATGAACTGAACACAAAACACCGTGAACACCCGCTTCCTTTTGTGCATACGGGATGCTAGCTTTAAAATTAACAAGTGCCCGTGCTAGGCGCAGTGGCACGTGCCTGCAACTGAGGCTGAGGCAGAAGGACAGAGGCAGCCTGCAGAACTTAGTAAGACCCTGCCTCAAAACAAAACAGAGAGGGGACTGGGGGGCAGCTCAGTAGTAGACCCCCTGATTAGCACACACTAGGCCCTGGGCTCAACCCCCAAGTGCCACCCCCACCCTCCCCCCGACAAAAAAGGAACAAGTGACCAATCCTTCCACATGTGGAAGGTTTCCCAACACCACAGCATTTTCGAGCCCACACTCTTCTGGGCTGGCACTTCCGGCAGGCGGCAGGGTAGGATCTGCCCTGCCTGGCCAGTGTCCCCTCACCGGGCACAGGAGCAGAGCGAAGGGCTCCAGGGGTGGCAGGCTACTGTGAACGAGGGCCAGTGAGGGCTGGACAGGGGTGGCATCAGATCCCAGAGAGGCCGGGCTGGGAGTCGAGATGGGGGGGTAAAGCGGATATGACACAGATTCCCATGACAGCTTATTTTCAAATTTCGCAATGCTGCCCCTAATCAGCGAAGGATGCCGGCAAGGCCAACACCTGAAGCTTAATTACAGCCCCCGTGGGCCAGAGCGAGCAGGCAAGGGCCTCACGAGAGGAGTGTGTGCAGAGCCACGGGAGGAGTCTGAGTGCCGTGGCCTGCTGGAACCGGCCCTCAGCACGTGTAGGGTTGCGTGTGCTTGAGCCCTACAGCCTTGGCTCAATTGGCAGAGGGAACAGCAGGCCCCAGTGGGGACCCCGGCCTCCACCTGCCACACACCTGAGGCCTCTTACTGTGGCACAACCCCACAGAGCACAGAGCGTGGGAGGTGCCAAGGGGATCCTAGGGGCCACTAGAGGATCCACACAGAGGAGCGCCCTTCATCTCAAAGACCCCTCGAAAATCTGCTCAGAAATGCCCAGCCAGAGCTAGGAGTCAGAACTAGAGATGCCAAGGGAGGCCTGTGCCTAAAGGGGCCCCTTCCTGAGGACAGACGGC
Organism: Pedetes capensis; assembly: GCA_007922755.1. NCBI lineage: Eukaryota > Metazoa > Chordata > Mammalia > Rodentia > Pedetidae > Pedetes > Pedetes capensis. Next base: position 212,022 of record VMDO01000398.1, on the reverse strand, counting down.
CTGCAGGGAGGTACGAGCGCATACCTGGGTGCGAGCTTCGGGGGCACCTTGGGCAGCTGCCTCCACCCCAGACCCAGGCTGGAGGGCACAGACTGAATACCCACTGGCCACGCCCCACCCAGCTCCCAATAGGCCCACAGTGCCCACAGAACCTGCCAGAACCAGACCACGGCCTGCACGCAGCTTGGAAGCCAAGGGGCACAGGAAGTATGGGCCCCTAAGCCGCCACTGTCCCTCCCAGCTTGCAGGCCTGGCCCACTGAATGACCGGCTGAGCTGTGCCTCGCTCCTGGAAACACCTTGTCCTCAAATGCAATTCCATTTCTATGGAAGTGGTTTACGGCAACACATTATTTCCCCGGGGCAGATCACTGTGCTGCCCAGAGCGAGGCTTCTGGAGCCTTTTGCCAAGAACGCCTATTGCTGGAGCCTGGCGCACCCCGCCTGGCCTTACTTCCTTGGTGCAGAACAGTTCTCCTCAAGAGTCACAGTTGCAAACGCAATTCCCCCGTGCTGCCCAGGACTCCATGACTCTTTATTTAGTTTTTATTTTCTCTTCCCATTTCCTTTCCATTCAGTTCAATTCTCCCAGCACATGCCGGGTTCCTAACATGCATCCAGCCCCGTGACGTGGGAGCACCGACTTATTCTGAGCTTACACAGGGGGTGAATCCTTCCACGGCGACTCTGCCCTCTCTACCCCTGCCAAAGCCACAGGGCTAGGCAGGCCCCAGTGATGGCACCCAGGCCCCGGCTGCTGCGCCGGCATCTTGCCCGTCCCCTCTCAGCCTCAGGTGGAATGAGCAGGGCCCAGGGAAGGCCAGCAAAACATGTTCTTCAGCTGCCCAAGGTGCACTCTGTAGCTACAACAGAGCAGTCTCCAGACAAACAGCAAGTGTGCTACGTCTCTTAGACAAGTGTGTTGCAACAGGCAGGCTGGCAGGGGTGGCATGCCCACCACCGCTGCCTCAGGCTGCGAAGGGTCGCGGCCGCCAGTGCAGAGCCCAGCGCTCCTGGCCCATGGCCTCTCACCTGTGGTAGTCGCTGCTACCCTTTGTCCGCATCTCTGAGAGGGTGCGGGCCCTGCTTTGCCTCCCAGGTGCACGAGACACCTCACCCCACATTCTCACAGAACAGGGGCCACCTGGAAGCAACCATGGCTCGTGTCAATCTGTGTGGGTGGGGACGGGAGCAGCCAGAAGGGGAGGCGAGGCAGGCCACAGCCCCGAGGGAAGGTAGTCTGTTTCTTCACTGGAACGTGGATGCCATTGTAGGGCAGAGCCCTGTCTCAGCACAGTGGGCCTGGGGTCTGCTCAGAGGGGCGGAAGAGAGTCAGGAGAGCCGGAGGGGAAGAGCCTCCTGCCTCAGCGCAGGGCCAGGCAAGGACACTCTGAGTTCTTTCCCACCCCACCTCCAGCCACAGGGGAGCTGACCCTGTGGGCAGCAGTGTCTGCCCAGGGCCTGCAGAGACAGGCTCCTGGCCCGTGAAGCCAGGTGCAGGCGGCGGGAACCTGAGAGGCCAGGTCCGCCCTGACCTCTGACTCTCGGGGAGTGGGCGGCCACCTGGGTCTAAGGCGCTCTGCCTGAGGCTCTGCTGGAGCCAGCGGGACACAGGAGCGTGTTCCTGCCAGTGAAAGCCCAGCAGGCCAGCCAGTCAGGCTGAGGGGCTGCTGCTTACCGGGGAAGCTGGGCCCTTCTCCCCTCCACAAGCAGGCGGGCGGGACGGCGGGCCAGGGGGTGCCTGCTCAGCCAGCCCTGCTCTGGAGTGCCCCCACGGACGAGCAGGCAGGCCTTGGGAGATGGCACTGGGCACGCCTCACTTGGTGACAGGGCAGTCACAGCCTCTCTGAGGGCCTCTGCGTTCCCAGAGTGTGGCAATGAAAGGGCCAGATGGGCAGGCAGGCCAACGACCCCACCCTTACAGATGACATGCCCGAGGGCGGTGGCCAGCCTGGGACCCAAGCTCCCACCCCGATGCTCCTCGCAGGATGACTGAGTCCCCCGTGCTGCCAAGGGCACAGCTGAGGGAAAGATGGCAGCCTCATCCCCACGGAGCCATGAACACCAGCGGCTCGAGGGCAGACTGGTCTGTCTGCAGGCCCCGGGGCCCTGCTGGCAGCTCCTGGCCTGGCAGAGGCCATGCCCTGCGCAGCCTCCTGTGGACTGACGGGAAGCTGCAAGGCAAGTCGGGGGAACCGCGCAGGCCTCCTGAAGCAGAGGGCTGAGGAACGAGGACAGCAGGCGGCCCTGAGCCACTGCCCTGGGGACTCAGGGCCGGGAGCTGGGCTGAGGGGCCGAGAGGAAGAGGGCGGTACAGGCCGTGGGTGCAGGGCCTGGACCCCACGCTGCTGGACAGCAAGTGGCCATGGACCATTGGGCCTGCTCTGTGCGAGGGCACTGAGCACAGCACCTCCTGGCCACCTCTCAGGAGCACTCAGTGGGCCAGGGGCTGGTGCCTCGTTCCACATGAGGTGCCCCGGGTGGAGCACGGAGCTGGCAGGACGTGCATTTAGCAAGTGCCTCTGGCAAACGGATTCTCGAACGGCTCTTAGGAACTGGCTCTGAGAGCTTAGGCAATGTGACCCAAGTCACACAGTTACCAAGCAGCCTGGCCAGAAAGGAACCACGCTGTGTGTGGCAGCTCCCCCGGCATGGTCCCTAACGCATGGAGGCACAGGTGCTATGAAGGGTCACCCTGCTGAGGACACAGGCCACTCAGGGAAGTTTGGGAGGAGGCTTGTCACACATGAATAGCTTGCGCTACTGGTCAAGTTTATACCACGGTGGCCAGCCCCTCCCCCAACGGCCACCAGCTCTGCGTCCCCAGCAGGACAGGCTTCCAAGCAACAGGAGGTCAGCGGTGAACAGCCACCCGCGCTGCTCACAGCACCTGCACAAATCACCCATGAACTAGAATTCAATAAACCCTCTCCCAGCAGAAAATCAACCAGGGGCCCTCTGAAAAGGTGTTTACTTACTTGAAAATCTCTTTCTTCCAGGATTTCCTTCCTCCATCTCACGAGAAAAGCAGCACACACGTACAAGTGGAAATGGGAAAAGCCCTCGGGTTCAGACTGGAAGAGAAAAGCCGGGCGAGAGAGACACGTTAATGTGCAGAGCCATTAGCGTAACTGCAGCGCTATCTGCGCAACGCAGGTTTATCTGGCCTGGGTTCGGGGAACCGAGGCAAGCTTCGGCGGGCTCACTTTTACTTAATGACTTAATTTCACAATCCCCGTCTCATTAAAATCAACACCGTTCTCTCTTTAAATACCAGCGGTCTGATAAATAGGATGAAAAGAGAAGACCAGGTTTTCGGCAACATCAAAATAGCTGTCCATTTTCCTCCTGCGCACAGGTATCAGCAGATGATAGGAAGAGGTGAATGCGGTCGGCGCTCGCTTTCCACCAGCCACGGAATCCCCTCCTCACGGCCACCGAGCTCACGGGAGACCGCTAGCCTGAGAAGCTGAGGAACTGGCCCAGGAGTGTCCCCAGGCAAGTGGCAGAGCAGGCAAGGGGGGAGGGAGCCCACCCTCAAGTTGTCCTTCTGGAGACGTCAACAGGGAAGTGAAGGGGGCAGGAAGTCGTGGGGCGTGGGCGGAAGCCACTGTGCCTGCCTGGCCACCACCCTCCTTCTCTCCCACCATCACTGGATGTGCCCTTCACTCCACCCCTCCACACCCACTCACTCCTCCAAACCCAAGACCACTGCCACTTCCCGGGCACCCACCGAGACCAACCCCCAGGACCCCACACACAGCCCATGAGGAAAGCCTCTCATTCCCATTCCCCGAGGAATGCCGTCAAGGCCTAAGACCAGGCTCTCCACACTCCAGCTCCCGGTGCCCCCCTTTGCGATTTATGCCACGTCCCTGCAATGCCTATGTGACAATGGTTACTACTTTATTAAGCACATAAATAAAATATAGGGCACCTAAGATGCTTCAGAAAAATAAGGCAAAGGAGGGGGTGGGAAGGAGGAGGTGTGTTTGGGGAGAGGGGTTCAATTTCAACATGGTGGCCAGTCATATAAAGAGACATTTAAGCAAAGACCCAAAGAGCGAAAGTCCTGTAGACCTGGGGTGGGGCATGCTCATTGTGTGTGTGTATGTGGGGGTGCCAGTAGACAAGCAACAAGAAACATGGAAGACTCTGGGGTCAGAGGTGGACTGAGATGATCCAGAAAGGTCAAGGAGGCCAAGGAGGCACAGGGCAAAAGGCGAGGCTGGCAGGGAGAGGTGGCAGGGACAGAACCTCAGGGCTCGGGTCACACGTTCCCGCAAGCCTGCAAAACTCCGAGAAGGGGAGGACACGTGCTTCGAAGGATCCCACCCAGAGAAGACAGGGTCCAGGGCTAGTGGAGAGGCCAAGCCACGGACAGGCTAGGGAACACGGTCCTCGTGAAACCAACAGTGTTAGGGACGCAGATCACGCAGCAGCAGGCGGCCGGTGAGAAGAGGTTGAGTTCTACCTGCACGCCGAAGGCTGAGCCAATAAAGCAAACAGGGCTACGAGATCCAGGGTCTGAGAGAAGAGAGTCCCCCACAACTGGGAGGATGGAGTTACCGTCTCCTGAGGGGAAGGAAGCTCGTGGGCGTCTGAGGAGAAAGCACTTTGGCCTAACAATGCTGATGTGTTCCTTGGACAGGCTAAGTTCAAGACACCTATTGGGCAACCAAGTGGAGGGGTCAGGTGTGCCTGGGACAAGACCTTAGAGAGGGGCCCAGTGGTCCAGGCTGCAGAAGGGTCCAATTAGGACAGAGATCAGGAGGTGACCACGGGATGTGATGATGTAGAAGTTGGCGGACAGGCAGGTCTGAGCGGCCAGAGACAGGACCGTGCACCTTCCTCTAACTGCACTGCCTGGCTAGCACTGGGATTAACATCTTCAACATCCTCACCTTCCACTTCTTTTGAAAAGGTCAGCTGCTATCAATATTTCACTGCAGTCAGTGATGTTTGCTGAAGGCCAACCCACAGCAGCATAAAAAGTTCCCTTCTGGGGCCTACCTAGGGGGAGAAAAGGGACTAAAGAGAAGGAAGAAGGGGCAATAAGAAAGGGTAATCGGAGAAAGGAAGAAAAATATGTTTTGCCCTTAAGGTAAATTCTGGAGTATATATCACACACACACCCCTACACAAATCTACAACAAGGCAAATAAGACAAACAAGTAGGAGGAGGAGTATTGATGGGGATGAAGGGGATGGGGAGGACGACCATGAGAGGGTAATGTAAGAGGTGCACACGAGCAATGTACAAGGATATGAATGTACGGAAATGTCGTAGTGAAACCATTAAGTTTCAGAGTAACTAAAAATTACTAATTAAAAAAAATAGCAAAAAAAAATGTTCCCTTCTAGCCCTAATTTACTACAGTTCTTGTCACAGTTACAGAATTCAATCAGGTAATTTCCCATGTCTGGTGAGATGATAAATCATCCTCCTTCAATCTGCTGATGGGGCATGTTACATGAGTCTCACAGCTCCACTGATGTGCCAACCTTGCATTCCTGGGATAAACTCCATCTGGTCACAATGTGTCCTTTTCTTAAATCATGGCTAGATCGTGCTTGCTAGTATTTCATTTTTTGCCCAGACCATCGGCTAAGCATGACCCCTTTTTCGCCTTTTCTCGGAGACCACCGATAAGGAAACTGCTTTCCTGCTCTCCCCTGGACCTTCGATGAGGGAAGAACATTCTCCCGCCGTGACCATCAACAAGGAAAGAACCCACTCTCCATCTGATCACCGACGAAGCAAGAACTGTCTCCTAGTGACCACTGAGACCACCAACACAGGTGTTTGCCCCTGGAAGACAAAAGCGCCTGAGGCTTTGCCTTTCTCCCATCTCCGCCAGCATCCCGGGGACCGCAGGAGTCCGTGCCCCTCACCTAAGGGTCCCAAGTGAATTGTGTTTAGTATCTGTGTGCGTGGCTGCGCCGCCCATCTGAACCTCCAGGCCGGACCGGGAGGCACGTGCCCCACATAGAGTTTGCAATATCAGCCTCGAACGTTCCTTTCCTGAACTGTCCTTGTCTGGTTTAAGGATCAGGCTGTTTGCCTCTGTTCTACTTTTCCCTTCTCAGGAAGAGTCTGTGTAGCTTTGGGATGTGTGTCCTTCAGATTCTTGCTAGACAGTCCCTATAAGATGGGCCGGGCCTGGTTTTGATTTGTTGGAAGATTTTTACTCCTGATTTAAGTTCTATATGGTCACAAATTGTTACCTGCAGCCATACCACTGTGGTTATCGATCCCATCAGATCTCAGAGGCTAAGCAGGGTCAAGCCTGGTACTACTACTTAGATGGGAGACTGCCTGGGAATACTGGGTGCTGTAGGCTTGGGAGAAGGGCCTGGCAGCCCACTCCCCAAACAATTAGCCATTGAAAACCTTATGAATAGCAGAGAAGCTCTGACACAGTGCCAGGCATGGCAGTGTCAGGTAGTGTTCCATCTGTTGTATACATATGAGTCAGACTGGACTGGACTTGAATCAACTGCACCTAACAACACAACACGGTTATAAAACAATTCAGACTTTCTCAAATTTTTAGCCAATTTAATGTTTCCAGGAATCTGTCATCTAAGTTTTCAAATATTGTTCAAAATATTCTATTTTTCTTTAAATCTCTGTTGCATTTGAAGTAATATCCTGTTTGAGATTTTTTTTTTTAACAGTCCAATTTTTACTTTCTATTGTAAGATGGGATCTCACTAAATTACGTAAACTGCCTCTGGTCTCGAACCTGTGATCCTCCTACCTCGGCCTCCTGAGTCTCTGAGATTACAAGCCACTAGGCCCAGCGTGTTTGAGATTCTTAATAGCATGTTTAAGTGCCCTTTTCTTCCTTTGTCATCCATCACAGTAGAGGTCTGTCAACTTCAGTAGCTTTTAAAAATAACCAACTTTTGATTCTCTTAATCACTTCCAGTGTTTCCTTAATTTCTGCTGTTATCTTTATTGTTTTCTTTCTGTTTCTTCTTTGTTTTTTGGTTTGCTTGTTTCTACTGGGGGAGGGTTCTTTGGTTTCTTTGAGATAAGTTCTCAATATGTAGCGTAGACTGGCCTTGAATTCAACATCCTCCTTCCTCAGCCTAACTGAGTGCTGGGAATGTAGGCATATGTCACTATGCCCAGCTTTTTCATTTCTTTGCCATGAATATTTTCAAATATACACAAAAATAGAGTAGGCTTCTACTAGGTGGGTTTTGGGGGGGTTTTTTGTTTGTTTTTTGTTGTTGTTGTTGTTCTTTTCAGTTCTTTTTCTAACTTAAATGACTAGCTCATTAATGTTTGGCTTTTTTTGTTCGTTTTTGATAAAAGCAAGAATTTAAGCCTACTGATTTCCTTCTTTAGTCCCACATCAGCTGCATTCCAGTCTTAAGGAATCTGTATTATCCCTAACGTCTAAGAATGTTCTATTTTTACAGTTTTCCTATTTGTATCATAGCTTACTTATCAGTATTTTTTTAATCTGTAAACACGTGATTCATTTTTGTTTCTTTTTTTTTTTTTTTTGGCTTTTTTTGGGCTACTAATTTGTAACTAACTCAATTGTGGTATAAGAGAGTATGATTTACATGATGTCAATTCTTTTAAGATAGTTTAGACTTGATTTCTAGAGTAGAACACAGTCACTTCACAAATGTGCGATGAGATCAAAAACATAAACTCTGGAGCCAGAGGCCGTGGAATTAAGTTCTGGCCCTACCATGTGCTCTGTGATCCATGACAATGTGCCTGGCCTCTCTGTACTTCAGTCTCCTCATTTGAAATTGTTAACAAGATTAAATAAATTAAACAATGCAAAGCACTTAGAGTAAGTCCTAGAAGACAATGAATTGCTAGCACAAAAGTGCCTGCTGCTATTAAGTATATGTTAAAAGAGCATACACTTTGGAGTTCTCAGATACAGAGTGATAGATATGTCCACTAAATAAACTTAATCAATAGTGTTGTTCAAATCTCCTATAGTTTCTTATTCATTTTTTTATCTGCTTGTAATCTACTAATAACTGAGAGAGATGTTAAAAATTGCCAGTAGGAGAATGGATTTATGTGCTTTCTCCCTATGCTTTCAACAAATTTATTTTATATATTTGGAAGCTATGTTACGAGGTACACATAAATTAAAAATTTTTTTATCTTTCTAGTATACTGAACCATACCAATGTCAATATATATGACCTCCGTTACATCAAGCAGTGTGTTGGTTTGGCTGGGGAGGCCCAGAGCAATAGTCTTAATCTCACTAAAACTACAAATAAGTTTTTGTTGGGTAATTTATTATAAACAGCTTTGTTGAGGTATGATTGGTATACGATAAAATTTACATGAAGTATAATTTAAAGGTTAATATACACGTACGGTATGTTAAGTTTTATTATACACATACATCTAGGAAAACACCATCACAGTCTAGACAGACTGTACCCACACCCCCAGTGCCCTTTGTGCCCATTTGTAAATCCTCCCTCCCACCTCTCTCAGCACCCAGGTTGTCAGTGACCTACTTTGTCACTATACATTAGTTTACATTTCCTGCACTGTCATATAAAAGGAACTGTATAGTACGACTGGATTTTTTGTTTGTTTGTCTAGCTTTGCAGAAGGTGCCAAACTACTTTCCAACAGGGGTTGCGCCATTTTGTTTTCCTATGAGGAGTGAAGGTGGTTCAAGTTTCATCACATCATGGGCAACATGTGGTAGTCAGTTTTTTTTTTAAACAGTCCTTCTAATGGGCTTGGAGAAGTACCTCATTATAGTTTTATTTATATACTTACATTTCCCTAATGACCTGTGGCTTTGAATATCTTTTCATGTTATCTGACATTCTGTGGTTTCAGATTTTTCTTACTGAGTTTTGAGAGTTATGTTGTCTATATTCTCCACAGTAACTTTTTTTTATCAGACATTTGCTTTGAAAATATTTTCTCCCAGCCTAGAACTTGTGTTTTCATTCTCTTACCTGTGACTTTTGAATAATATATGTTTTAAATTCTGACAAAGTTCAATTTGTTAATTTGTTCTTTTATGAATCGTGCTTTTGGTGTCAAATCTAAGAAATCTTTCCTGATTCAAGGGCACAGAAGGTTTTCTTCTAAAAGTTTCGTAGTTTTGGGTCTGTGATCCATTTTGAGTTGATTTGTATATGGCACAAAGTTGAGGTTTGTGTACATGCACATGGATGTTGCTCCAGCGATTTGGTGAAAAGGCTCTTTTCTACATCGAGTTAAAAATCAAGTCATTTTGGGCTTTTGTTCTTTTACAAAGTTTTGCCTATTCTAAGTCTTTTGCATTGTTACATGTATTTTAGTATCAATTTGTCAATTTCTATAAAAAACCTTGCTGGCATATTTTTATTGGAACTGCACTAAATCTTCAAATCAACTGGGAGATTTAGCATCTTAGCAAACACTGAGTCCTCTGACTCCAGACCATGATTCACCTCATCATTTATTTAGGTCTTCTTTATCTTCAGAACTCTTTTATAGTTCTCAGGGTGCACGTCTCTTACATCTTTTGTTAGATTATCCTGAAGTAATTCATATTTTTTGATGATATTGAAAATGATGTTTTGAAATTGTCAATTTCTGATTTTTGGTGCTAGCTGTTGGTTTATGTCTGGGATATACGTTTGTTTTTCATCTTTTAATTCCACTTTGTCTATGTCCCTATAGTTTTCTCATAACAAGCATAGAGGTATTTTTAAAAGTCCAGTCATGGTCCCTGGCTGAGGCCTTCTGTCAGTGAATCCTGATGGATCAGACGCATCCGTTTCCTCTTATTCTAAAGTTTCCAGTTGTGCTACTTTTTTCTACTATTTTTTTTTCTGGCCTACATGTAGATTGCTTACTTTTCCTCCTCGTTTTAATGCGCTACATCCAATTAATCTGGAAGTTACTAAATTATTTCAATTATTTTAATAGTTACTCTACAAATTTTAGCATATATATTTAACTTGACGGTCTAAAATGAATCATTATCTTTATTCTTCTCCCAAACACAAGAAATTAAGAATGTTTTGACTACAGTCATACCAAAGACGCAGCTAGACCTCATCTTCCCTAGCTATATGCTAGTACTAGTCAAGGTTTTAGTACTATTTTGATTTTTTTTAACACTAGCAATTGAGACATTCTTCTTCTTGTTGTTTTATACGTCAACGATTATGAATTGTTCACAGCTTTATCTTTTTCTTTGTCACTGTTTCTTCTTGCACCTAGACCTTTCCTCTAAATAACCATGTTTCTTAAAATTCAGTCTTTAAAAGTTCCTTTCATGAGTCTTTTCGTTGTAAGCCTCTTGGTTTTTATTCGTCTAAAAATGTCTTTACTTCAACTGCATTCTCAAAAGATAGCTTCACTGGCTACACAACTCCAAGTGACTGTTTTCTAAGAAGAGACTCACACCATAACCCGGCCTCTGCTGTCTCATGCCTGCAGTGTATTTATTATTCTTTCCTAGGGAATCTGACTTCTCTGGTTTTGAATACTTTGTCTTGGATGTTTTGTAGTTTCCTTATCCTTTTATAATTTTAAACATACTAAACTCATTCCATAGGGCCTGCAGCGGTAGCCCTGTGGCATCCGATCCCGTCAGATCTTGGAAGCTAAGCAGGGTCGGGCCTGGTTAGTACCTGGATGGGAGACCGCCTGAGAACACCAGAAGCTGTAGGCTTGGGAGAAGGACCTGGCAACCCCCTCCCAAAAATCAATCTGCCATTGAAAACCCTATGAACAGCAGAGAAGCACTAACAATAGTGTTTCCCCTGTTGTACAGAGGGTCGCTATGAGTCGGATACCGACTCGACAGCACCTAACAATAACAAACTCATTCCATATCATTATAAAATCAGTAATCTTTGTAGATCTCTTTCTGCAGCTGTTTTCTCTGCATATTCTTGCTTCTGGTGACTCACACGCTGCCCCCTGGGGACAGGCCAGACTGCCTCAGTGACCACCTGACAGCAAGAGCACCTACAGAAGCAGGCCTCCTCCTTGCAAATACCGAAGGTGACCTGGGCAATGCACAGAGCCCTCCAGGCCTTAAAGGCCCCAAGGGAGGCGTGGTGGTAACTCGGCTCTGCAGCCATGGAGAGGGAATGGCCAGAGGGCTGGCCAATCTGAGCAGCGAGCTCCGCAAGGCGCCACCACTCTGAGGAGCCCACAGCCTCGATAACCCAGGGCGCGGGTCACCCGCAGATTGGCCCCCAAGCCCTCCCTCGGAACAGCTGAGGCTGGACGTGAGCCCTGCAGCCCCACCACACAGCCCAGACGGAGGGTGGAACGTGGTGTGGACCGCACCTCTACGGAGACCGGGCACTAGGGAAAATGGAGTCTTGTGGCTTCCTTTAAGTGGACTGGGGATTTGGCAAATCATATTAAAATGTTGTTGTTGTATCCGACTCATAGCAACCCTCATAGAGTTTTCAATGGCTGACTGCTTCAGAATTGCCTTGGGAGTGGATTGCCACGTCCTTCTCCCGTTTTTGTGGTGCTAGGAATTGAACTCAGGACCTCAGAGACTGCAGAGTGGCACTCTATCAACTGAGCTAAATCCCAGCCCCATATTAAAATAGAGACTTGATAAACAAAAAATGCATATCATAATCGGAAACAGGCTTCTGCTTTCATGAAACTTAACCCGGGCAATTCACATCAGCAGCCCACACCGGACGCATGACCGAGGGGACAGGGTGGGCAGCACCGCCAGGCATGTGGCACAGGCCAGGCCCGGCCTCCTCTCTGCCCACAGCCTGTGACCACTCAGGACAAGTCAACCAGCCATTTCCAAGTCACACCACCGCCCCCACCACCCGACCACATCCCCAGCACACGCGCAGAGAAAGCTGTGACCCTGAGAAGCCCCGGGGATGCTGGAGGGGCGCTGGTGATCCACAGTTGCAGCCCACAGGGAAGATGGTATGCAGCCACTTTAGCGAGGCTCATGGGTCATGGGAGGGGAGCCAGGGAAGGGTCTGAACCCCGGTCCAGGCCTTCCAGCTCCCAACCTTTCGCCACCAGGCCTGCCCTGTAAACAAGGTCTCCTAGGTCTCCGGGCTCCAGGCGAGCCAGCAGGGAAAGCAGGAAGCCAGAGATGTGGACAGGGCCCCTGGGGATCACCTAAGCCAATTGCAGGTCCATCCTCTGAAACAGCATGGCCACAAGGGGGCAGCACCCCTGGTAACAGGACCCGTGTGAGTCTGAGGGGAGCAGGGGCTTGCTCTAGAACCTCCTCACCAGCTGGGACGGGCTGTGAAGAAAAATTCACCTTCAAGGAACCCTCTGGCCCCAGGCTTTGGGTCCACAGTCAAGGGCAGCAGCTTAGCTGCACCTCATGCCCGAAGGCCTCCCAGAGCCCCCTGGCCCATCTTCACTGGACGCCCCAGTGACGTCTCAGAGACACTGTGTCCTCCAGATGCAGAACTCCTTGGCATCCACGCTCACCGCGACAGGGCAGGGCTGTTCGTGATGGTGATGGGCATCGTCTGATCCCTCTCCAGAGAAGCAGCAAGCACCAGGGTGCAGAAGGCACCCCCGCTGCACAAAAGGAGAAGGGCCCTGAGCTGCAGCCCAGAGACAGTGACATCAGCGTGACAGGAAGGCCACAAAGAGTCGGGGTTTGGATGGGCCATGCTTCCCACTGCCCCTCTGAAAAGCTAGTCTGTTAGAAGAAAGGCCCCCTAATCTGCTCACCCTGGAGAAAGGCCAGGAACGCGGGGACAGGAGATTCTGGCAGTCAAGAAGAAGCCCTCCACCTACGGCCAAAGCCGTTTTTAAAAATCATAAATCTCCCTAGTTAAGGGAAAGACAATTTCTGTCAGGGCCCAGAAGCACGTGGAATGACTGCTAAAAACGCCCCAGCCCCGCTCCATTACATCAGCTAGCTGGAGTCTCCCAGTCTGCCCTTCACTACCCCATGACGGCCTGTTACACCAGCCAGTGTGCCACAAAGGCTGCACGGTTACAGAAGCCCGCGGTGCTCCCAGGGACCCAGGGACCCACGGCCCTCAGGCCTCACCTGCTCCCAGCAAGGAGGGGAACAGGCATCGCAACCAGCCAAAGCCAAAAGCAGCCTTTCACCAGGCAGTGCCCACTCTGCAGGGGCAGGGGAGAGAGGAACCCAAGCACACACCCTGAATGTGGGTCAGACATCTGTGGAAAAGGGGTGAGCATTCTCTCAAAGATGTCAGAGAAAATCTAACCAAACAGAGAGCTGTGCCAGGTGAAGGCACTGGGGTTTAGCTCAGTTGGTAGAGCGCCACTCCCCACTCTCTGAGGACCCGGGTGTAATGCCCAGCACTGCAAAAATGGGAGAAGGACGTGGCAATCTATTCCCAAAGCAATCCCGAAACAATCAGCCATTGAAATCCGATGAGGGTTGCTCTGAGTCGGACCCAAGTCAACCAGCCAGGTGAAGAAAGGGAAAGATCAATGTGGGGGAGCAACACAGTGGGGCACAGGGCGAGGACAAGTGTGAAATACAAGATGCTGTCAATACAAGCACTGTCAACACTGCATAATGAATTTCACCACTTTGTATGCAACTAGAGTCAGGCCAGACCTCATAAATGCTCACAACTACTGATACATGCAAATCAAAAAGGCTTTCTACATTGTTTGGGGAGATGAAAATATCCACAACCCGGTTTTGATGACTGTACACTGTACATATGAACAGAATGACCACTGTACCCCACAAGTACACACAATTAAAATACTAATAAAAAATCTAATGAAATGAAATGAAACCAGTTGGCTTCTGCTTTAAGTTACAAATTCAATGCATTTCTAGTACAAACTGTGTATACTTTGTCCAGGATCTTCATGGAGCGTGAAGCTGATTTTAAACTTGATATGGAAGAGTACAAGGCCAAGAACAGTGCGAAAAACCCACGGATGGAAAGATCAGGTGAAGGCTTCTGTTGGGAATCACGGATTTTGAGAGACTAATCCAGACTTGGCAATCCAGCTCAGAACAGAGTTCAGAGAGCCGTGCTGCCAGGGCCCTGGCCCTGTGACGGATGGGGGAGAAGGGCCACTCCATAAACACGCTGAGACGACACCTGGCTACCCACGTGGGAAGGATAAAACTGGATCCCGAAACACACTGTACACACAACCAAATCTAAGGTGGATGAGAAAACGAAGCAAATCCTTAGAAACATAAAGCATACATTTTAAAAACTGATAAAGTTCAGCCTGGCATGGTGGCACATGCCTGTAATCCCAGCACTTGGAAGGCAGAGGCAGGAGGATCGATTGAGTTTGAGGCCAGTCTAGTCTACATAACAAGTTCCTCTATCTCAAAAAAAATAAAAATAAAAACCTGATAAAGTTGAGCACATAAATCTCACACTTCTGCATGACAAAGGAACATAGCTAAAGTGTCATACAAGTCACAGACAAGAAAAAGATATCTGTAGTACACACATGACTGACAAAGGATTGCAGTTGCTGTTAGGTGCACTCAGGTCAGGTCTGACTCATAGCAGTCAGTTCAACTGTTTTAAGTTCACACATAAGGAGGACGAAGCCTGGCTTATTCCACTTAGCAGATGCCCTCCTGGTTCAATCATGGTGTTACAAACAGCAGGATCTCCTTCTCTGAGTAATATCCATGTCTATAATGTACATAGATAAACATTATATGTTAATAGATACTATATAATGCATACATCTTCATATATAATTGATTAATGCACACATCCCCCACATGTCTGTCAGTGCCCTACTGTGGGGGTTTGTGTGTTGCTATGAGGCTGAAAGCTGTGCTACTGGTGTTACAGATACCAGCAGGGTCACCCATGGTAGTCAAGTTCCAGCTGAGCTTCCAGACTAAGACAGCCTATGGAGCAGGATGTGGAAGCCCACTCCCGAAACAATTGTTGTTGTTGTTAGGTGCCATCGAGTCGGTATCTGACTCATAGTGAACCTCATAGGGTTTTCAATGGCTGTTTCGGGATTGCCTTGGGAGTGGATTACCAGGCCCTTCTCCCATTTTTGTGGTGCTGGGAATTGAACTCAGGACCTCAGAGACTGCAGCACAGCACTCTACCAACCGAGCTAAATCCTAGCCCCCCGAAACAATTAGCCACTGAAAACTCTATAAATAGTCGAAAAATACTGTCAGATATAGTGCCAGAAAATGAGCCTCCCAGGTTGGAAGGCAGTCAAAAGACAACTGGGGAAGTGTTGCCTGCTCAAAGTAGAGTCTACCTTAATGACAGGAATGGAGTAAAGGCCCTGGGACTTCCTTTTGCTGATGTGGCATGACTCAAAATGAAGAGGAACAACTACAAACATCCATTAATAACTGGAACATGGAATGTACGGAGTATGAATCTAGGAAAATTAGAAATCATCAAAAGGGAAATGGAGCACACAAACACTGACATTCGAGGCCTCAGTGAGCTAAAATTGACTGGTATGGACTATTTTGAATCGGATAATCATATGGTTTACTATGCTAAGAATGACAAAGAGAAATGGGGCTGCATTCATCATCAAAAAAGACATCTCAAGATCTGTCCTGAAGTACAATGCTGTCAGTGAGAGAATAATACCCATGTACCTATAAGGAAGGACAGTTAACATGACTATTATTCAAATTTACAGACCCAGCACTAAGGCCACAAATGAAGACAGGGAAGTGTTTGCCAGCTTCTGCAATCTGAACTAGATCAGATTTGCAATCAGGATGTACTGATAATTACTGGTGACTAAAATACAAAAGTTGGAAACAAAGAAGGTGAAGAAAGAAGCATTTGGAAAATAGGGCCTTGGTGAAAGAAACAATGCTGGAGATCGCATGACAGAATTTTGTTAGACCAATGACCTTTTCATTATAAATACATTTTCCCCCAACATAAACAGCAACTATACACATGGACTTCATCAGATGGAACATACAGGAACCAAATTGACTAAATTTGTAAAGAGAGATAATGGGAAAGCTCAACATCAAATGCCAGAACGAGACCAGGTGCTGACTGAGGATCAGACCATCATCTTCTCATACGCAGGTTCAAACTGAAACTGAAGAAAATTAGAACAAGTGTATGAGAGCCAAAGTATGACCCTGCATATATCCCGCCTGAGTTCAGAGGCCACCTCAAGAACAGGTTTAATGCTTTAGACACTAATGATAGAAGACCAGAGGAGTTGTGGCATGACATGAAAAACATCATTCATGATGAAATCAAAAGGTTATTAAAAAGACAGAAAAAAAAAAGACCAAACTACACGTCAAAAGAGACTCTGAAACGTGCCCTTGAATATTGAGCAGCTAAAGTAAAAGGAAGACGTGATGAAGTTAAGGAACTTCATCACTAGTCTACATAACAAGTTCCCCTATCTCAAAAAATAATAATAAAATAAAATAAATAAAATAAAAATAAAAACCTGATAAAGTTGAGCACATAAATCTCACACTTCTTCATGACAAAGGAACATAGCTAAAGTGTCATACAAGTCACAGACAAGAAAAAGATATCTGTAGTACACATATGAAGTTTGAAGAAAACTTCAAAGGGCAGCTCAAGAAGACAAAATCAAATATTTTAATGACATGTGCAAAGACCTGGAGACAGAAAACCAAAAAGGAAAAGCATGCTTTGCTTTTCTCAATCTTAAGGAACTAAAGAAAATTCAAGCCTCAAGAGGCAATGGTGAAAGACTCTACAGGGAAAATATTAAACAATGCAGGAAACATCAAAAGAAGATGGAAGGAATGCATAGAGTCATTACACAAAAAAGAACTGACGGATGACCAACCATTTCAAGAGGCTGCATATGATCAGGAACCAATGGTACTGAAGGACAAAGTGGAAGCTGCACTGAAGGAACTGGTGAAACACAAGGCTCTAGGAATTGATGAAGTACCAATAGAGATGTTTGAACAAACAGATGCAGCACTTGAGGTGCTAAAGTGTTTATACCAAGAGGTCTGGAAAACGGCTATGTGGCCAACTGACTAGAAGAGACCCATATTTGTGCCTATTCCCAAGAAAATGGATCCAACTGAATGTGGAAATTACAAATGATATCATCAGTATCATACGCAAGCAAAATTTTACTAATGATCATTTGAAAGTGACTGCAGCAGTATATAGACAGGGAAGTGCCAGAAAATCAAGCCAGATTCAGAAGAGGGTGTGGAACCAGGGACATCACTGCAGAAGTCAGATGAATAGCTGAAAGCAGAGAACACCAGAAAGGTGTCTATGTTTTATCAACTATGTAAAGGCATTTGACTGTGGGATCATAACAAATTATGGATAACACTGCAAAGAATGAGAATACCAGAGCTTCTAATTGTACTCATGAGGAATCTGTACATGGACCAGGAGGCAGTTGTTCAAACAGAACAAGGAAACACTGCCTGGTTTAAAGCTGAGAAAGGTGTGTATCAGGGCTGTATCCTCTCACCATACCCCTTCATTCTCTATCCTGAGCAAATCATCCAAGAGGCTAGGCTTTATGAAGAAAAATGCATCATGATTGGAGGAAAACTCATTAACAACCTCTATTATGCAGATGACACAACCCTGCTTACTGACAGTGAACAGGATTTGAAATATTTACTGATGAAGGTCAACAACACAGCCTTCAGTATGGATGGTGCCTCAACACCAACAACAAAAAAAATTCTTACAATTGGGTCAGTAAGCAACTTCATGATACATGAAGAAACGACTGAGATTGTCTAAGAATTTGCTTTACTTGGTTCTACAATCAACAACGGTGGAAGCAACAGCCAAAAAATCAAAAGATGCATTGCATTGGAAAAGCTGTGGCAAAAGATCTCTTTAGAGTACTGAAAAGTAAAGATGTCACATTGAAGACAAAGGTGTACCTACTCATGCCACAGTATTTTCAGTCGCATCATATGGTTGTGAAAGTTGGACATGGAGCAAGGGAGACAGGTGAAGAACTGATGCTTTTGAATTTGGGTACTGGAGAGAAATATTGAATATACCATGGACTGCCAAAAGAACCAACAGATCCCGTCCTAGAAGAAGTGCAACCTGAGTGCTCCTTGGAAGCAAGGATGGCCAGACTGCATCTTATTTTGAACATGTAGTCAGGAGGGATCAATCCCTGAAGAAGGACATGTTTGGAAGAGTGGCAGGTCAATGAAAAAAAAAAGGAAAATCTTCAAGTAGATGGACTGACATAGTGTCTACAACAACGGGCTTAAATAAGATTGTGTGCCTGGGAAAGAATCAGAGAGTGTTTCATTCCGTTGTAGATAGGATTGCTGTGAGTTGGACTTGAGTCAACAGCACCTAACAACAACAACAATACACATATATAATATTTGTACACCATATTTTTTCAATAATAAACACTCAGGTTGTTTCCCTATCTTAGCTATCGGGAATACTGCTGAAATGAACACCAGAGCTCAGATGTCTCTTCAAGACACTGATTTCCCTTCCTTCAGATATATACCCAGCAGTAGCCTGTGCTGGATAATATGTCAGTACAATTTCTAATGCTCTAAGAAACATACAAGCTTTTTTCTATATTGGCTGTACCCGTTTACACTCCCACCAATAGTGTACAAGTGGAAATTTCATTCCTAAACAAAGCTTCTCCAATGAAGGGGCTCAAGGAGACAGGAACAAGGTCAGACTGAGCATTGTTTGTAAATGCAAGATGCTTAGGGACAACTGTAATGTCTTAACACAAAAATGGATAAAGTGCAGCGTGTTTGAGCAATATAAAACCACAAATTATGCAAATAAAGGAAATACATCTACATCCATTATTATGAATAAATACTAAAAATACAGAGTTGAATTAAATAAAGTACACTGAAAAGGAATATTTAAGTATGATGTCATTAATAAAAAGTGTTACAGCCAGGTACAGTAGTACATGCCTGTAAACGCAGAGACTTACGAAGCTGAGGGAAGAGGATCACAAATTCAAGGCCAGAGGCAACTCAAGGCAAAGGTGGCACGCAGAACTTAGTGAGACCCTGTCTCAAAAAAAACTAGGCTCAGGCTGAAGCCCAGTGGTGGAGCAGCCGCAAAGTCTATACAAGGCCCTGGGTTGAAACTCTAAGTACAATAAACAATCCAATCAATAAATGAAATGAAAAATTTATTTAAAAACTTAAAGTTAACAGTTTTAGAGTATATATTCATAGGTTGAGCGTGGTGGGGCACACCTGTATCCCAGTGACTTGGGAAGCAGAGCAATGATAAGAGCAAATTTGAGGCCAGAGGCAGCCTGTGTAACTTTGGAAGATCCTTTCTCAAAACTAAAAAATGGGTGAGGGGTGCAGCTAAGTGGTAGAAAACTTGCAATGTGTGAGCTCCCTAGTACTGCCAAACAAAAAGAATAATATGTATTCATTATGTTACTCCATTTGTTTATGGATATAAATATGCAGTAAATACACTAAAACATACTTCGTTGTTGTTGTTGTTGTTAGGTGCCGTTGAGTCGAGTCTGACTCCAACTCATAGCGACCCTCATAGGGTTTTCAATGACTGACTGTTTCGGGATTGCCTTGGGAGTGGATTGCCAGGCCCTTCTCCCATAAAACATACTTAGAAATGACAAAAACCAAATTCAAGGCACTTAACATCTCAGGAGAAAGGGAAGAGACTTCATGGTGTAAGTAAAATTTAATTTCTAAATAAGAAATAAACAAAAGAGGTGGGTGCAGTGGTGCACACCTGTAATCCCAGTGACTTGGGAGGTAGAGGCAGGAGGATTGTGAGTTCGAGGCCAGAGGCAGCCTGTATACCTTAGTGAGACCCTGACTCAAAATAAAAAATGGGCTGAGGATGCAGCTAGGTGGTAGGGCCCTTGCAAAGTATGTATGAAGTCCTAGGTTCAGCCCTACGTATCATAAAAACTTGAAGCAGAAAAATAATAAATAAGCCTTTTAGATTTGACAGTCCTGGGTACTAAGTACACAGGCAGGCTGTTGTTGTTGTTGTTAGGTGCCGTCGAGTCGAGTCCTACTCATAGTGACCCTACGTACAGCAGATCGAAACACTTGCCGATTCTGTGCCAGGCAAACGATCTTATTTATGTTTAAGCCCATTGTTGCAGACACTGTGTCAATCCATCTGGTGGAGGGTTTTCCTCTTTTGCGTTGACCTGCCACTCTCCCAAACATGATGTCCTTCTCCAGGGATTGATCTCTCCTGACTACATGTCTGAAATATGTAAGACGCTGTCTGGCCATTCTTGCTTCCAAGGAGCACTCTGGTTGCACTTCTTCTAGGACAGATTTGTTGGTTCTTTTGGCAGTCCATGGTATATTCAATAGACGTCTCCAGCACCACAATTCAAAAGCATCAATTATTTTTCTGTCTCTCTTGTTCAATGTCCAGCTTTCACAACCATATGATGTCACTGAAAATACCACGGCATGAGTCAGACGCACCTTCGTCTTCAATGGGACATCTTTGCTTTTCAATACTCTAAAGAGATCTTTTGCCACAGCTTTTCCTAGAGCAATGCGTCTTTTGATTTCTTGACTGCTGCTTCCATGGGTGTTGATTATAGAGCCAAGCAAAGCAAAATCTTGGACAACCTCAATCTTTTCTCCATTTATTGTGAAGTTTTGTGCTGACCCAGTCGTAAGGATTTTTGTTTTGTTGATGTTTAGTCATAACCCATATTGAAGGCTATGATCTTTGATCTTCATCAGTCAATGTTTTAAATCCTCTTCACTTTCAGCAAGCAGAGTTGTGTCATCTGCTTAACGCAGGTTGTTAATGAGTCTTCCTCCAATCTTGATGCCGCGTTCTTCCTCATAAAGTCCAGCTTCTCGGATTATTTGCTCAGCGTATAAACTGAAGAGATAGGGTGAAAGTATGCAGCCCTGACGCATACCTTTTTCAACTTTAAACCACTCAGTGTTTCCTTGTTCTATTCAAACAACTGCCTCCTGGTTCATGTACAGATTTCTCATGAGCACAATTAGGTGTTCTGGTATTCCCATTTTCTGAAGTGTTATCCATAATTTGTTATGATCCACACAATCAAATGCTTTGGTGTAGTCAATAAAACATAGATAGACATCTTTCTGATATTCTCTGCTTTCAGTTAATATCCACCTGACATCAGCAGTGATGTCCCTGGTTCCCCGCCCTTTTCTGAATCCCCCTTGATTTTCCGCTAATTCCCTGTCTATATACTGCTGCAGTCGCTTCTGAATGATCTTTAGTAGAATTTTGCTGGTGTGTGATATTAATGATATTGACTGGATCACAGGCAGGCATAAGACTATTATCTACATGTGCCTGTATATTTAACACTTTTCAAAATTAAAAAAAAAAAAAAAAAAAGATCAAAGACTGATTTGAAATGGCCTTTCCTAGTCACCAGCAGACTTATCTATTTGGAGGGCCCACTAATCTGTGTAGCCCAGACCATGGAGGCCACAGGACAAGGAGGCAGGGGCAGACTGGCCAATCTCCTGCCCCTCTGCTTGGCTCCTCTCCTGTAGTCAGGTTGTGGTGACCTTGGGCATGCCCTGTGCAGTGCCTTCTTCCCGGCCGGAGAGCACAGCATAAAGATGCTCCGGGCTGCCCTCTTGGCTTCCCTGCACCATGGCACTGTTGCACGTTTGCTATCTTAGAAGCAGCCACTGGACTTCTCACTGGCCGTGGCCTTGATTTTCAGAGACATTCAAAGGGATGAGGGACATCAGGGAAAAGAGTTATCCCTCCATTAGTTACTGGTTGGGAGGCGGAAGGCAAGTCCTAACACTTTATGGCATTATAAACTCTCCTCAAACAGCATACCAGGTTCTGTCGATCTAGTTGAGCTTACAAAATGACAAAATACAAGTTCAAAGGGACTACAGATTAAATGCAAATTAGTTAAATATGACAAAATACTTCTTAAAATGTAGGAAATAAGGCAAAAAATGATGCTTTCTATTTTTATAGTGGAGAAATGATGATAAAAGGAGTAATCTTCATCTTTAATTGTACCATGAAGCTTTCCTTGTAAGTTTTGGCATTTGAGAAACCACATGGCTCTGTGGCAGCAGCAGATTTCCTCATGTGTACGTATTTACGTGGATGCATTTTCGAGGCCATTCAAATGACAGGAACTGTTACCCACTCTTTGCTTAGAGTCAAGTACACCAACTTCAGCTGTGCAAGCAAAAGCTCTGCTGTGGTTTCTTTTGAAATATTCATCACCAGACTATCGCACGACACAATCACCTGCCAGGAATGCGGAGCATGGTCCTTTTAAGATGCACACCAATGTCCCCACGTTCGGGGCCGGGCTAGTTAATGAGAACTGTAAATCACGTTTCATTATGCGGTGAAATCCTAAAGCACAAACGAGCCCGTTGCTCATCCAGCCCGCCTCAGAGTGACTGATCTATTACCTCCACGCCAGTCTGCATTACCTTTTGCCAGATGCTTATTGGCAGGTGTCTGTCCATGTCGGAGAACATTCAAACTAGTTCAGTGACAAAGGTCACAGCCTGTCAAGTTCTGAGTCATGGTGCAGGTTCTCTTCTCTGCAGCCGTGGGAGGGAGAGCCGGGGGAAGGACACGGCCCCCAAGGTCTGCTCCTGAGCCTGGGGTCCTGGTGGGTCCTCTCCACGTGCACCGACTCTTCCTGACTGAAGTCAGCCTCAGAAGGCCGGGCGGTACGAGAGAAAGCGTGGAATAATGAGCTACGCGGGTGGCGTTAACATCCCTGATGGGCGCCTAACCTCTGGTTGCTGTACCAGGGAGGGTTCTCCAGAGAAACAGAACCAAGAGGGTCTGTCCTGAGGCAGGGAGAAGGAAAGGCCGACCTTCAGGCGCTGGCTCAGGCAACTGTGGAGGCTCCGAGAGAGCAGACCCTGACGGGGTGGGCTGGCAGTGAGAGACCCAGGGAAGAACCGCCCAGGTCCGAAGGCCTTCTGCTGACAGAATTCCTTCCTGCGCACCAGGTCAGTCTATCTGGGCCTCCAAATGGTCAGATGGGTCCCCCTACATGTTGATCTCATCCCAAAAATACCTTCACAGAAAATTCTAGAAGAATGTGGCCCGGCCCAAGTGGCACCTGAACTCGTCAAAGTTGATGGTCACCCCGATCGAGGTCTGTGTGGGAGGCATTTTCCACACTCTGTTCCTATGACCTTTTAAGATAAAGTTAACAGGAAAGCGGCATCCCGAGGAGTTCCAAATCCCTGTGGCTCGTGGATGACAGCTGCGTACCCAGCTCTTCCAGGGTGGCCGAGAGGAGCTGCAGAGAATGAGGCAGGCAGCACCCTCGCGCCACCCTCTGTGCCCGCTCCAGGGTCAGCTCCCGGTCCTGCTGAAGGAGCAGGCCCTGAAGGGCAACCGTGTGCCCCAGAAAAGCCGGGTGAGACCCAAACACAAAGGATGACCTTGGTTTACGATGTGACCTAGGACTCAAGACGGACGTGGTCCACGGGACAGGGGCTCAGGGAACGTCTCGTGCCTCCCAGGGCAGGACCAGAGGGCTGCCGGTCACCGCGGGGACTCGTCCCAGAGGAGGTGTGTGTCATGGGAAGCGCGCTGCCTGCAGATGCCTCTCTCTCGTGGGTGAAATCCAAGACGCCCTGTTCATGCGGCTCGGTCCAAACGTCATGAATTACACAAGCCCTGACAGACGGTGAGGGGCGAGGGCCAGAGCCAAAGGGAAAGAATGACCCTTCTGCACTCCCCCCAGCTGCCCTGCGACGCTCCGCCCAGGTCCCTAATCTCAGCGTCCAGGGCTCACTGACTCAGCGTTTTAGAAGACGCTGCAGCACTGTCTGGTCTGCGGGCACCGCTTTAGAGGTGCTTGTGCTACCCTGTCCACACTGATAACTCCCTCCACTTTTTAAAATTTTATCAAGGACATTCTTGGCAAATTCAAGATCTTGCTGTGGGCCCTGATTATTTTTACTTCGAAGCAAGAAATGACATCATCCCAGTTAGTAACTCAAAGCCTTGATTCTCTCTGTAGAGCCAACTTAGCCCAAAGGGCATGCAGACAGAGAAGGGGCCGCCCAGCCGCAGCTCAACTCGTGGTGAACAGGCCCTGGGGCAGCACTCATGGAAGGCCACAAGAGAGGGCAGCTTGCGGCCTGGGTGTGCGAGGACCCACAGGCACCACTGCAGTCACCATGACTGCCAGGCTCCTCCGCTCCAGCCTCCCCTCCAGGGCCTCCCCCCCTCCCCCCAAGGAACCAGTCTCTGCTCTCCTGACCAGGAAGCCTTTCTCCTGCCTCTCTGTGGAGACCCTCTGGGCTGCCTCAAGCTCCCTCCACGCCACTCCTGGCCTATGCTCGGGGCTGTAACCCCTCAACACGCCAGGACACGTGGGTATAGCAAATCCCAGTGTTCACTGGCCTCCCCCAGGAACCCCTAGGGCCCTGGGAAAGTGCCCTGGCCGTCTGTCCAGTGCCTCCCTAGACACACGCACCCAACAGAGCCCCTGTACCCCGTGGGAAGGGCAAGGCGACAGCTCCCACCCAATGACAGGGGCCACACCACTAGCCCTGTATCCGCCCAACTGCTGACCTGTGGAACAGCAGGATGCCACCCCCTGCCTAGGGCGAATCCCACAGAGAGGTAGAGATGAGGCTGTCTAAGGGCACAACACACGGGATGGGATTTAGCTCAGTTGGTAGAACGCCACTCTGCAGTCTCTGAGGTCCCAATTCGATTCCCAGCACCGCAAAAATGGGAGAAGGACCTGGCAACCCACTCCCAAGGCAATCCCGAAACAGTCAGCCATTAAAAACCCTATGAGGGTCGCTATGAGTCGGACATGACTCAACGGCACCTAACAACAACAAGGGCACAACACAAATCCCTGTCCTCGAAGCAGGTGCTTTTGAGAACTGTGAAGCCGATGGTGGGCTATGTGTTTCAGAGGCGCCCACCTGAAATTCCTGGAAATGGACGGCTCGGGTTCCGAGGATCTGTCTCCTCACCGGGAAGGGTGGGTGAGTGGGATAAACTCTAAGGGCCCTGGATGTCTGGGACCCGGGCCCCTGGGCTCTGTGTTCCAAGGCTCTGTTTCGAGGAGGCTGTGGGAGCCTGCCAGGAGCACGGGCCATCCCTGAGGGGGCCACAATGAGCCCACTCCCCACAAGACACCTCTGGGTACCTGCTCCACAACTCACCCATGAGAACACCGCCCTCCTGGCGCATCAGCTGCCAACAGCCCTTGCCGCAGCAAGCAGGCAAACCAGGCAGCCGCCAGGAGCATAGGCTGCAGGGGCCTGGCCTTCTACCTGCTGGCACCAGGGGAGCCATCGAGACCCGTGTCCACCTGGAAAGGGACACAGCCATTTGTTTCCTACACTGAGACCACAAGGTGCTCAAGACGGGCAACAAGCTAGGGTTTCAATGCCACCCCCTGGGATTTCCCACCATTACTCAGCCCCTGGAATACGTGGGAGGAGAAGGCCGTGAGGGAAATAAACAGGGACACACCTCACCCCAGAGGGAGGCTGGGGCGGAAGCAGCCAAGTATCCTACAAAATCCTCTGGCTGAGGCCCGGCCTTCCTGTCCAGCCCCGTGTGGGGACGGTGGGCAGACGGGCCAATGGATGTCCTCCTCTCTTAGCACGGGAGTGGAAACGGGGCCTCCTGGTGGTGTGCCGGGGAATCTCCCTTTCTCAGAAGCTCCTGGGACGACTCCCACACAAAGCAAAGACAAAGAGCCCCTCGCTGGGATGTGAGCTTCTGGAAGTGAGGCCCTCCCTTCCCTTCCTGTCTGGGCCCCCACCGCACTCCGCACAGCACTTCTGCACACAGCGCGGACTCGAAAATGAAAAAGGTAACGCAAAAGCGAACGAATGCTGTGCAAAAGTTCAAAACGCTTCACTAATTGGCCGCCCCTCGCTGAGCTGTTTTGATCTCTGACCATCACTGAAGAGGAGCATTTAAAAGGGCCTCCAGACTACGCACCCTGAGCAAACATTTGAACGCGTGCCCTTATAAGTTAGGCTGGGAATATGACTTTCGGTGCTTTGAAGCCAATGTGAACAAAAGGAATCCACGTTCACCTATCGGACATTCTCCAGGGAATTCCCAAATTTAGAAGAAGGCAGATGAGAAGAATTTCTTAGGAGCTGAAACAAGGAAAATTACACAGGCACAGAAGCCCAACGTGAGGTAAGAGTGGCGCTTTAAACACTCAACTGTCCCTTGTCCCCTCCGGGTTCCCAGCCTGTGACTACTGTGATGCGTGCTGGCCTTGCGCCCTCAACACTTACCCAGCCCAGGCTTCAGAGCAAATGCATGTGTAGCCCCCGTGTCTGTGTGTGGTGTCCGTTTTAAAAACGTTTTCAAATAAGACTTCCCAGAGTTCCCCTGAAGGAGAAAGCACGGCACGAAGAAACCACGAATTCATTCAGCATCTCAGGGCTCCACTTTCAACCAAAGCTGTCTCATCTGCCACCCCCGCTGCGCGGGGGACTATTCCAGGGCACACTCTAGCCATCACCTGTCATCCACAGATAGCTTCTCTCAGAGCTAAGGACTTTCTAGAAGGATCTTAACAAGACCCCGATCCCCACTAAGCACCTAACGCTTCCTTCGTGCGCTCTAGCGCGCCTCCAAATCCCGCCCGTCCACTGTGGCTCCAGATGAAATGCTCGCATCCCGTTTCAAGGTCAAGTCTCAAGGCTTTGAAAATCCGTCCCCCTTCCCTCCTTTCCCCCCGTTTTGCTTCTGCCCTTTGCTCTGCGGGAGGGTCCCCACTCGGCCTGGGCAGGTGCCACTCCCACACTGTGTTCCACCTGTTCCCATGCCCCATATAAGCCTTGCCGGCAGCTGGACTCCGACACAGGCTGGGTGAGAGTCAGATGTGACTAGGGGATGCATCTGACTCACTTGGGGAGCTCAGTCCTCCGCACTTCACCGTATCAGAGGCACAGAAGTCCGTGGTCTCCCGGACATGTGACGATGGATGGGAGGGTTCAGGTGTTGCCAGGCATGGCCATCCATCACAGAGTTTCCTACAAGTGCCAGACGGGACCGCCCATGGCCAAGTTCCCTCTTCTGGGTTCAGGGCCATGGGTGAGTACAGCCTTAGCCCATCATTTCCTGAGGGTGCCAGCATCTCTTCCTTTCCCTCTGTACCTGTAACTGTACTTCTCCTCTAGGAATAACTTTCCCCAAAACACTGATTACCAGGGAAGGAAAATACGTGAATCGCTCCTCTTATTTACCAGTTGGTGGCCTGGCAACCTCCAAAGGAAAACCAGTAAGGGTTTCATCGAGAAATTAATGCAGATGCGTAGGTCTTACCATGTTGGGTATGTCCCAGTGAACTGCCATCACAACACTTGCTGAGACCCCTTTAAACTGGGGTGCTGTCAGGACCCCCGCAGTCTGCACAAGCTTCCCTGCTTTATCTATGACTAATGTTCCAGGCACAGGTTGAACACCTCTGGGAACCAGACCCTCCTCTGCGGAGCCCTGGCTCCTTTCCATGGGAAATGGTACAGGGCAGCTCCTTCCCTCTTGGGTTCACCACTGGATCCAATAGCTTGCCATGGAGACAGCTAAGTGATAGAACTTGGTTTTTTGTTTTATAGGTTTTTTTAAAGGAAAGAATGCATCACAACTTCAAACTGAATCTTAATTCACATTTAAGATTACATAGGTTTTAGTTCTTTGATTTTATGCTTGGTTCTCTTTTTGCTGATGTTAAAAATCTTAGTTCCTGTAACATTGTAATTACTTGTTTTATCCTAATATGGAATCCATATAAATATGTATTCTGGTGCCTCTACATAAACAGCTTTGAAATAGCACTAGTATTACTGCTAAGAATCTGTTTACTAACTAGCATTTTAAAATAATTTTTCATAATTTTTGTGCTTAAGACATGTCCTATAAGGACTGTATGTACAAACAGCTTGAAAGTCTGTTTGAAGCCATGTGATTAAGGCACAAATTTGGTGTAAAGTTGAGGATCTTTTTATTCTATTTTACTCTTGCTTTTGAGGATTTGTTGTTGTTGTTGTTGTTGTTGTTGTTGTTAGGTGCCGTCGAGTCAGTATCCAACTCATAGCGACCCTCATAGGGTTTTCAATGGCTGACTGTTTCGGGATCGCCTTGGGAGTGGATTACCAGGCCCTTCTCCCATTTTTGCGGTGCTGGGAATTGAACTCGGGACCTCAGAGACTGCAGCACAGCGCTCTACCCACTGAGCTACATCCCAGCCCTGCTTTTGAGGATAGCTTTCTTAATTTGGTCTAATAATTATATAAAGTAATAAATGATTGCAAAATGAAACCTATAAAACAAGGTGTGCCCAAGGAAGTCGGGCTTCACTGGTCTCCTCCTCTGTGACCCACTGCCTTCACATGGACTGTACCCTCCTTCACTGGCCCCTGCTTACTCCTTCACTGGCTTACCATATAGTCTGCAGTATTAGCAAACAGGGGTGTGTGTGTGTGTGTGTGTGTTGTGTGCATGTCTATACCCAAACTCTGCCAGCCAACTAACAGATTAGTGATGGACTATCCCAGTAAACAATACGACAAAGCATTCACTAGCCATGCACGCAGCAGCCTTGTTCCTTTCCACCCAGTGGTGGGGTAACTCAGTTTATTCCACTGGTCCCATCAGACAGGTCTCTGGGCTGCTTCTGGTCTTCTGCTGTTACGAACAGAGCTACGGCGAACATGCCTGGAGAAACGGCACATTGCATTTACTCCAGGTTATCTTCTGGATGGGCCCTGGGCCAGTAAGTAAAAGCACGTGCTGTTTGCTAGAGACAATGCTGTGTGCTCATTCCTTCTGAGAGACCTGCAGGGGCACTGCACCTACCTCACTGCAGTCTGCCCACCTTCCCCAGGGCCTTATAGAGAAAGTCACCACAGGCTGGTGGCTCTTCTTTGTTGGGCGTGAGACAATATTACCTATTCTGTGAGCACTGTTACATGTACGCTATCAGTTCATGGTGGAGGGCACTGCTTTTCAAAATTAAATTGGGATAATCATAGATTCACATGCAGCTGTATAAATGAAACAAACTGATGCCACGGACTCTACCCAATGAGAGGCTAGATTTTAAAATTCACAGTGAAAGCGATGATGGCCAGTCCTTTGCCTGGGCCCTATGCCACTCACAGGACTCACGGAAGACGTGTGGCCAGCGCGCTGGGTAGATGGATTCTGACGTCACCGTCGCTGCAGGTGTGTGACACGTTCCACTAAACTGCCTATCCTATCGGGCACGGGTGTGCTTCCAACTCTTAATCTGTAGAGAGCACTTCACTCTCCTGCTTACACAATGACTGACTGCGGTTGTGTTGCACACTGTGCACCCAGAGGTCCAGGGCACCCACGCATGTGGACCTGGAGTTGGTGTGCCTTCCTCTGAATAGAGTTTCGCTGTTCTTCCATCTCTGGATCCCTGGCCAACAAATACCAATTCAGCCATGACAACTACATTGTTCAGATCTTCGGCCATCGTTTTTTTTTTTTCCCTACTTGATAATTGATACACTAGTAAGAAAGGGTTAAAGTTCTCCATTTACAACTATACAAAAGCTCAGATCCTGGCTTCATGGTGATTTTTCTGGTATTTTGTTGTTGTTGTTGTTTTAATATTAGCTGGTTAAACCCAGGGCCTTGGTCCTGCTAGGTAAGTGCTATCCCACTGAGCCACACCTCAGCCCCTTTCCCTCCCTGGTTTTAAATTTTGAAACAAGGTCTCGAGTTGCACAGGCTGCCTCCAGCCTTCAACTTGTGATCCTCCTGCCTCAGCCTCCAGAGTAGCTGGAATTGTAGGTGTGCACCACAGCACTCGGCCACATCTTATCTTCAGGTCTAAGGACACTAATATTGTTTTGCTACAACAACACAGCTCTCTTTAATGAACTTAACACAATTTTCCTTAAACAGTCATTTTTTAAGCTGAATACTATAATGCCAATTTTGCTTCTGCTCCAACCTAATTTGGAAAGCTTTGTCCAGCACCTTATTTCTAACCCTTCCATGTCCCGAAAGGAAGATTAATGCTAAGATGGACATTCAAGCAAAAAACAGACAACTAAAGATCACAACAATTAAATATTCATCTGATTTATGATGATAATTTTGCTTATATTACCAAATATTATCTCAGATAATATTTTTGGTATTCTATTTTACTTTTCAGGGAAACCTAATGTACAACCACCGGACAGGCTGATGTTCTAGTGTTTTAAAATTGTTCAATTAAACACTATGTGAATACAAAAGGTTTTTTTTTTTTTAATATGAAAGTGAAAGAATGTGAACAGATTTAACCCTTAGGTTACCTCCCATTGTTGAGAAGAGCAAAGCCTCTGGGTGGGCACCTTTGCCCCAAGCCAGCCCTTTCCATAAGCTCCCACGCACGTGACAGGACCCTAAATTGCATTTACCACTTCCTTAGCTTTATCTTCATACCACAGTGATTTTCTTCCGGTTTGGAATTTTAGATAAAGGTAAGCATATAGTATGCACGACGAAGGCCTTTTTTCCATTCTGCATTATGTTCCTGACATACATTCACACTGGTTTGTGAATCATCACTCTATTAATTTCCATTGCTGCAACAACACTCTGCAGTCTCCTTACCCATTCCACTGCTGACGGATATTTATGTTCTGCTCTGTTTTGCAACTGAAAATCAGGACTGCTGCCTTGGGCACGTTATCAAGGATCTCTCCAGAGCAGGGGCTCTCAGACCACTGTGTGCTCTGGAAACATCTGGAGGGCCCACCCCAGGATTCCTCCCTCGGTTGCCTGCTGCTGCTGCTGGCCCAGGAACCACAGGTTTGAGAATACTGCTTTAAAGCAGCACCGCCCAACAGAACTCCGTGAGGATGGAAATGTCTATGCCCAGGGCAGGAGCCATTAGGTACACATGGCTCTCGAGTACTGCAATATGGCTAGTGCAGCCATGGCACAGAAGCCTTCACTCTAAGGTTCACATGAGCAGCCACGTGTGGCTAGTGGCTACCATATGGATGGGGTAGTTCCAGGACCGTATAACCTAGGAGTGGGATGCCAAAGTCTCCCCAACTTCCCCAGGTAAAGCCAAATGACTTTTTGAGGCAAGTTTCACTAGTTTCTACTCCCACTCCTATGTATGCTATGTCCTGAAAGATTAACACTAAGGTGGACATTCAAGCAAAAAAATAGACAATTAAAGATCACAAAGACTAAATATTTATCTGATTTAAGATAAAAATTTTGGTTATATTACCAAATATTATCTAAGATGATATTTTTGGTATTCTATTTTACTTTTTGGGAAAACCTAACGCATAACCACCAGACACGCTGATATTCTTGGCCTCCCAAAAATGTGACTCTTTGTCCTTTACTCTGAAGTAGAGGCCCCCTGAACCCTCATCCACAAAGACATACACGCAGAGGCCACCGCAAGGATCTGACTGCTCTCTGCTGTAGGGCAGTTGTTCCTCACACAGCTGGCCCTGCGGCTGGAGCCTTTGGGCTGGTGGCTTTGTTCAACGGGGTCTCCCCTCGGCCTTGCTGCCTGGGGGGACCACTGTCATTTCTTCTGTCCCAGGTCCTTGATAGAGTCTCAGACACAGAAGCTCAAGTTCATTATCATTGAAAAATATGACTTCAGCGTTCCGTTAACTTCAGGTTAGGGGTGCCTTGAATCCTTTTTTTAACCGGTATTTGTAACCGGTAGAACATTTTTATTACCTTTTTTAAATGTATAATTTAAGATACAAGTGATCTAAGCATGCTGCTTGATGAGTTACATCGAAAGAATAAACGAGTGGACGCCGCACCTGTCGTGGTAGAGAATGTGTCCCGCCGGGAGCTCCTGTACAGACCGCTGCCAGCCAGGGGAGGCCGCTGTTTTGATTTTTTCGCTGTTGATGTCTTCTGTCAGTTCTAGAATCTCACATACATGAAACTATGCTGGGGTTCCCTTCGGGGGCTGCTGCTGAGGGATAACACGGTGTTCTTGAGCTTCACCGCGTTGCTGCAGAAGAGCTCGGCGCCATGTGACTGATTTACACTCTCTCCAGCTGCCAGGCCATGAGCTGCTTCCAGGGTTAGGTTAATACGAATAACGCTGCTGCTGCTGCAAACATTCCTGAGCAAGTCTTTTCGTGGACTTGTGTAAAAACCTAAGAATGGAGCCACTGAAGCAGAGTCGGTGTGTTTAGCTTTACAGAGATTTCCAGCTTTCCAGGACACTCCCCCAGCTGTGCCTGAGGCCTCTGGCTGCCCCGCGCTCTTGCTAACCTTCCAGTGACCCACTCTCTCAGCATCCCCGGCCTGTAGCCACAGCTCACTGTGGCTTCGATCTGAATTTCCCTGGTGACCAGTGATGGTGAGTCCTTCGAAAAGGGTTCGTTGGCCATTCATCCGTCTTCTGTTGTGAAGTGTCTGCCTGAACCCTCTATTTTCAAATTGGGCTACTTACCTTTGTCATGATGAGCAACAGGAGTTTTGGTGTGTCGTGCGGATGAGTCCTTTCTCACATGTGTATTATGAATATCCCTCCCAATCTGTCTCTCTAATGTTCTGCCTCTGCTTCGCCTCATTATTCTATCACCTGTCCTCATGCCAGTACCGCCCTGGCTCATTACTGCAGCAGTGGAGGAGGCCTAACATGAAGAGGGTGCAGCTTAGCTCTTCTCTACAAAGTTTGGTAAATTTTGTTATCTCGGATCCTTTGCATTTCCATGTAAATTTTGGAGAACAAACATGTCAGTTTCCACATAAAAACAAAAACACCACCTTGGTAGGCATGTGGGATTTCACTGACTCTGAAGATTAAGTTTAAGAGAATTCCTATCTTAATATTAAGTCTTCTACTCATAAATGGCCTGCAGCTGTACCACTGTGCCGTTCAATCCCATCAGATCTCAGAAGCTACGCAGGGTCGGGCCTGGTTAGTCCTTGGATGGGAGACCGCCTAGGAACACCAGGTGCCGTAGGCTTGGGAAAAGGACCCAGCCACCCACTTCCAAAAGTCAATCTGCCATTGAAAACCCTATGAATAGCAGAGAAGCAGTAACAACACTATTTTGCCTGTTGTTCATAGGGTCACTATGAGTCAGATACCGACTCGATGGCACCTAACAACAACTCATAAACAAGGCACATCTCAGCATATACTTAAGTCTGCTTCAATTTCTCTGAACAATGTTTCACAGATTTTAGTGTAAAGATCTTGTGGAATTTCAGTTAATTTTCCCATAGTTATTTTATGATTTTTGATGTTATTATCAATGCTATTAGTTTCTAAATTATATTTTCCAACTGTTCATTGTTTAATATACAGAAATAAAATTGAACTTTCCATATGAACCTTGGATCCTGCATCTTTGTTTTGTTTTCGTAGTAGATTCTGTAGAATTTTCCAAATAAGCAATCAAGAAAGTTTATCTTTTTCCTTGTCGATCTTTATGCTTTTTATTTTACTTTTACACCTGATTGCTCTGGATATATCTTCTGGCACAATACTGAATGCGTATTGAGCGTAAATATGCTTGTTTTGTTCTCAGCTTAAGGAGAAAGCATGCATAACATCACCATTAATTATGATACAAGCTGTGAGATTTTGTAGATGTCTTTTGACATTGAGGAAGTTTCTTTCAATGCCTACTTTACTCATTTTTATCATGAGTAGGTAGGGAATTTTGTCAAATGCTTTTTCTGCAACTACTGACACGATCATAAGGTTTTCTCCTTTATTCTGTTAATGTGGTCAATTACACTGATTGATTTTTGAATGCTAAATCAAACTTGCATGCCTGGGATAAATGCCACTTAGTCATGATGTATGGTCATTTCTATACATTAGGTGAGTAAAATGGGCAAAGCTTTGTCAAGGATCTTCCATTTATGTGAATGAGAGATACTGGTTTCTAATTTTCTGGTAATGGCCTCACTTCCTTTTGGTATCTGAGTTATGCTGACTCACAGAAAGCTGGGAAAAAGCCTTCCTATGATCAGTATTTATAGGCTACTTCTTTCTCTGCTCCTTCTCCTACCTGTCATTACACTTAAAAGGCATCTTTAGGGGCCAGGGGCTTAGCTCAGTTGGTAGAGTGCTTGCTTAGCATGCATCGTGGCCCAGGTTCAATGCTCAACACCACAAATTTAAAGGTATGTATACATTCCCAGGGGCTGGGATTTAGCTCAGTCGGTAGAACACTGCACTGCAGTCTCTGAGGTCCAGAGTTCAATTCCTAGCACCGCAAAAATGGGAGAAGGACCTGACAACCCACTCCCAAGGCAATCCCGAAACAGTCAGCCATTGAAAACCCTATGAGGGTCGCTATGAGTCAGCTACCGACTCGACGGCACCTAAGAACAACAACAATACATTCCCAAGTTGGGGGGACTTCAGTGCTGCTGCTGTTCCCCTTCTTTTTTCTTTCTTTCTTTTTTTTTTTGGGCGGTACTGGGGGCAGAACCCAGGGCCTCGCACTTTGCATGCTCTGTAAGTGCTGAACCACTCAGCTGCACCCCCAGTCCATTTTTTTACCTTTTGAGACAGGGTCTCATTAAGTCACACAGACTGACTCTGGTCTCGAACTTGCGATCCTCCTGTCTCCACCTCCCCAGATGCTGGGATTACAGGTGTGCGCCACCGCGTCTGGCTTGTTCTTCTTCTCTTACTGGTTTCTATTTTAAATGCACCATGGTTAAAAATACATATCAGTCCCAATTTGTTGAGACCTGCACTGTGGCATCATAGGGGCTCCATCTGTGCACAGACTTTGTGCTGTCCTCTATCTTCAGGTATGGGGTTCTCTAGCCAATCAAGCTTGCATATTATACTGTCCTGATCTTCTGTGCCTTCTAGTTTGGTTGTTGTTGTCTGTCTGAATGAGAAAAGTAAGTTCAAATCTACCACAATGGTTATGGCTTTATCCATCTATCTTTACAATTCTAGTGACATTTCCTTAACATAGTGTAAGGCTAAGTTTCTTTGGTGCCTGTAAGTTTGGAAATATTACACATCCTTGTTGCTAGTGCCTTGTTGTTTTCATCATTATGTAGAGATGTCTTAATGCTTTGATACTTTTCCCATGAAGACCCAGTTTGTCTGATTTCCCCTGGTGAGGCTCTTCCAATTACCTTTCTTCTCTTTTATGAGGTTTGATCCTTTCTGTGCTCTCCTATGCTACGTGTATCAATCTCATGTGTTCCGACCCCAGCCTGGGGGCTACGCTGGAGTCTGTGGGGTGCTTGAGCAGCACTTCTGGGTATTCCGAGGCCTGTGATGGGCACGCCCAGAGCCTCCCCAGACCCTGCTCTGGCGCTCTGCACCTTTGTTCACTCTGACGGACCCCACAGGCCTTGGAGTGGAGGCTCCCAGCAGCACTGTCCAGTGAGCTGGACACAAGGATGCCCCCCACCCACCTCGGGCATCTGAGTTTCATGTAGTGAGAGATGGAGCTGCCTGGAGATAAGGGACAGCCTCGAGCTGGCACGGAGTGCTGCCTCTCGGGGACCAGCCACGCAACAGACCTGGGACGACACATTCTCAGGCCTGATAAGCCAACCACCACAGAGTACTCTGAACGAGCTAACAATGAGACGTGCAAAGAAGGGGAACGAGATAAACTGTGTGCATCTATTCTTCTAACACCTGCATATAAAAGCAAATTACTCGTCTGAGTGGATGTAGCTTAGGAGCAATGACAGACACATTGCACCACTAAGCCTGTTTCTCCCCAGAGAGATTTTCGAGTTGCCGGGGAAGGGTTAGGACTCAGCACCGACACGGTGCCTGCTTCCAGCTCCTCCACAGTTGGCATGGTGACGTTTCCAACCAGAAACACGGACGCTGCCAGTCCTCCTGGTAGACGCGAGGACACACGTTAGGGAGGAAATGATCACGGGGCCCATCTGGGCCATCTCCACTTGCTGCTGAGTCCATCTTCTAAGACATGACCTGGCGTGCATGGCCTGCCTGGGGGGAGTGGGGGCCACAGACCAGCATCATCACCACTGTCACTGCCTCATTCTGGAGTGCGGTTAACAGACAGGATGTCAAATTCCAATCAGGTTGTTTGACTATTATGAGTTTAACCAGCCTGGCATGGAATGCCTGCAGCCGTAGCCCTGTGGTATCCGATCCCATCAGATCTCAGAAGCTAAGCAGGGTCGGGCCTGGTTAGTCCTTGGATGGGAGACCACCTGGGAAAACCAGGTGCTGTAGGCTTGGGAGAAGGACCTGGCAACCCCCTCCCAAAATCAATCTGCCATTGAAAACCCTATGAACAGCAGAGAAGCACTGACAATAATGTTTCACCTGTTGTACACAGGGTCACTATGAGTTGGACACCAACATGACTGGCACCTAACAACAACAACAACAACAACAAGCACGGAATGGTGCTGCCCACGCTGACCAAGGAACCAAGGGCTGTTTGTCCTCCACTGTTGGACCCAGACTTCTGCAGGAAGAGGCCTGTGCACAGTTTTAACGTGCCTGTCCTCTCTGTGGCCTGCCCCAGGGTCTAAGGGCCAGGCCTCATCCCTGAGGGGGACGTCTTAGGCCAGCCACGTGTGCCCCTGTGGTTTTACCATTCTGAATCCTAGCCTCAGCTGCTCCTACCCAGGCTGGAAGCATGCCAACAGAGCACGCGCTGGGGGCTGCCTGCATGGAGGAGGCACAGGCACCCATGGCGGGCCTTCCTGGTATCAACTGTGGGGCCTGGTATCTCTTGCTCTTGGGCAGGGACTTCCCAGTGCTCTGAGTAGGGAAAGTGTCCCAGAAAGACACAGTGTTACTGTGTTAATAAAAATGCCCACAGCACAGAATAGATTTGGTACTTCAGTGCCTTGAATAAAAAAAGTTGCTTTCTGCAGCCTGGAACAGCACCTTGTAGATGCGGCTTCCACAATGCGCAATCGCCCACTTCCTTGCGAGTTTTCTGGGTCACGCGCGTTTCTCCCCAAGTCTGTGCTTCTGCTTCGACAGTTAGGGGAGTCTTTCGGTATCATTTTTCCTGGAATAATTTGTTATCCATCACTTTTATGGCAGCATTAAATTTTAAGAGAGAATTGAGAGGGATAGAAAATCGACTGCATATTCCAGCCCCAAAGAAAGCCTTTAATAAATTTAGAACTTTTCAGCTGTACACTCAGATTGGAGCCCAGAACCAAAAAGCTGCCTGCAGCTGTCTGTCCTTCACACAGGATCGTGGCGCTGGTCATCCCACCCTGGCCTGGGTCCCGGCCGGGCAATGGCTCATGCAGGCCCTCCCTCCGCCAGGACAGGACGTCATGGTCCTCTACCTAAACACCTGGCAGGGGTCCACAGGTACACACGCAGGACAACAGGCAAATCCAGTTGTGGTGCCAGGCACCCGCCATGTCCCATGCAGGCCTCAGCAGATGCCAGCATGCTGGGCGCAGGGAGAGGCAGCAGCCCACCCTCGAGGCCCTTCTGGTCCATGTGAGGAGCAGGTGTGCAAACGGGGCACTGGGAAACAGCAGGAGACAGCAAGGGGGGCAGAGGGCCAAAGGAGCAGACGTGGGAGCCCCTGCCGCAACCTGCCACGGGAGGCCCTGAGGATGGGCCACGTGCTAATCTGACCTCTCCCACCACTTCCGGCCACATACAGGACCAAGCCGTGAGGAGATGCACCACAATATCATTCTGAGAATACCAGCTTCTGGTGGGGGACACGGTGGATGAGGCAGCGTAGCCCAAAGGAGAAGCTACCACCTGGCCCTAGGGCGCCTGGATTTAGTCCCTGTTCTGAACCAGCCAGCCAGGGAGCTGGGCAGCTCCCCCACGGCCCTGGCCCCCATGAGGACAGTGTCACCAGCTCTGCCCCTCTTCCCTTTTTCCTGCCAAATCCCCAGAGAAGCTGAGCAGCCTCTTGGCCAGGCCTCTACGTCAGGAGCCCTCAACGGCAGGCCCTTCTGAGCACACTCAGAGACCTGGTGGAGGAAGAGGCCCCTGCCTACCCACAGCATCATCACCCTCCTTCAAAAGGTGACATTTTCTACAATAATACTCTCACAGACCAAGGGAGTGCAGTGCGGCTCACAGCACTAAGCCAAGTGCATAATTTGCAACACAAACAGGCAGCTGGTCTCGGGAGAGGCCAGGCCAAACCCAGCCAAACGCAGCACACACTTCATCATCATGCACCGGAATGACGAGCGACGAGAAACTGCTCCTCCGCTTCAGGAGTGAAAAGATTGATATCTGCATCACATTGACTCCCTGGGCTCAGCAATTTAAATGAGGAAATAACTTTTATTTATTGGGACTGCCTTATCCCTCTGCCTCTTTCCCAGAACCTCAGCAAACCCTGGCCATAAAGCATCAGCAAGTGGTTCTGGATGGACAGATCAAATCACTAGATGACTAATGACGACCATTTGAAAGAAAGAAGGAAAATGGCACCATGGATCCTTTCCCTCCGGCCTCAGCTAAGGGTTTCCCAGGTTGACTCAGACCATAAAAGCAAACAGCCTAAAAGTGGGGTGCAGCCCACCCTGAGCGGGAAGACCAGGGGAAGCCCAAAGGCACGGCAGCTGCTGCAGAGGCTCGGGGTCTTGGGGTCGTGGGCAGGGGGCTGGGGAAGGAGGCATGGCCTTGGCCTGAACTTCCAGCCCTGCTGCCACAGGGCACGCCAAGTGCTCCAGCCCCCGTGCCCAGGCCTCAGCAGCACCAAGTGGGAAGGAGGATCGTACCGCGCAGCTGTGCAGTTCCTGGGTATAAAGTGCACGTGACAATGACAGGCACGTGAGGCTCTCCACCAGTGGGAATTAGCATAGCTTCTGTGCTCTCCTCCAGTGTCGGCTTTCATTCTGTTTGGGAAATTGGGTCCTAAAGAGATTTTGAAATTAGCTGGGCACAGTGGCTCATGCCTATAATCCCAGCGGCTCGCGAGGCAGAGGCAGGAGGATCACAAGTTTGAGACCAAAAGCAGTCTGAGTAACTTAGTGAGACCCTGTCTCAAAAAAACTTAAAAAATGGGCTGGGGGTGCAGCTCAATGGTCCAGCACTTGCAAAGCATGCAAGCACGAAGCGCTGGGTTCAACCCCCAGAACTGCAAAAGAGAGAGAGAGAGAGAGAGAGAGAGAGATTTTTAAATTGCCCTTTAGAAATAAGAAAGGCCCAAGCATGGAGTTTTAATGTTTATATACAAGCCTGTCACTTTACTACAACCCCTTAAGAAATGTCTACACCCTCAGATTCTCAGAGATGGAGTTGCTGGGCCATCTTCAGCGTTTAACTTAAAATAACCAGGCAACAAGCCCCAGCCGGCGTGCACAACGCCAGGAGGTAAGGGCGGCTCTGGCTGTGCAGGTGGTGTGGACAGGCCCAAGGGATTAAGTGGATCTGCCCCACACAGAGAGGCTCCAGTGGCTACTCACTGACCCCAACGGGCAGTGCTGAGAACGGGGCTGGTGCCATGCGCAGGGGCCACAGCAGGGTCGGGTCCCCTCAGGGACAAGCTGCTCCCGAGAACATGCAGGTGGCACAGGCTTGCCTGGGGCAACTTTCTACCCCACCTGCTCCCATCGTAAGGAGGCTGGCTCCCGAGCATCACCACCCAGTCAGACTTGCAATGAAATATACGTGAACCTGTAGATTCTTTGCTGAAACGCCTTCAGCCTGAAATGCCCAACATTTCGTCTGGTAAGTTAGCCAAACTGACTCCTCCAAAAACTTGCTTTTGCAACTTTTGCTGTATTATTGGGTTTTGTGAGGAGTTACTTTAACAAGGTACAATATAATTAGCCACTTAATATTATTAAGAAAATTTATGAGCCTTTACGAGTTGAAAAACAGCCCCAAATGGTATTTATTAAGTATCCACGACTAAAAATAGGGCCCCATTGCCTCAGTGAACCACATTTTTAAAAAAAAAGTATAGTCACAAATAATATGTCTAATTATGTATTAAACTAATTCTTGGCTTCACCTTTTGAATTTCTAAACTCCGTACCTCATGTATCATTTTAATTATTTTTCCAGTTCATTCCCAGGGAAACTGGCTGATGGGGAATTAATTAATGGGTCCAATAAAGAGGCTGCAGCATTGTTCTACCACAGTCTGCACCCGGACTCATTTGCATGTCTCCTTTTATTCTCAACAATAGCACTGCTGAGATTTCGGCATGAAATTGTTAGCTCATTAAAGAGGACACAATCATATCCATTTCCACAGATATTCATCAATTATCGCCTTTTACTGCAACATGAATCCATGAATAGGCCAACCACTAGAGCTTCTGGCCCCTGGGTTTTGGAGATAGCGCAGGTACAGGACACCACAAGGCACGTTCCACTTGATGAGATGATCACCACCTATTTCAGGCCCGCAGAAAGGTCTTTAAGAGAGGCAGGCACGGAGGGCTGGCCACACGATGCAGCCACGGCCAGGGCCGCACCAGAAGAGCCGTCCCCATGTCTGAGGGCTTGTGGCCCACACAACCAACTGCTGCACGGACTTCAGAGAAGAAACACAGCTTCCCAGCTGTCATGGTGCACACCTGTGATCCCAGCACTCAGGAGGCTGGGGCAGGAGGATCGTGAGTCTATAGCCAGCCTGGGCTACACAGCTAGAACCTGTTCCGAAATAACCAAACCAAAACAAGAAACAGAGCTTCCTGTGGGGACACCTACTCTCCTGAGGGCCAGCAGCGGCATGGATGCTGCTTTGTCAGGAGCCAGGCTGGAAGAGATGGAAGAAGACCACTGGGGGAGCCACATCCTCTCCCTGTAGAGGGGCTGCCTGGCCAGAGGCCAGTGGGTTCACAGTGCACATAGCTGCCCCAGTCAGGGGTCCTGCCAGCGGACACCCGGAGTCCTGCTCATAAGGGTCCCCACCACATATTACTTTCACTGACCCTAGTCAAGGTCAGTCTACTCCCTGGTCCACTCACCTCCTAAGCTGAAGGCTCCACCACGGCGGGTGGCCACCTTCGTTTGTCTGTTAATTGCCCATGTGCAGCACTAGACTGAGCTGAGTCCAGAAACCCCAACACGTGCACAAAGCACCATTGGTGAATGGATGGACAGGTAGACAAGTATGTGCCGGAGACAGCGAGACGACCAGATGTCTGTCCACATTCCTCGGTACATCCGGGAGCAGAGAGGCCTCGCGAGGGCCACACTAGCCAGGAGTTGAGCGGGGTACAGCTGTGCGTGCACACGGGCACACGCAAGCACACGTATGCTCACATGCGCACCCACACCCGCAATCTTAGTCCATTTCTTTCAAGTAACAACATAAAGGATTACGGTCCCTTCTGCCTGGACCCCAGTGACGCTCGCAAACCTCCACACAATACTGAGCCCCAAGCCCGCCAGCCAATGTGGGGTGGATGCGTCCAGCAGCTCAGGGGACGCAGTCCTGGAGCTGCACGTTCACTCGCTACACGTGGCCGGCATGCGGAGCGCACGGGGATGCACCCGGGAGGCTGCTCCTGAAAGTGAGGGGCCACAGGACCCTGTTGTACCCTAACAATCACCTGTCTCCCTGTGTCCTGGGTTCTCTCCTCAAGTCACCTCCTAATTACTAGTGTGAACAAAGGAGGCAGGATTTATTAATCTAAAAACAACGCCGGCCAAGAGCTGGCGGTAAAATTCACATTGCAATGATTTTTTTTTTTTTCCTTTCTCTAAAACCACAGAAAGAGAGACGGAGAAGGCTGACGTTTTTTAAAAAGGTCTGGAATCAGAGCCGGGCGTGGTGGTGCACGCCTGTAATCCCAGCAGCTCAGGAGGTGGAGGCAGGAGGATCACAAGTTCGAGACCAGAGGCAGTCTGGGTAACTTGGTGAGACCCTGTCTCAAAAAGTTAAAAAAAAAAAAAAAAGGGCTTGGGGTGCAGCTTAGTGGTCCAGCACTTGCAAAGTATGCAAGTGTGAGGTCCTGGGTTCAACCCCCAGTACCAGGAGAAAAAAAAAAAAAAGGTCTGGAATCAGACAATGCAAGCCGGGAATGCTGGCTCCATTGGCGGGAA
Source organism: Pedetes capensis (assembly GCA_007922755.1). NCBI lineage: Eukaryota > Metazoa > Chordata > Mammalia > Rodentia > Pedetidae > Pedetes > Pedetes capensis. The sequence goes on along the minus strand of VMDO01000398.1, from coordinate 170,082 downwards.
AGCCGGCAGGAATCACACCTTCTTATTAACTACCCCGTCCGGTTCAGGATTTGCAGTTAGCTGTCCAAATGGAGGCACTAAAGCTGGGTCTAAAGGGAGCGGGGAGCAGGGGGTGGGGAATGTGAGAACTCTATGAAGTAAGTCACGCGAGATGAGAGTGAAGGCTCCCGCACTCAGGCTGCGCACCTCACACTAAGGGCAGGGAGGATGGCCGGCCGTGCTGAGATTCACAGGGCAGGAAACTTGAACAAGCCCAGTCTTGAGGTTCTGAACGCGTTTGCAGGTGCCCCCGAGAAAGAGGCGACCACTGCCCTGCCAAGCCCTTCTCCCCTTGCACAGGGCTGCCCTGCAGCTGGGCACACGTTACCAGTCAGTAACTCCCCAGAGACATGAACTGAGGCCTCGCCCACCCCAGGCCTCCTGCGCAGCCACAGGTCAGCCCTCCCGGCCTCCCACCGCATTCCTCCTGGTCCCCGCGCCCTCCTAAGGGCCCGCACGCCCCAGCTCGCCACCGGAACTCCACCAGGGGCCACTTTCCTGCCTGCTGCCACGCACTCAGGACGCCAAGCAGCATCACAGCTCCCTGCGTGAACGCCAGGTGGCTGTGCTGCTGTTCTTGTGGATTCTGTGACGCTTTTCTCCATCCGGGGAAGCCACCAGCTTTCTGAGTAGGGACCGAGGGCCTTCGTGCGCTTTGATTTACTGACTCGCCAAATGCTGGCATGTCACGTGGGAGTTTGATGCTGGCAGCCACCTCCCCTAACTGTCCTCAGCAGACTCGCATCTTTCCACGCAAGCCTTTCTCACCACATACTAGGGCACGCAGTGCTGAGCGGCTCATAGAGCAGGGCTCTGCCTGGGTCCAAACATCCAGCTGTCCTCCAGGCATGGCCCCTGGATGTTTCCAAGGTCCTCAAACTCAGGGTGCCCACATGGGACTCAGCATTTCTCCCAGATCCACCTTTCTACCCACCATGCATAGCCAGCCACATCGGATGGCGGAGGAGCTCAGAGCAGGATTCAGAAAGTGGCCAAGGACCTCCCAAGTCTCACTGCCTAAGAACCTAAACACATTGAGCAAAACGGAACAACAAAACACTAAAATGAGTGACCTCTCCACAGCAGAAAACACGAGGCCAGGGCGGGCATGGAAGGCTAGGATCAGCTTCTGGCTGTCGCAAAGCATTTTATGGGAACAGTGTTTCGTGGTCACGCTGAAGGCCACTGCTGAGCCCTGCTGGATACTGAAAAGGACAAAGGGGGCCACGCAGAACCCCATTCCAATGCTGGACAAGGTCAGGCTGGGCCTGGCCCCTCCAGCCATGCTGGATTATCAGTGACAGTGCATCCACAGCCATTGTTATTGTTAAGTATCGTCGAGTTGGGTCCAACTCATAGTGACGCTCCTAGGGCTTTCAATGGCTGATTGTTTTGGGATTGCTTCAGGAGTGGACTGCCACGTCCTTCTCCCGTCTTTGTGGTGTTATGGGTCAAACCGAGCGCCTCAGAGAGTGCCGAGCAGCACTCTACCAAATGTGCTAAACTCCAGCCCATTCACAGCAGTCAGGAACAGAGTTATCCTTTCCTGAAGACCTACTGCCATTTCTGACTAAAATGAAAAGCCATCAGACACAGTGTATAATCCCTCCTGACGTTAACCATATTGAACTGAAGAGCTCAATCTGTACAGACGTTTGACAGTGATTCGGTTTTCCTAATTCTGTGCTGACTAAAGCCAGGGTCTGAGGAGGACGAACCTGCCCGAGAGCAGTGAGGCCACCAGCACCGCCGCCTGCGGCCTGAGGGAGCTCGACCACCAATTGGCAGGCCCTGGGCCACATGTGCCAACTGCGGCAGCTTGGGCTGCGTCCCCCAAAGGCACCATGCAGGGCTGTGAATGTGACCATACTAGGGAACAGGGTCTCAATAGATGTGGCTGAGACGGGGTCACACTGGATTAGAGGGGCTTGTCCTCGTAAGAAAGGGAAATATGGACACAGATCCACAGGGAAAAGAGGGCGTGGCATCAGAGGCAGGGGTTCTGGGGATGCCGCCAGGGGCCACGGAGCCTGGCGAGATGCCCCCTGAGCCTCGGCAGGAACCAGCCCCACCCCGTCACACACAGAGGACCCAAGGCTCACACAGGGGCAAGGCCATTCTGCCACCAAGCAGGAGTTGGGGGCTAAGCCCAGGCACGGGGTCATCTCTCACACCACAGCTAACTAGCAGCCAAGAGGACCAAAGCCAGGGCCTTCTGGCCCCAGAGTCACTCCGCATCAAGGAGAAGGCCAGGCACAGGGAGCAGGGAGGGTGCCTGCTCTGTCCTGGCCCCTCCGTTCCAGGAAGCCTCCCTCCAATCACAAAGCGCTCACCAACCAGTGCTGAAAGGCTGGAAAGGGGCTGATTAAGCTGTGTCTGCATAAGCATTAGGGCTGGGATTTAGCTCAGTTGGTAGAGTGCTGCGCTACAGTCTCTGAGGACCCAAGTTCAATTCCCAGCACCACAAAAATGGGAGAAGGATGTGGCAATGCACTCCCAAGGCAATCCTGAAACAGGCAGCCACTGAAAACCCTGAGGGTTGCTATGAGTCAGATACCAACTCGACGGCACCTAACAACAACAGCATAAGCACTGCCATTATTCAATACTGAAGGAGTAAAACCTGCGATACATTTTAACTAATGCAGACTCCGTTCATAGTAGCCGTAGCCGTGTCTGTGTGTGTGGCTTTTGGCTCTGTTAACTGAGACGAGGGACAGGTGCCCGCTCTGGAAGGCGAGCTCTGCTTACTGAGTGGATTGCTCGGCCTGTGGGGTTGGACTCAGGCCACCAGAAGCCAGTACTCCAGGGTGGACTTGCGCAGACCCATCCCAGGCTTCCAGCCTCCAAGAGGGTCACTGCCTAGGGGGAGGAGGGCGAGGACAAAACCCTGGGATCCAGAGCCCCCAGAGGCTGCTATGCCTGGCAAAGATGGGGTGCTCAGATGGGTTCACAGCCCTGGATTAAACAAGACCAGAGCACGAGAGCAAGTTCATAAAACAAAGGGAGAAACTCAGGCTTGCTTAGCTTAGACCAGTGACGCCACTGCAAAATCATACTGAGGAAAATCCCTCCTCTCGTTACCGTGACGCTCCCTTCGGTCACACCAGGGCCATCTGCTCCCGCCCCTCGGCCCTCAGAGGGGAGGCCTGGGACACGGCACTCTTAGATGCTGGCAGGACCACACCGGCTGCCAGAGCCCAGAGCACGAGACAGGGGAGCGAAGCCCAGGAGTGCACGGAGACCCAGTAGCTCTAAGGCCCAGGCCAGCTAAACACCCTCCAGATGTGAGAAGCACCCGCCCAGGATGGCCCAAGGGACATGAGCGTGCTGCGGCTTCTGGGAAATGCTGCAGCGAGGACCTTTCCCTAGGGACGCTCCGCCAAGCAGCCCTCACGCCACTTCCAAGGGAGGCAGTGGGTTACAGAAAGTCGCCTCCAGGCAGCTGGGTGGGGGGCGACCAGCTTGAGATCAGCTTCTGGCTACAGGCAGGGAAGTGCCTCGGGGGTCTCAGACCCCAGGCCTTATGAGAACCTGGGCCAGGGCAGGGGTGGGGTGCAGCCTGCAGCCCCCAGCAGCCCTGCCAAGCTGCTCTCTGCAGATGTGGCTGTAAGGATGGAAAGCCCTGACATGTAGATGTGTCAGTCAGTCTTCCTCACCGGAGTCACCAAATATGTGACAGAAACCGCCTAAGTGGGGAAAGACTGGCTTTGGCTCACGGTTTCAGATGTCCACCACGGCAGGGAGGCCGTGTGAGGACCGAGCGGTTCACGGCATCCACGCGGGAGGCAGAGAGAGGCGGCCGCAGCAGCTGCCTTTCTCCTTCTTGCCCTCCGCTTCCATCCAGACCCCAGCCTATGCATGGCGCCACCTACTCTCAGGCTGGGTCTCCTCCCCTCAGCCGGCCCTCTCACAGACACACCCACAGGTGTGCGCTACCAACCTCCCAGGCGTCCCAAGCCCATCCAGCTGAGAGTCAAGACTGACCACCACCGTGGACAAACAGGGACTCTCGGTCAACAAGTCCCGCCTGAGAATTTGACACCTAACTGCCACGGAAGGGACGAGTGTCACTACTACCATGTGCTAGGAAACAGGTGTGAAACAACAGTGCGTCACCTACCATGCAGACAGCACCTGGCATGGGCCACAAGAGCAGGGCAGAGGGACTGTCCATATCCCTGAGTCCTGCTGCATGCAGACCCCAAAGATGCGTAGGTGGCAGGCCATGGGCTCCCTGCACCCACACAGCTGAGACCTCCCAGCAGGAGGGGAGAGGAGGAGGACGATGTCCTGGGGCAGCGCAGTGGACACCGTCTATGGGGAACCTCTCACCTCCCGCAGGCTTCCTCAGAACTGGTCCTGGCCCTCGCAGAAGATAGAGTCTGTGCCCCCTGACTGGAATATTCCTCAAAGTGGCCTCACACACTGGAGGGGACACCTGGTGGCTTCAGAGGCAAGGCTGTTAACAGGGCCACGCAGCTGTGGCTTATTCTCAGAATTTGGCCACCATGTGTAAGGACGCTCAAGCTGCCCTGAGCTGTCCAGTCGGAGAGAAGCAGGCTCAGGTCCCCAGACAACAGCATAGCATGTGGGCCAGGGGAGCGAAGGACCTTCAGGGAGGGCTCCAGCTCCAGGCGGGCTGCCCGGCCATGCTGTCCCCGCTACACCTGTGCACACCTCACAACCGTGACCAAGGACAGGCGTTGGTTTCAGCAGTGAGTTGGGGATGGTCTGTATCACAGAACAGAGACTACGCACACACGCCTGTAATCCCAGTGGCTTGGGAGGTGGAGACAGGAGGATCACAAGTTCGATACCAGAGGCAGTCTGCGTAACTTAGCAAGACCCTGTCTCAAAAAGTAAAAAAATGGGCTGGGGCGCAGCTCAGTGGTGTAGCACTTGCAGAGCATGCAAGCGTGAGGCCCTGGGTTCAACCTCCAGTATTGCCAAAAAAAAAAAAAAAAAAAAAGAACAGAACCTAGGCCAGAAAGGACTGAGGGCTGCCTGAGTCACATTAGGCCAGCGAGGGGAGTGGTGGCCCAGAGCAGCCACTCCGTGCAGAGGCGAGGACTGGCCCAGGCATGGCTATGCAGCCAGGAACCACCAGACAGGACAATCAGTCCAGTGCTGCTGGACCCCCACCTTGACTAAAAACCCGCGGAGGCCCCGGGCCACCCGTTCCTGATGTGGCGTAAGGTGGGGCCACTCCAGGCTGAGGCTGATTCAGTCACTGCGGAGGGCCTGTCTGAGGACCTACTGGGGTCACTGAGACGGGTCCACACATTACGGATCTTTGCAGAATGTCAACCAAGTTAATCAAAGGTTTTTAGGTTTCTTCTGGTCACCTGGGGGTTGTGTTTATTTGTTTGTTTGTTGCACTCCTGAGGCCCCAACTCTGGGTCTTGTGCATGCTAGGCAAGCACTCTACCACCAATCTGCACCCCAGCCCCGCGGTTCTAATATCGTCTCTGACACTAGAGGGAGGCTCAAGGCCCTGCTGGAGCTGATTCCCGCGCGCAGCCGTCCTCTGTCCCTCCGTCCCCCAGCATCAGGTTGGCCAGAAGAGAGCTGGTGCAATCAGTCCTCGAGCAGCCTCTCTGGGCCGGCAGCCAGGACACTCCTGTAACCCCTCCTCCCCTGGAGGTCCGTGACATGGACAGAGCCAAGTCCAGGGGAGGAGCAGAACAGGAGCAAGCAGAGCCCAGGCAGAGCATGCGGCCAGTCCGCAGTGTGCACCCGGACGGCCCTGCCGCTCGCTGCCACCGCCATTCTGGAGCATGGCAACCCCAGCAGGGCGGGGAGCCACTGCGGTGCTTTAAGGGTGAGAAAACAGGGACACCAAAGAGAAGTGGTCCCAACTCCAAGAGCCCCCACAGCGGCACATGCTCCCCGCAGGCTGTGTCCCACCCCACAGAGTTCCCGTATAGGGTGGTGAGGGAGAGGGCGGAACTGGAACTGGACCACCCCGCCTGCGCCCAGCTGTCTGTCCAGCCCACCATAGTTCTCCCCAGCCATCTTCTGGGCACCTGCTGCCCCTTGACGTCAATCAGCAGCAAAGTGACTTTCTTCCATTATCACATCAGCCAGGGGGAAACGAATCCCAGGATTAAACGGGTGTGTGAAGAAGTGGAGCCAGCTGCGGGAGCAGCAATGAGCTGCTGCTGCAAAGGTCTTGTCTGGGCCAGCAGATGAGCATGGCAGAAGGCCGCACGGAGCAGGGGTTAGGAGGCCGAGCTGTGGAGTGTGCATAACGCAGCCAGAGAGAAGACAGCTGGGCACGAGGAGCGATGGGACACAATGAGCATCCTCTGCAGTTCACCTGAAGACCAGGTCCCCAGGTGGCTGCTGGTGGCCACAGGCAGCTCCGCATGTGCAGCAGGGGTAACCTGCTCTTTGCTAGCACTCTGGGTAAGGCTTCAGCATGGCCCACACGCTCTGCTAACACTCGGTTAGCTCTTCTCCCAGAACAGCACCCAACTCTTGCTGCAGCACAGACTCCTGGCTCCTGCAGGTGTTTAGCTCCTCTCCTCTCCTCTCAGCCGCGCTGGCGGCTCTTGGGAAGTGGCAATTACTCAGAGGTCCTGCTGAGCTGAGGGTCCTGGAAGCAGCTCTTACCCACAGGTTCTGCTGAGTTGACGCTCTTGAGAACGGCTCTTACCCAAGGGTTCTGCAGAGCCGAGGCACCTGGGAACTGCTGTTACCCAGATGTGCTGGGGCCAACTACCGGCCCTGCCCAGGCCACAGCAAGTCATTCCAACCTCCTGTGGCAGCTTTGCCTCCCACACTGCCAGAGGGGCAGCCCTCACTCACACCGTGACTGAACACCAGCAGAGGCCCCAGACCACCGGTTCCTGCTGTGGCGTAAGGTGGGGCCACTCCAGGCTGAGGCTGACTCAATCACTCGGGGGGACTATCTGAGCACCGCCTGAGGTCACTGAGACGGGTCCACACATACCACCACGGCTCAGGTCCTGCCCTGGGCCCCCTTCCTCAGCCTCAGGCAGGAGCCACACGTGTGGCAATGGTGGCAGAAGTGGGGTGCTCAGGGCGGCCAGGAGGCACCCATACCTAGCTGGAACCTCTTCGACTTTTGCTCTTTGTTACTTTGTCCTTTCGCCGGAAGCAATCTACTGTGTCACTTAGGGGACGGAGAGATGAGCCCCTACTTCTGCTTTCGACCAGCTCACCAGGGAAGTGTGGGGACTGGGATTTAGCTCAGCTGGTAGAGCGCTGCTCTGCAGTCTCTGAGGTCCCGAGTTCGATCTCCAGCACTGCAAAAATGGGAGAAGGATGTGGCAATCCACTCCCAAGACAATACCAAAACAGTCAGCCATTGAAAACCCTATGAGGGTCACTATGAGTCGGACACGACTCGACGGCACCTAACAACAATAGCCAGGGAAGTCGACCCAAATGGTGTGGGGAGGAGGAAGGTGGGAGTCACTAGAGTCTGCCCTAGAGCCCCAAGGCTGAGGTCAAGTCTGTGCTTGGAGAAGTCCTCCTGGGGGCAGCCGGACGGAAGCAGCCCAGCCCAGCCAAGGCAATGAGGAGGAGGTGGAGGAGGCCGATGGCGCCACGCTACGCAACAGCGAAGCCCCACCCAGCACCACTGGCCGGCAGAACCCAGCAGCCCAGGAGCACACAGCCCCTGCAGACCCCACGTGCCCAGAACGGAGTGCAGACTCCCCTGCCTCTCAAGGAAGGAGCATCCTATGGGCTCCCTCTCAAAGTCCCATGAAAGCTGCTGGCCCCTCCTCTCTGGTCCCCAGCAGGCAGTGGCGCCATCTTGCACCCCTCCCTGCCCTGCTGGCCCAGGGCTCTCTTGCCACCCATTCTGGCCTATGGCGGGTGCTGATGAGGGGCTTCTGGATGGCAGGCACTTCTGTAACTCCCCCTCAGAGCCCAGCATGTCGCCCTGTGCAGGCTTTCAGCTGGATGCTCCAGGACTACAAAGTTATCTCTCTCCACAAAGATGGAACTCAATGCTCCTACAAGTGTATAAGTCTTACTTAACACGCAGTCTCAGTTAGCATTCTCCATGTCTTCATCTCGTCCAATCAAGGCTGTGCACTGTCAGGGAGGGGCAGGGTGGGCCCTAGTACACAGGGAGTAGGCAGACCCTGCAGGCAGGGAACTGGCCCTGACCCCTCCCCTGCCGGCTCCCTTACAGGAGGTCAGGCTAAGATCAGAATAAACAATAGTTCCATGTGGCTCAAGAAACCAAGCCCCGCTCTGGGGCTCTGTCCACAGCCCTCGGTTTCTTTATCCTTCTGTCCAGAGGCTTAAGGAAGCTCGATAAGTTGCTCAAGGTCAGGTCACATGTAGCTGAGATATTCATGAACACATCACCTCGCAGCTTAGCATAAAATGGGACACAGCCAGGAAGCTCCATGTGACACTGGCTGGGACCACCTCCCACTCCTGCAGAGTGGCCCCCCCAGGAAAGCTGCCTGGCTGCTCCCAGCCCCAGGCAGAAGGCTGGAGGGCAGGGTTCAGGGCTCAAGGTCATTGGGACTATCAATGTGGGCATCAGCTCGCTCTCACCTCCCTTCCCCCGGAACCTGGACATGGGTGGACACTGACTTCGGGAGGCTGTGCCCCTGACGGTGACAGCCCAGCACGGAGAGACGTTTGCCCCACACCTGTCTTTCTCCTCTGGGCCCCAGTTCCACAAACCCCCAGTCCCCCTCCTGGGTGCAGGCGGCCTGCGTCCTGGCCTCCCTCCCCGACCACACCTCCTCGTCTTCACTCTGCCCAGGGAGGGGTGCGGCCCCGGCCCTGGTCTCCACGGCACCCTCACTTACCAGTGGTCCTGGCCTCTCCTGTGTAGGTCTCATCAGCCACTAGTGGTCAGGCAGGGCTAGCTGGGGCCTCCCCCAGAGCGGGCAGGACCTGCCAGGGCCCTGTCTGGCCAGGAGCTCTCCCCTGGGCAGCACTAGCACCTGCAGATGCCCCAGCCAGGGCAGAGAAGGCAAGGCGCTGGCTGCTTGAACGGGTCAGAGGGCCTGGGCCGCTGGGGGCCTTTAGTGGCCATCACCTCTGGCTTCCAAAGTCCTTCTCAGGCTCGAGATGGCAGGTTTCCTGGCAACACACAGTGGGGTGGGGGGCCAAGGACTGTCCACTCAGCTTTGTAGAGCCAGGCCTCGTCAGAACCGCCCATCAGCCCCACTCCTGAGCCCTGCTGTCGCCCTGAAAAGGCACCTGTCTGAGGACACTACCGTCTGTGGGCCAGGCTTGTACACCCTGGCACACAGGTGGCCACACCTCACATCCTACACCCAGGGAGAGTCAGCCCTGGCTTCTGCCTCCTTGCTGGGGCCACAGCAATGGCCTCTTTCTGCCGTTGTCTTCTGGGCTCCGGGCTCCAGCGAAGGCCACCCCAGGGCGCCCTACCAACTCCCACTTCTTTCAACCATTTCTGGGAATATGATTCTAAGGGGCTGTGGGAATGGGTGGGTAAAGATGGTGGTTCACGGTCAGGGGCGCCAGAAAAAGCACGAGTCACAGGCCCAAAGCCAACACCCCTCCAACTCTCAGAGCCTCTGCTTCTTCCTGGGTAAGGGACGGAGACCGCCCTGCCTCACAGGTGGCATGGTGAGAGGCCACGGAAGGTCAGAGTGTGGGGCCCACAGCAGGCTGCCCAAATGGTGAGGTGTCCGCTTCCTGGATGACCGTCCTAGCCCAGGGCCTAGCACACAGTAGGACCACTCTGAGGGATGGTGACCAGTCCTTGAGCACAATGGGAGAGAAGACAGATGGATAGTTTTATTATTAAAAAGGAACTCTCTATTCTCTACTTAGCAAACATCATCATCACTAAATTTAACTCCAGAATTAGCTAAGAGTTCTTACACACCAGTATCGAGTGCAAAATGACACTGAACACCTGCTAACAGTGCAACCGAGAGAGAACCAGGCATCTGGAAAGGGGGCGGCTTTGGCCTTCAGCCCACCCTGACTCTGTGGAGGAGATCAATTAATGAGACCACCCAGGGTCAAGGGTCACAGACAAAATGGTGGCTCTGTAATCCCACCTTCCCACAGAATCGAAACGGCCACAACAAGGAGCTGCCCGGCCAGGCCAGGGCTAGGCAGCTGCAGTTTACCACCACCCATCAAATAACTTTTCAGAAACAAAGATTCTGTCAGTGACAAATTTTAAAATCAGAGATTGCGACCGTCTGGATCTGGGATGTCCTTCAGAGGCCCCTGCGTTAAGGCTCTGCCCCAGCCCGGTGCCAGGTCTTCAGGTTTGGGGAGAGGTCTCTGTGGGGACAGTGCGATCGCGAACCCTTCCTCTCTCTTTCACTGCCCACCCGGGAGTTTTGCCCTGCCGCACACTCCCACTGTGCTATGTGGTCTCAGCAGAGGTCGAAAAGCAACAAGGCCAACTGACCACAGACTGGAACGTCCAAAACTGTGAGATGAAATAACCGCCTCCTCACAAAGTTCACTACCTCAGGTGCCTGCTGTAGACACGGAAAGCTGACCACATACACAAATTACTTTCCTTGCTCCAAGGAGGCCTCGGGACCTGATGTGCACAGCGAACTCTAGACACTGCCCCAGGTCAGAATAGCGTGAAAACTGGCAGGGTCCCAGCCCCTACCCAGACATTACTCTTCCCCAGGACATACCTGGACTCTGGTCTCACTTAGCCAAACATCCAGAGCTGCAGAGGGAAGAAACCACCCCCTGCACAGTCCCCAAGGCCTGAGCGAGCCCTAGAAGCCCAGCATGAGTGCCATGTGGAGACAGAATGGCTTAGAGGCACCGAGCGTCTTCAGATATCCTTCGCATACCCCTCTAGATCCCCAGATCACCACCTCCACCACCACGCTGAAGGGGCTGATACACCCTCCTCCGGCTCCTCCCTGCAAACTTAAGAGCAGTGAGCCAGGTCTCGCTGAACATTCTCATTTCTAAATCCCTGCCCAGCTGACAGTGATGTATGCCTGCTTCCTATAGGCGGGCAGGCGTGAAGAGCTTGCGCCTTCCAATCTTAATGGGCTTATGAAAAAGTGTGTTGTAAGGAGACTTGCTTCTCCAGGTTTATTAGATTAACCCAATCCATCAGTTTCAAGGCCACCTGGTCCACAGACCCAGTGCTGAGGCACCCAGCTCCAGGTGGGCCCCAGGCCCCAGGCTATGGCCTGGGTACAGAGGGCAGAGGGTGCAGCACGTGCTGTGCTGAGCCTGTCCTCGGCCCCAGCACCTAACAGTCCCAGCACCCAATTGCCCCAACGCGTCAATGGCCAGTCACACCGCACAAGGAGCAGGCTGTGGTCCACCTCCCTCTGGGCACCTTGAAACATTTGCCTGCTGCAGGCCACCCACAGCCACCTCCATGTCCTGTACAAGGTCCCTGCTCTGAGGAGCTCACCCTCCTGCTCAGCCACAGGACCCAGCACCCCAGACAGATAAGGCACCCTGCCTGAGCCGCCAGCACCCCCTGGTCATAGGCATCACACACAGCTGCGATTGTCACGTGTTCCCCACTTCCAGGCCAGCTAAGAGCTCCCAGAGGCAGGGGTGCTTCCTCAGACACCCCAAAGGGGTCCCAGGTCCTACACCTCCTCCCACAGAGGGGCTCACGCTGGAGGCAGGGATGGCAAACAGACACCTGTCATCGGTAGTCAAGCATCCTCTGAGCTCAGAACAGTGTCAGCAGACCCAACTTCCACTTCCAATTCCAACCAAACTGCAGTTCCATGGTCTGATGTGACAGCATGGACCCCGTGTTCAAAGTGATTTCTGGGAAGGCACCCAGTCCCCACCTTGACCTCTGCCAAGAAATTTACACTGAAAGGCACTGGTGGCGGCTGAGCTGTGCTCGCTGGGCACTGGGCTTCAGGGCCAGAGCCCCGGCTCAGGGTTTCACCTTCCCGTAACTTCGCAGCCTGGCTCCCCCAACAGCTGCCACCCTTCCACCTCCCGCCTCGGTGTGCCCACAGTGAGCTCTAGCCAGGCTCAGCTGCCCTGGGGAGGCCACCACGCAGAGTCAAACAGGCCCCTCACACACACAGTGACAATTCTCCATTCCAGCCCCTCCCAGCCCTCCCTGCCCGGTCTTGCCACCTCAGAGAGGAAACCTCCAGTATTTAACTCCTCACAGCTCTGTGGATCCACAGATTCCAGTGAGATAAGCCAGGAGGCTCTTGCTGGTCCTGAAGGCAGAACCTGAGGGGACAACAGGGGCCTGTGGCTCAGGATCTCTGCTGGCCGTGGTCACCTCAAGGCTGGACAGGGGAAGGAAGGCTCTGTTTCCCAGCCCTCATCACTGCAAGTGGCCTCAGGTCCCCTGTGGCAGGTGACTGGGGCCACTTCTCTTCACCCTGTGGGCCTCTCCATGAGCAGGCGCTGGGCAGGACTGAGCAGGAGGTTCTGCTGGGGAACGGCGTCCTGCCACACTCCGTCCGCTGGAGGAGGCGACAGGTCCAGACCACAGCAAGGGAGGGCCGTACCAGAAGCTGCCCAGCACACCCAGCCTCACCTCAACCCCGTGGCATGTCCTCTGTCCCCACTGGCAAGGTACAAGGCACACGTCAAGTCTAGAACCAGCAGCCTTTCAGACCAGTGAGGCCTTGGCTTCGGGCTGAGCCTGTCAGGTGTGGGGCTCCCGCACCCCGCTGCTCCTCACCATCTCCACGTGGCCGCTCTGACCTGGTCACCCCATCCCTCCAGCTTGGAATGCTCTTCCCCTCAGACCTCCCCAGGAGCCCCCAGAACATGCAGACCCCAATTCAAGGGCACCCCTCCTCTGTGTCCACTCTCTCCCGAGAACAGGACAGCCCTGGAGGCCTCCCCCACCTTGCCCTCTGTCACCTGAGAGGAGGGGAGTGACGCGCCTGGTTTGTGGCCAGGCTCTTGGCTGGGACACGGGCCCTTTGGGCACAGGGCCCCGTGTTTGCCGTGGCTGTGCCCCAGTGCTGTGGACAGGGCCAGACACTGTCCCCAGCCCTCAACAAGGTGTGTGCAAGTCCCCAAGGTGGCCAGGAGCAAGCTGCTCCCGGGACGTCTGCCAGGGGCAGGGAGCCCCCACCCCCCACTTCCTTCTTCCCCGCCTCCTGCAGCCACCGGGAGGACGGCACCTGGCTGCCCACAGAAAGGGAACAAAAGGAGAGGTTTCACCTCAGCTGGTGAGGGAGGATCGGATGCCAAGAGCAGAAACGGGCCATTTGGCGAGCAAGGCCACCTTGGAGGGCATGGTGCAGGCAACCCATCAGCCGCAGAGGGGGACGGTGGGGAGGGGAAGCCAGGCGGGACCTGCAGGCAGCTGGCCTGCCACAGGACCGGCAGCTCTGGCCCTGACCTCTGGCCATGCCTCTGGCTGGCACAAGCAGGTGATGTGGAGCCCAGGGCTGGGGAGGCACCTGGCCAGACAGCCTTCCCACCACAGAGATCTGCATTCATCTGCCTTCCCGAGGCCCAGGCTCCCAGGGCGCCAGCTCCACGGGCCACCTCGCTGCCAGGGCATCTCCAAGAGTCATCATTTAAATGCAGACGGGCTTGTGGATATCACTAAGAGGCGCTCGCTAAATGTCATGAGCCAAACGAAGCCCCTCTGTGAGGCTCACTTTCTTTAAAAAGAAAAAGTCACTACATCACAGGCCAGGAGGCCTCGGGTTGCCTGCGCTGGCCACACACCGTGCGGCATCCTCGCGGGACACAGGTGAGGAGCACCCCCAAGCGGCGTGGGCGCCCCAGGGTGGACCTCAGAGCAAAACGGCATGAGCCAGGCTGTCCACAGCCAGGGAGCCCAGCCACTGGTCCCCCTCAGCCAGCAAGTGAGCCGGCCAGGTGCGACCTCTCTCAAAGCCCCGCGTGTTCCCTCCGGGGGGAAGCGAGTCGCTGGGATCTGGAGGGCAGACGCCGCGCCTCTCAGAGCCGGGCTCTCACATCTCTCTTCAAGAATCTGGCGACCATCTTTTCTATTCCAAGGTGCGTCCCAGCAGCACATTCACATCTGAGGCGCAGCTTGCTCTGTGGTGACCAGGTGCGGGGGATCCCCCCACACACACACGAGCCACAGCCTCTACACCTGGCCTCCCTCACACCACCTGCCCAACAGCACCCAGCAGCTCCTAAGTGATCGTGGAACCCCCACCTGGACCCACCCTCCTGCAGCTCCGCCTGCCTGCCTCTGTCCCTGTCCCTCCCCCTCAGAGCCACTCTTCCCAGGCGACCTCGACACCACCCACCGACTCCATCTGCTCACGGGCTCCTCAGCCCAGGCTGCAGGCCTCCCCACAGTGCCCGAGCTCCTCAGCCACCTGCAGCCACCACAGGCTGATGGCACGCTCAGCATGAAGGAAGGGAAGGCGCCTGCGGGGAGGTCACCTGATCCCCTCCTGCGCCTGCCTCTGCCCAGGGGGCGGCCACTCACAGGTGGGCCAAGCTGCAGGCCCACACTCAGGAGATGGTCGCATGGCACCCCGCTGCGTGACGGGGCCCAGGCAGCACAGGGGTTGATGTCTCGGGGGCTGAGGGCTGTTGCCACCACTGCGAACAGAGCTAGACTGTGTGCAAGGGACAAACCACTTCCACAGTCTTGGGAGAAGGTCAGGAGGCTGCACTCTGACAAAACGACAGCCACCGTCCCATGTCCTGCCAGTAAGGGAATCCAGGAGGTTGGGGACCCGCAGGAGCCTGTGCCACCAGGCCTCTGGCCAAGGGAAGCTGGCGGGACACGGGGAGGGGCTGTGCCAGCCCTCAGACCCACCTCTGCACCGTCCCAGGACTCTGGCTCTGGCAGGGACAAGCCCCAAGAGGAGGTCCTGGGCTCCGAAGAGGCAAAGCTGGAGCCCTGGGTCACAGCCCCAGTGCCGAACCTGCTGACGTCACCATGTCCCTGGCTGTTTCCCACTGGGACGCAGTCATGGAGGAAACGCATGTGGTGAGAGTCGGGATGTCGCAAACTTCCAGCTTACAACAGCTCGGAGTGAGCAGAGAGCGGGGTGGCGGCTGCCAGGAGGAAGCTCCTCCGATGCCCCTCTACCTGGCAGGGCCCTGGGGTCCACTACCTTCCTGCGATGACCTCACCCTCCATGCACGGGGGCTCATGGAGAAGAGGTGCCTGTGAGTGGCTGCGATCAGGGTAGCAGCACATGAACCCCATGGGCCAGGCATCCTGTCGGGAGTGAGCACAGGGGCTCCAGCCGCACCAGGGAGGGGCCTGCCACGACTGAACTGTGCCCCCAAAATTCATAATTTGAAGCCCCATCCACAACCTGACTGCATGTGAAGTTTTAAGGAGGTAGCTAAGGGCCAGTGAGGTGCGGCCGTCGCCCTGATCCAATAGGACTAGTGACCTCCTGCAGGCCAGAGACACAGAGACAGGGAAGCTCACGCGAGGACAGCAGGAGGGCGGTCTGCACCCAGGAGAGAGGCTCACCAGGAGCTAACAGTGTTGGACTTGCAGCTTCCAGAGCTGTGGCCCTTTGTTACAGCAGCCCAAGGTGACTAATGCAACCCCTAATGCAAGCCGCAGGCCACCCTCTAACAGAGTGGGGATGAGCAGGCTGGCCCACTGCTCCCCGCAGCAGAGCAGAGCCGTCCCGACCAAGGGAGAGGGGCAGTGAACAGGAAGGACACAGGTCACAAGAGGGGTAGGGCAGGGTGCAGACAGCATCCCTGGCCCACCAGGGTTGAGCGTGACCCGAGAGCCAAAGAGTGCACTCAATTTACCTGCTGCTAGTGTCTAAAGCTGGGCTGGGATTTAGCTCAGTTGGTAGAGCACCGCTCTGCAGTCTCTGAGATCCTGAGTTCAATCCCCAGCACCACAAAATGAGAGAAGGATGTGGCAACCCACTCCCAAGGTAATCCCAAAACAGCCATTGAAAACCCTATGAGGGTCACTATAAGTCGGACCTCACTCAATAGCACACAACAACAACAACAACAACAACAACAGTGTCTAACGCTAATATGGCACATTAATGAGCCGGTGCTGAGACAGTATTGCTAATCGGGCCCATTCTCTGTTCAGGTTTCCTTAGTTTCTCTCTCGTGTCCTTCTGTCCCAGGATTCCATAAGATCCCACGTGACAGGTGGTCACTGCATCTTAAACTCCTCGGGGCTGTGGCAGTTTCCCTAGATGTCCTGGTTGGGGGTAACCTTGACGATGTCCAGGGCTGCTAGTCAGGCGCATTCCAAAATGTAACTACAGGCGTCTGGCAGGTGCTTTTCACGTGGTTAGTCTCGGGTAATGGATCTGGGGATGAAGACCACAGAGGGAAGGGGTCCCTCTGTCACCTCATGTCAGAGTGCCCACTGTCTCACTGACTTGTCCATGCCAGAACCGACCTTGGTCCCCTGGCTGCGGTATGTCCTCTGTCCGTCAGACATCACTCCTACAAGACTTCTCTCTCCCAGCTCTCCATATCATGCTGGGAGGTCACAGTGCACAGCCCGCATTGAAGGCAGTGGTATCTGCACCATAATGGACTGCTTCTGCAAACACAGTTTCTCTCTCCTGGCCCAGTTACCGGGCTGCGATTTAGCTCAGTTGGTACAGCGCTGCTCTGCAGTCTCTGAGGTCCTGAGTTCGATTCTCAGCACCACAAAATGAGAGAAGGACGTGGCAACCCACTCCCAAGGCAATCCTGAAACAGCCATCGAAAACCCTATGAGGGTCGCTCTGAGTCGGACTCAACTCAACAGCACCTAACACAACACACACACACGCCCCAGTTACCAGTTTATCCCCCTCCCCACGGCTTTCCATCGGTACAGACTCCTGGCCGCGTGTTTACGCTCTGGGTTTCTTCACTTGATTTATTCCGTTGCTCTGCTTCCCCGCTCTGGCCACTGGGGCTTAGATGTCCACCCCTGTGGGTGCCTAAGCACCTACGGCCCTGCTCTCTGCACCATGAGATGCTCTAGGATCGGCCCTAGAATCAGCCACTTCTCCAGGGAGCCCAGGATCGGGAACCTATACCTGGGTGTGGGCAGTGCGGGTTGCTACTGGGGTTTGGTTGCTGCTGGGCCCTCGGCTGGCAGAGGGAAACAAGGACCGTGAGTCCCTGAGTCTGTCTGCGAGCACTCCCTCCCGCGAGCGAGCACCTGTGTCTGTGGAGAGGGAATTTCCTTCATGCGATGCCTCCAGCTTCAACCCCACCACATGGACCGTTCTGACACAACGAAGCCCTATGGGTAAAAACGTTTGTCCCTGACACCTGCTGTTCCTTCTGCCCTGCACTTCCTCCCACTGCGTGCTCCCCTGATTCACATTCCCCCGAAATAAGGCCCGGCTCACAAGCCCACAAGAGCCCACCCTGAGTCCATGGCAATGCCAGTGCCTGCACTCACTGCCTGAGCACAGCCACTCGTTCACACGTCCGCCCACCACTGCCCTAGGAGGGCGCCAGAACAGTTCAGCAGCACCCGCTTCCAGACTCCCTCTCCCATCGCCCGCAGGAGTAGTTTTAAAGTCTCATGCCACACATCCCTCTCACAGCGACTCTGCACTCCCTGTTCTGTGCCCTTTGCGGCATCGGTTGCTACCACACTGAGCAGTGCCCACCACCTCTCCCACGAAGGTAAGCACTGGAGGACAGAACTCCACCTTCTTCCTGAGTGCTCCGTCCTGGCCCAGTGCTGGGGTGCAGCTGGCACTCAATGTGTATTTCTGGGCTGCCTGCTCATCTCTAGGGAGGACTAAGGCTGGAGAGGAGACAGCAGGGGAAGCATCGCCCTGGCTGTGCACGTCCTGGGGCTGTGAGGGCCGCCCTCCTGGCCAGGCCTTCCCGGCCTGACTCTCAGGTGGCAGCCAAAGTGGCTCTTCCTGTCCTGCTCCCCTACCCTCGAGCTTCAAAACCAGGCTAACTCCTGAATTAACTCAAACTAGAGAACGCACGCCGGTCAACATGCAGCAGCCGCCCACTGCAGCGTGTGCGTGAACATCGGCTCCAGCCGGGAGGGGCTCCAGGCCCGAATCCCCTCACAGCTTCTCCTTGGAAGGCGCCGACCGTCACACCTGCCTCCTCAGAGCCACTGCTCTCGAGGACCTCTCCCTCGTGGCTGCCCCTGGTCTGAGATGGAACAACAGGGGTCACATGTATGGCCGATGGCACTGCTAGAAGAGTCACGCTGGGGTGTATCCAAGGGGGAGACGGAGGGCTGCTGGGGCCCTGCTGCCCTTGGATGTGCCCTGGACCTTAGCAAACAACAGCTCTCGAAAGAAGGAGGTTCTCCTGAGGAGCCTGGCTGGCCACCGCCTCGGCCCAACCCACATCGTTCTCCCTCGGAGGGGGGCGTCCCACAGAGGGAGCAGAAAGCAGGGAGCAGCTCTGAGCCGTCTGGAGGCTGGGCCACAGTGAGAACAGATGAGAAGCAGCGTGGGGTGTGCCTGAGGGGCTCGAGCAGGCCACCGGAGTGGCCCCAAGTCACTGCCAGCACAAGACGGCAATGTCACTCCCTGGCCGGGAGGCTGCAGGAGCAAGCCCTGCGTTCTCAGACCCATGAGGAGCCAGGAGGGCCCAGCTCACAACTTCCTTCATGAAGCACCTGCTGCGTCACACTCGTTCCCTAAAGCGCGGCCCTCACGCACACAGCCTTGCACTCCTGCGTGAGGCTGAGCATCCACCACGCCAGGGAACGGGTCTGTGGGGTGGGAGGGTGAGGGTTACGGAAAAATAAACCCAGAGAGCGCGGGTGAACCGGCAAGAATAACGAACTCAGGCATGGATCAGCTCAGCTCTACAGCTGTAGCCCAACAACAAAGGGAACAAGTCCGAGGTTCCTCTCCGTACGCGCTGTCTGGTCTGGAGGGGCTGCCTCCAGCAGAGCTGGCATCCTTGTTTTACAAGAGGACCCTGGAAGGGGCCCTCATAGATTGAGGCTCTATTGGGAGTGTGGACTTCCGGGCCCAAGATGGCCTCCCATACCCACGACTGGCTTCTGCGATGGCCATGGAAAGCTGCAAGGGAGCAGGAACCACCTGTCTGTCTGTACACTCCCAGAGCCTCATTTATTTTTGGACCACTGTCTAGTCAGGGGAATAGAACAAGGTAGGTACACATTAACAACCTTTTCTTGATCCGTGTCCCAAGAAGATTTTAAACTATCCTGAGGGGTTATAAAGAGTTATTGAAATCTGTAACAGCCCAGCTAATAAACACCTCGGTTTAGGAGAAAGTAATCACTCAATTGCTCTATTCTGATTACTAGGTATTTTCATTGCCAAAAGATGCAATACAATTTCACGGTTATTTCGCCCTGTAAAATAGAAATACACCCAATTTTTAAAATACAAAAAGGTTTATGAGCAGGATATTGTCAGTTTAAGAATAAGACCATGGTACAAATGAGTCAGTTCATGACAAAATTTAATTTCGGGAAAATTAACTCAATGAAGAGCCATAATTGTTCTCAAACTTTTAATACCTTAGGAATTTTAGGGAAATGGTGCAGGACATGGATGAGCCAATCCATCTTCTGGATCCTCAAAGTGCAATTGACTTAGGGTCTAATTTATTCATAAGAGAACAGTATTTCAAGAGACTCTGTGTTTAATAAGGGGGGACTGGGTCATGAATAGCCTAACCAATCACAGAAACAGAGAACATTTGCAATTTACAGAATATTAAGTTTTGTTTTCTGCATCCTACAGAGAGCTGGTCAATGGCTCGAGACTGGCAGCTACTTCAACCAAATAGCCCCAAGTAAGGTTTATGTCCTGGATGATAATAGTGGCCAGAAATCCGAGAGCTGCAAAGTACCCAGACAGGCAAAACCTACTGACCACTAACAATTTCTGCAACAATAAGCATTAAAATGGATGTGCTGCAAAAAAATTGAAACTCAAGCTTTTGTGATACTACCATGAAACATGGTACAAGGAAGCACTAAAAACGACCATTTTGATTCAGTTGCTGTTGTTGTTAGGTGCCATCAAGTCGGTGTCCGACTCACAGCGACCCTATGTACAACAGGTAAAACACTGTTGTCAGTGCATCTCTCCTATTCATAGGGTTTTCAATGGCTGACTGTGTATTGGGAGTGGGTTGCCAGGTTCCTCTCCCAAGCCTACAGCACGTGGTGTTCCCAGGCAATATCCCATCCAAGTCCTAACCAGGCCTGACCCTGTTTAGCTTCCGAGATCTGATGGGATTGGACACCACAGTGCTACGGCTGCAGGCTTTGATTCAGTAGGTGTTAGCAAAAAAACAAATTTCAGAGCCTTAACCCCCTACACCCAGGTAGGACACAAAACTCCCAATAAGAGTCAGGAACACAGCACTGGGCTATAGTCCAGGAAGATGCATATGGAAACAAGCTCAGAGTAGGAGATGGTGGGCACAGGGCCCACCAGGGAAGGATGCAACATCCAGACCAATGGCCTACGAAGAAGAGCTGATCAGAGGACCCCTGAGGTCCTCTCTAGCTGCTCCGTGGTACCTGGCCTCCCCGAGTGCCTCCCCTGACATCCCTGAGCAAGGCTCCAATGCTGGAGGCCAACCCCGCTCCTGGAACTCACGATGCCGCCCATGAACGCCTGCTGCCCCCCATCCCTCTTCCAGACCAGCCCCCTGCATCAGTCTCCCAAGGAAGCGCCCCCTTTGCAAGCCCTAGCACACAGCCCACGCGGGGCTGCACTCAGGGCATGAAAAGCCTGCCTCGTCAAGCACAGAAACGAAAGCCACGGCAGGCCTCTGCCTCACCCTCGGCAGAGATCTGCCTCCCGGCCCCGCGGAACGATGCCTGCTATTTGCAACTGATGATGAGAGTTGGCACCTAAACCCCCGCAGCGAGGCACAGCTTCAGCAGACACTGTGAGCAAAATAAAAAGGTGCTAGAAAAAGCAGTGGACACTCGGGGGAACAGAGGCAGCTGGCTCCGGAAAACTCAATCTCCTCGAGACATGATTTCATCAAAGTTGGTGAGGAGTGGAAAATCTCATACTGCCCTGAGTCTGCCTGCCATTTTAAAAATCTTCATTACAAGGAACTGAAAACAGAGACGACATGTGAACCTGAGCAGAGCATGGGGCAAAAGCAGCTCAAACTTACAGCCAAGTCACCAGCATTACTCACCACACTGCTGGGATCTGCTCAAGATGTAAACTGCCGGCAGGCACCAGGGACACGGTCACCACAGGCTTGGAGTGAAATCCGGTGCCAAGAGGAACACTGTTGTTGTTGTTAGGTGCTGTCGAGTCGAGTCTGACTCATAGCGACCCTCATAGGGTTTTCAATGGCTGACTGTTTCGGGATTGCCTTGGGAGTGGGTTGCCAGGTCCTTCTCCCATTTTGCAGTGCTGGGAATCGAACTCAGGGACTCAGAGACTGCAGAGCGGTGCTCTACCAACTGAGTTAAATCCCAGCCCAAGAGGAACACTAGGAAGTCCTTTTCCCTGTTCTACATCGAATCAGATGACAAGAACGGCAGAAGCAGCCTTTGAAAAGACCGCGTTTCAAGGGAGAGAATGCGCTGAAGGCTGCCAGAGGCCGCGCGCAGAGCAGAGCAGGGCACGGCGGGGAGAGGGGCGGGAGCTCACCTGGTAGGTGTCCCACAGGCGGATGGTGCAGCGGAGCGGCAGCTCCCTCATCAGCAGGTTGTTCATCCAGCGGAAGGCGAACTGCAGGTACTGCACCTCGTGCCGGCGCAGGTGCCGGTGCACGTGCTCTGCGGGAAGCAAGCACAGGCGATCAGGGCGCGCAGTGGAGGCCGCCTGGCCAGCCCAGGCCCCAGGCCATCACTGGGGCAACCCACGTGCATCCCCCAGGGAGGGAGACCAAGGTCTGTTCCGGGGAGATGGCACAGGTCACTCTTCCTCAAGGGCACGGATGGTGGTGGGGACGCCTGCTGTGGCAGCAGCCACCGCCATGTGTGATGCCATGTACGCCTGCTATTTCACTCCCCGCTGCCCAGGAAGACAAGAGAGGCCAGCAAACATGGGAGCTCAGGCCAAGGCGAACCTCTGGCTCAGAGGCAGGCTCCCCAGACCTGGGCCCACATCCGGGGTAAGCGGCCTCGAGAGGAAGCACAAGGCAGGCCGTCCAATGCCCAGGAACCTCATCCTCACCGTGGGAAAACCTTCCACCTGCACCCAGACCTGACGGACATCTCCCTGGCCAACCCGGCAGCCTCTGCACTCCAGGCCTGGGCACGTCTGAAGACACTGGGCGCTAAGAAGAGGCAGGCCACGCCAAACATCACCCCCAAAGCCCTCGCTTTCACATGGGCCACACGATCCCACCTTCTCACCGGGAGGCGGGCAACTCCACGGCCTATGCAGAAGATCCTGCACCCCTCTCAGGCCCTCCACCCAGCCACCTGCAGAGAAATGGGGCAAGGCCTAGGGCCCCCAGGCCTGCGGCTCCTGGAAGAGTCTCGAGGGGTGGGGTTCCGGTGCCCACACTTCTGTTCTCAGCATTCTGCCCACGCGGCCCAGAAGGAGGGGAACTGTCTCATAAACATAAGCCATGGCTGCCTCCCGGCCGCAGACTAAGTTGAGACGCGATGCTTCTAACCAGCTCCCCGACCCGGCGTTAGAAGTCACTCTCTTTCATTCCATCAACTTCCAGATCTCCTTTCCTTCCACCACATTCACCTTCCCTGCTGGCTTCCTCTGAGAGGGGGCCCTGAAAAAACTCTACAAGGGTCTCCATTTGCCCAGAGAAAGTTCTAGAAATGGCAAATAAATCCAGGAGATAAGCCGGTGCTCTGCTGCTGACTGGGTTGGCTGACTCGAGTCCCTGACCGCTGGTGACATTCCAGAAACAAGGCTTTCCTAACCACCGAAGTGAGAAAGGGGACGGGGGACTGTCCTGCGTCTCACAGAGGAGGGACTGGCAAAGGCCTGTGTGGGCCTGGCTGGGCTCCAGGCCACCACAGCTGGGAGGTGACGCTGCCTGCAGGAGAGGAGGCCCTGCAGTCTGGCCCTAAAAAGCAGAGGGGCTCAGCCTGTACTGTCTCTGCTCACTGTCGCCGCCTCCTGCAACCACCTCTGTCCTCAGCTGACCATGTGGTGTGTCCCCTCCTGGTGCACTGCTGTAGAGGTGGGGGGGGGGGCGGCTTTAAGAGGTGGGGCGTGGTAGGAGGTCCTTAAGTCATGGGTGGAACCTTGGAAATAATTAATTCCGTTCTCAAAGGAGCCTGCTTAGTCTTCAAGAGAGGGATGTTATTTATATAAGAACACTCCTGGGCTTCTCTGGCCTTGTCTCTGGCTTCCTGTCTGGCCACGTGATATCTCCCTCTTACACGCTCCCACCACGGTTGACGCCATCTGCCGTGAGGTCCTCATCAGAGCCAAGACAATGCTGGTACCCTGTCCTTCAACCTACAGGAACTGTGAGCTAAATAACCTTCTTATCCTTCTAAGCATTCAGCCTCAGGCATTTCACTACAGCATCAGCAAAGAGACTAATACAAGTGGGTCAAGAGGAGAAAGCTGGGGCATGGCCCCATTAATGTTGTAGAGATACAGCAACTCAAGATCAATGTAACCAAGACAGGGCCCAGGGACAGAATGAAGCTGACAGGAACCACAATGGCTCCCCCAACACATACCCCAGTGCTTGCAGTAGCCTGGCATGACCCTGCACCCCTTAGGAGGGGGTGGGATCTATTGCCCTGTAGCCCGCAGGAGAACTATCAAGGAGGACCAGTCAGCATGGGAACCAGAGGCTCCTGCGTACCTGCCACCATGGGCTGATTCTGCAGGAATAAACTCAGGGACTGGGGTTCTAGGCCCAGCAGAGGGCAGGCGCACACCCATCAAGTTGGACAGGCAGCAGGCAGCCTGTCCGGCAGCTCTTCCCCCTGGTGCCCAATCACCCCCACTACTCAGCACCTGCAGACAGGGAGTTTGCTCTGGCTTTAGTAGGAGGTCTGGCACTCGTGTGCAAACCTGACTGGCAGACTTCCATGTTTCTTCATGAGCAAATTCTTTTTGGGCTAGGGTTTTGTTCAGTTGGTGGAGCGCTGCTCTGTGCTCTCTGAGGCCCTGAGTTGGATCCCTGGCACCACAAAAATGGGAGAAGGATATGGCAGCCCACTCTCGAAGCACTCCCTAAACAATCAGCCATTGAACACCCTATGAATAGCAGAGAAAAACACTGACATAGTGCTGGCGTGAAACAGCGTCGTGGAGTGTTTTGTTCTGTTGTACATAGAGTCACTGGGAGTCGGACTCAACTGTACCTAACAACAACAACGAATTCTTTTTAAAGAATGCAAAAATTTATGTCTAACCTGAAATTATCTGCAGCTACAAAACTAAACTGCTAAGTTCCAAGGGGCCCTGAGTGGCTCCTCCTCCCAGAGGACCTCTGCCTGCGCCCCGCCCCCGCCCCGGGGACTGACAGCAGCCGCAGCTGCGGCCCAGTGCACTGACGCAGGACACTCTACTCAAAGGCAAATTCAAGTCTGATGACACTTGGAAACCAGTAGTTTAGAAAATGACTGAATTTACTGAACAAGGTTCTTCTACACAGAAGAAAGAGCAATGAGCTTTTGTGAATATGCAGCTGACTGCTCAGGAAAGAGGCCGGAACAATGGCGGCAGCTCCCGGGAGGAAATGAGCGCCTAGAGACAGCAAGAAGGGAGGGCGGCCTGCACAGGTGTCAGAAGACGCTGCTCTCGGGGCACATGCAGCCCTGTAGGCGGCCCTGGCTCCACTGGCCACGCCCACTCACTCTTGGCTCTCCGTGGACATCTGGACACGGCCAGTCGCAGTCCCACTTGGCTGGCACATGGCTCTTCGGCTCTCCCACGGGAAAGCACTGCAGAAGTCAGCAGCTGGGTGCCGCCCACGGCATCGTGGCCACCCCAGCGTCCCTGTCCGGCCACCCTCAGACATTCGCCAGCACCGCCATGAGACGACCTAGCTACACAGAGGGCCCACAGCGGGGCAGGCACAGGTAACACCTGGACCAGTGCTGACTCCACAGCTCAGAGGGGCCAGCAGGGTCATGGGAAACCCTCGGTTACGAACACCGGGTCTAACAGTGAGGGGACGGCAAGCCCGATGACACGGAGGGGCCGCTGACCAACCACTCGGGTTCCTCAATGAGGTACAAGGCGGAGTGACAAGTGCCAGGTCTTCCCAACCAGACATCACCCTCCTCGAGGGCAGGCCTTGTGGCTCAGAGGCCTTGGAGGCTGGCACAGAGCCCCCTACCCTGTGCCTGTGCCCAGGGCTGAGGCGTTTATTAAGGGAGCAGTCCAGGGCCGAGGCCGGCCTCTCCCCGAGTGATGCAGACAGGACCAGCCACCACGCCCACACACCGGAAAGCCACAGGGCCCCAGGCGGGCCACACTCAGCTGTGGCCCACCTAGAAAGAAGGTCAGCAGCCCAGGACCTGGAAAACCACCTGCTCCGACGCGTGTCTGGGAGGCAAGGGACGCCTTTCTGAAAGCGAACCGGCCAGAAACAGCTAGAAAAAATTAAACTCACATTTCTGGAACATCTGTTGCAGAAGTAACCTAATGAATGGAGTAGAAATTAATCCCCTCTGCCCTACTTGCAGACTCGCAGGTAGCAGGCGAGCCCCCCCCCCCCCCCCCCCCCCCCCCCCCCCCCCCCCCCCCCCCCCCCCCGCTTCCCGATACTGCTCACTTGGTGAGAGGGAGCCATTCTGGATGGAGCCCATGACCCGCTTCCCTGCACCCATCTGTCCCGGGCAGTGCCACACACCTCCTGCCCTGACACTATGAAATGGCCTGTCCAAAGGTGTGTATGGGGCAGCAGCACAGCAGAGCCACAGCCCAGGACTGTCCCCTCCGTGACTTAAGCACAGACACCATGGTCATCCCATTCTGAAGAGGAAAGCCCGGTGCTTCGGCAGGAAAACCGGATGCAGCAATAACCCCGCAGGGCCACAAGCCCATCCTTTCGGGAACGGAAGCCTCCTTATTTGTTCCCAAGAGGATTCGCCAGGGGCCCTCCACCTCCCCAGGCTGCCCTTGAGAGCAAAGCCACAGGGAAGACAAGGCATCTGAGCCTCCAAGTTGCCTATGTCATCGGAGTCACCGGCTGTGAGCATCCTGAGTGCCTGGCCTTCTCTTCTGCCCAACGCGGGGCCATGAACTCCTACAGGAGCTAACGGGCAAACTCCACACCATGAGGTGGTGACAGCAGGCACAGCATGAGAGCACAAGGACATCAGTGGGCGGCCATGGCCAGTGCTCCGCTGGGCAGGCTAGGCTGTCACACTGGGACCCACAAGACCTCTGCTCTGGAGCTGTGAGGACGGCACCCTGGATCCCAGGGAGGAGGCCATTTTTCACTGCTGACGTGCCCCTCTGGAGGTGGGTAACGAAGACTGATAAAGTCAATCAGCCCCCAGCTCTCCAGCCACCTTCTAATGTGTGTAATGAATTTCTGGCAGAGCCGCCCCGATTTTGAACATGGTGAAAAATGGACTGCTGAAGTCCAGGCATGACTTCCAATTTATATACATCAGAACCGCGGATGTATGTGCTGAAAAGACTCATTTTTCCTATTTTATAAGTAATTGTGAGCAGATGCTCTTTTCACTGATAAAGGTAATTTGGTTAGCAGTAATTCTGAAACCGAAATTTCCATTTCACTGGAAATAAGGGCGTGTGCATAACGAATGAGCAGGCAGATGTAATTATTGTCCTCTTTCAAGCTGAAAAGGCTTCTCTCGCAACATCCTGTGTGGCAGGGCAAGGCACGCCCGCTCTGAAGCCACCGGGAGGGTACTGTCCTGCTAGAGCAGGAGGGATGACCGGGCCCGCCAAGCATTCTTCTCCCTGCTTTTGACAGCAGAGCCACAGGCTGAAATCCTGATTGAAAGCACAGATAGATTATACAAACATTGTATCCCAGGACTCTCCGCTAACAAGGCAGAAGTATCTATCTATTGACGTGGCATAAAAACACCACTGATGCAGGACTACACACAACCAAGATTCATTTGCCCAAAGAGCAGGCACAATTGCTCACGCTTAGATCCCTGATAGAGAACCCTTTCTCGAGCCCCCTGCACAAAGCCAAGGACGGATGTGAATACATCATGCTTTTGCTAGAACTGGCATGAATAGGCTTTGATTTGGGGATAGATTTCAACTCTCTAATCATTTAAGAAGATAAAAAAGAGCGAAAACAAGAGCCAGCTGACATTGAACATGGGCCCCTCTACAGCCGGGAGAAGCCAGGTCCCAAACACAGGCTGGACCCAGCACACCTGCCAGTTGGACAACCCAGGGCCCTGCTGTGCCAAGGGTGGGCAGGACAAGGAGCTGAGCCCGAGGGCGCTCCACAGGTGGCCCCTCCCCAACCTGCTCTCTGGGCTGGGTGAAGAACCCGAGAGGGAACCCTGGAGCGCAGTCTCAGAACCGCTCCCCGGAGGTGCTGATCCCACCCACCCGCTCGCTCCTCGCTACTCCGCCAGGCGGGCCTCTCTCAGCCACTCCAGCAAACCAACGGGACCGGTGACGTTCCCCTCAGTACGCGCTCGCTCCTCGCTACTCCGCCGGGCGGGCCTCTCTCAGCCACTCCAGCAAACCAACGGGACCGGTGACGTTCCCCTCAGTACGCCACTCTTCAGTCATCAGGAAAGTGAGCGGAGAGAGGACGCGGCAGGGTGGCTCACAGGAACCAGGGGCGCGACGGATTCACAGGCCGGCGCTGAGAACAGCAGCCGGCCTCCTGAGCCCACAGCATGGAGGTCACACGGGCTCAGCACCGCAGCTCAGCAGCCACCACAGCCCAGGAAGAGGCCCCCACGCCCTCCTGGGCCAGAAGGCAGTGCGTCCCTCGAGGTCCAGCTGATGGAGAGGCTGGACTGCGGGAGCGTCTGGGCCGGCCCGAAAGCCCAGGCCACACTTGGGGACGCCGCTGGGTGGTGACCTGGTTTGGGCAGACCGGGTCTCCACAGCACGTCCTCCCCTTGCGCAGCTGACCTGCGTTGCCACCCGTGATGCGCTGACACAGGAAGCTGTTCTCCTTATAAGCATACTGCTGCACCTTGACAGCGGTCAGACAACCTCCTCAGAGGAAAAAGAAATCCTCAGAGGTTGTAATAGAAATCAATAGGAGATGAGATTTATTGAGAAGATCTTACCACCATTTCGGGAATGTGCTGAGGCTGCGAAAAGAGAAAGCCCAACCCCCTGGCCCTGCTTCCCCGGCCAAGAGCCCGGAATCCCAACTAATCCCACAGGGCTGGACAGGCCAGGGAGGGCGCCTGGGAGGGCATCTCAGCCTTCCCCTGGAGCCAGGAGGTAAACTGAGAGCGAGCAAAGCTAGCGCTATCCCCCTGGCTGGGATCTCCAGAGCCAACAGGCACCCAGCAGGAAGCTGCGCCCTGTCGTCCAGCTAGGAATCCGCCTGGCCCTGCGCAGGCTCCAGGCAGGAAGACTCTAAGACCTGGCAGTGCCCCTTTCATGCTAAAGCCACAACCCCTGGTGGGCCCTAGAGTGCTTCAGGAAGGGGCTGGGCACCCAAGAGCACCAGCAGGGCTGGACTGGGAGGGAGGGCACTGGACAGGGAGCCCTGCCACGCACCCACCGTGGACTCCACGCCCTTGGTCATGCCCAGGCAGTGAAACTGCACAGAACTCTGGAAAGCCAGCTCTGGGGAGTCTACCAGCTGGCGGCCACTGTGATGTGGCAGGGGGTGACGCACGCTGATTCCAGAGGGAGGGGTACTGAAGCTCCTTGTTCCCCGGACCCCTGCAGCCTTTGTCCCGGGCGTCTCTTCATTTGCTGGGCCTCCTGACCTGGGCCCCATACGCTGAAATTGTGGCTCAGCACACTCTGTCGGGTTCCACGAGTGATCCTAACAAGTCTCCAACCCGAGGAGTCACAGACACCACTGACTTTAGAGGCAGGTGGTCAGAAGTGCAAGAGGCCTGGGAGCCAGAATGTGGACTTGCGCAGTCTGACTCCAGCTCCAGGTGGTTGGTGTCCATGTGGTTGCCCACTAAGCTGGATGCACACAGAATACGCCTTCCGCCATCAAATGGCCCCAGGGGCTGAGACTCCAAAAGACATCAGGGCAGAGGCCAAACCGCAAATGCATTCCTTCAAAGTAACTCCCGAAGGCAAATTTCAACACGGAGCGCAAGCCGCGGGACGGCTTTCTTCGTACGTGCTCCACATGGGCAGTCGGTGCTCGGAAGCACACGAGCTGGAGGTGGCCGTTGCGCCCCAGGAGCCGGCCACACTGCACTCATTCCGGGCTGTGGGGGAGGCACGGAGACACTACCCCTCGCTCCCAGCACTCCAGTAAACATGAGCTCGGAATAAAATTAAGCCTTCTGGCAGGCCGTAAAGAACCAGTGTTCATTTGACACTGCGGCACACCATCTTCTCATCTCTAGAGGGGTATTAAGGTATATTTCTTGACAGTAACATAATCTAAAATACAAGTTCTTCTACAGCTACATGGAATTGAAGCAGCAAGGTATTATATCATTCTCACTTCACAGAGGCGCTCGTGAGCTCTCAACAGACCCTCCAAGACAGGCTGTTTTCACGGGAGGAAGGAACGACCGACCAAGTTTAGTTAGACAAGGATGCGGTGAGCTTCCTGGGTACCCACAGCTCAATGCACTGACTGTGATCACACATCACCCATCACCGCAGGGGCAGCCCCTGGCAGGGGATGGCACAGATCAGCACAGTCCCGGTCCAAGGTGGGAGGGATGACAGGCAGCTGGAGGAGAGCCTGCAAGGGGCTTTGCTCTTGGCTCTGTGCCCACCCCCAACCCTTAGGAGATAGGACTGTAAAGATAACGATGATGACATTAAAAACACAGCTCTGGAAGAGCAAAATTTAGTCCGATTTATTTGTCCAAATCTTCTTTGGGCCTGTTGCCATAGCCCTCTGCTGTCACATCTCGGAAGCTAAGCAGGGTCGGACCTGGTTAGTCCTTGGATGGGAGACCGCCTGGGAATACAGAGTGCTGTAGGCTTGGGAGAAGGACCTCGCAGCCCACTCCCCCCACCAAAAAAAAAAAAAAAATCAGCCATTGAAAACCCTGTGGATGGCAGAAAGGCACTGACAATAATGCTGGGCATGGCACAGTGTGGGGCACTACTATTTGTTGGACATAGGGTGGCTATTAGTTGGACCCGACTCAATGGCACCTAACAATGACGACAACAACAACAAAATCTTTGATGTTCCATAGATTTGGTAATCTTCAGTACCCAACGTAAGCTCACAAAGACTTTTAATTTTCTTGTAGAAGTTGTGTAACTTTAGGTTTAAAACATGGGCCTTTGATTACTTTTGAGGTCATTTAGCATGTGGTACAAATGTAAATCGAAATCCCTTTCTTTGGCATACCGACATTCAGCTGTTACTGTGCCCTTTGTTTAATATGTGTGTGCAATGCTGTTATAGGATATATGCTTTTGCTTCTGAATTCTTTTTGCACCTTCTTGGAAATCAATCATCCACGTGTATTGGGGTCTATTTCTAGTCACTCTCTCCTAGCCTGCTGACCCTTATTCTCAGTGCCAGTAACACCCAGTCTTGATCACAAGTCTTGAAATCTGGTAGTGCTCGTTTTCCGGCACTGCTCATCTGTTTCGGTGAGCTTTAGCTCTTCCAGGAGCTTTGTCTTTGCACATGGATTTAAGAATAGGCTTGTCAACTTCTACAGGAAGGATGCTAGTATCTTGATTGGGATTGAGTTGAATGTGTGATCAGTCTGAGAAAAATGACATTTAGTAATCTGAGTTTCCTGATCTGTGACTATGATTAATCTCAGTGATGTTTTGCAGTTTTCAGTGTACAGCCATATTATATCTTTTGTCATGTTTTTCCTAAATACTTCATGTTTTTTGCTATTGTAAAGGCTATTGTACATTTACTCTCAACTGCTAATTTCTCACTGCTGGTGTATAGAAACAATCTATTTTTGTACACAGGTCTTGGGTCCTGGAAGCTTACTAAACTCTCTTCTTAGATTCCATCAGTTTTCAAGGGACTGAATCATTCTGACTTCACAGATGTGCTCATGAGCACAACAAACCCCTCCAAGACAGGCTGCTTTCACATGAGGAAGGAACGACCCATCGGATCAAGAGATGATCCTGTCATCTGCAAATGAAGATGTTTTGTTGTTGTTGTTAGGTGCCCTCGAGTCCGTGTCCGACTCATAGCGACCCTCATAGGGTTTTCAATGGCTGACTGTTTCGGGATTGCCTTGGGGGTGGATTGCCAGGCCTTTCTCCCATTTTTGCGGTGCTGGGAATTGAACTCGGGACCTCAGAGACTGCAGCGCGGCGCTCTACCCACTAAGCTAAATCCCAGCCGCGAAGATGTTTTACTTCTCCCTTTTCTTTGTGGATGGGTTTATGCATCTATGTACTTTTCCTTTGATTCTTGTTGCCTCCCCGTACTGGCTGGAATCTACAGTATGCATGTCGAACATGAGTGGTGAAAGGGAACGTTCTGCCACGTCCGTGATCTTATGGAGGAAGCACTCAGATTAACATCACTTTGTATAAATTTCCATATAGGTGTTTTGTAGATACTTTCTGTCAAGTTTAGGAAGTCCCTTCCTATTCCTGCATTACTGAGAGCTTTCATTAAGAATGGATGCTACCCAGGCATGGTGGCATATGCCTATGATCCCAGCACTTGGGAGTCTGAGGCAGGAGGATAACAAGTTCAGTCACAATGCAGCCAGCTTGGGCTACATGTGAGAGCTAGTCTCAAAAAAAAAAAAAAAAAAAAAAAAAAAAAAAAAAAAAGAATGCTGCATTTTGCCAAATGCATATATTGAGATGATTTTTATGGGTCTATTCTTTTTTTTTTTCCAGTAATCTTATTTTATTAGTACTTTTTAGTGTACAACTTAACGGGTCTCATTATGACACTTCCATATATGCATTCCATTGTACATTACTCATGTTTACCTCTCTATTACCCTCACATTACCCCCTCCCTCTCCCCTCCCAGCACCAGTGGCTCTCCTACTTGCATGTCTTGTTTGTATATCTATCTAAACAATATCTCGATTTTACCTTAAGGGCAAAATATGTGATATTTCCTTTCCTTTTTCCCATACACTTTCTTCTTGCCCCCCCCCCCCTTTTTTAGTACTGGGGATTGAACCCTGGGCCTCGCACTTGCATGCTTTATAAGTGCTGTACCACTGAGCTGCAGGCCCAGCCCATTTTTTCACTTGTTGAGACAGGGTCTCGCTAAGTTACACAGACTGCCTCTGGTCTCGAACTTGCAACCCTCTTCCCTCTGCCTCTCAAGTCACTGGGATTACAGGCATGTGCCACCACACCTGACCCCCTCCCCTTTTATTTAGCCCATTATCTTTCCCTACATGGCCGCGTCTACTTTGATGACCTATATGTTTTAATACATAATAAATATTAAAGTCTAATATCCATATATGAGGAAAAACACACAATGTTTGTCTTTCTAGGTATGGCTAATTTTGCTTAAAATGATTCTCTCTAGCTCCAAACATTTTCCAGCAAATGTCATAATTTTGTCTTTCTTTATGACTGAATAGAACTCCATGGTGTATATATACCACAATTTCCTCATCCACTCATCTGTTGATGGTCACCTAAGCTGATTCCAGATCTTCACTATTGTGAATGACGCCACAATAAAAATGGATGAGCAAGTATCTCTGTGGTATATTGAATTACATGCCTTCAGATATATACCAGGAGTGGGATGTTGTGTTGTTGTTAGGTGCTGTCAAGTCAAATGGGACTCATAGTGACCTTATAGGGTTTTCAATGGCTTATTGCTTTTGGGATTGCTTTGAGAGTGGATTGCCATGTCCTTCTCCCATTCTTGCTGTGCTGGGGATTGAACCTTGGGCCTCAGAGAGTACAGCGCAGCACTCTACCAACTGAGCTAAACGCCAGTTGCCAGGAGTGGGATAGCCAGGTCATAGGGTAGTTCTATTTTTACTTCTTTGAGGAAGCTCCAAAATGATGCCGACTCTCTCAGACCTAATATTGACAATTTGTATTGTTTCCCAACCCCCTTTTTACCTAATCGGTCTGACTACAAATTTATCAGGTTTTTAAATTTTTTCTGACACAAAATTTATATCCATTTCTCCCTAATATCTTAATGCAGAACCTGAGGTCATGGATTTGGTTCCTTTGGTTTCTCACAGATATAGGAATTCAGTACTATGAGTTTCCCTCTATGAACTGCTTTATCTGCTTTCCGTAAGTTCTAAAATGCTGTATTTTTCTTCTCGTTAACTTCAAAACACTTTCTAGTTTCCCTTTGAATTTCTTATGGATTACTTAAAAATATGTCAATTGGTTTAGACATACTTGGGGATTTCCCTGATATCTTGTAGATTTCAATTTTAATTCCACCATGCTCAGAAAACATAATTCACATTTCTTAAATCCTTTAAAATTTATGGAGATTTTTTACTGACCAAAAATATATAGTCTATCATGGCAAATATTCTATGTGCAATTAAAAAAATATAGTCTTAGAATTTTCTGCAAATCTCAACTGAGTTTGTTGATAGTGATGTTCAGGTATTCTATGCCCTTACTGATTTTCTGTCTACTCATTCTATTGTTTGTTGAAAAGAGATTGAAATCTCCAACTATAATAGTGTATCCGTTCATTTCTTAATGCAGTTTATGAGATTTTGATCTACAAATTTTTAAAATCTATTATTACATCCACTAATATTTAGAATTTCCTACCTGCAGTTATTGTTAGGTGCCAATGAGTTGGGTCAGACTCACTGGGTTGTCAATGGCTATTTTCGGGATTGCTTTGGAAATGGATTGCCATGTCCTTCTCTCATTTTTGTGGTGTTGGAGATCAAACCCAGGACCTCAGAGAGCACAGAGGTACACTCTACCAACTGAGCTAAATTCTAAGTGCCTACCCTGCACCCTCTGAGGATCCAGGTTCAATTCCCAGCACCACAAAAAATGAGAGAAGGATGTTGTAGTCCACTAACAAAACAATCCCCAAGAAACAATCAGCCATTAAAAACCCTATAAAGGTCGCTAAGAGTTGGACTTGACTCAACGGCACGTAACAACACCACCTCCAATTGATTAACTGATCCCTTTACCTTATGAAATAACCCTTTTTATATGTAATAATATTCTTTATTCTGAATTCTACTTTGTTCATACAGACACTTATTGTTAATAGAGACACTTTAGCTTTAGATTGGTGTTAGCATGAAATATCTTTTCCTATCATTTTAAAACACTTATGTCTTCATGTTTAAAGTGGATTTCTTATATAAAGCATATAGTTGAGTCTTGCCTTTTAATCCAGTCTAACAAGATCTGCCTTTCAACTGGAGTGTTTAGATCATTGACATTTCATATGCTTATGGAAATGGTGAGTTAAAATTAAAACCTATTGTATTACTATTTGTGCTCTATTTGTCCCACCTATTCTTTGTTCTTTTCCTCTTTGCTTTTTGCCCTTTTTTATATAATTGAGTATTTTATATGATTCTGTTTTATCTCCAGTGTTAGCTTATTGACCACAGCTCTTTGACCTGTTATCTTAGTAGTCACTTTAAGGTTTATAATATATATCCTTACTGGACCACAATTTATCTTCATACTTTATCACACAACGTCACATACTGTACAAGAATTCCTGATGATCTACTTCTGTTTATTCCTTGCCAGCACTAGTGTTTTGTTGTCTTGAATGAACCATGTCTTGTAAAATCCACCATAGCTATGTTATCATTTGTTATTACTTTTGCTTTAACCCAATTATTTTTAAAGAGGTGGAGGTAATACGAAAAAAAAATGCTTAGAAGTACTCTTATACTTGCCAGTCTGATGCTCTTCAGTCTCGGTGCAGACCCAGGGTTTCACCTGGCCTCATCTTCTACCTGGATGTGTGCCTGTTAGGTTTCCTATAAGGAAGAGATCCTGGTCTCCCGGTAATGAATTACTGTAGCTTTCATATGTCTTAAAAGGTGTTTATTTCACCTCCACTTCTGAAGATATTTTTGCTGGTTAACAAGTTTGGGTTTTTCCTCCACCGTCTTCTGGCCTGCACTACCCCCACTGAGAAACCTGTGGTCACATCTCCTCTTGCTCTTCAGTACAAACCTTTTGCTCTATGACTCCTTTTAATATTTCCTCTAAGTGGTTTTAAGCAATCTGACTGTAATTATGGTCTGTTTTTCTTTACATTTCATGCTTGGCGTTCACTCATACTGATGGTTATAGGGATTTACAGTTTCATTGATTTTTCTCCTAAAAGTGGGTATTATGTCTCCCAATATTTTTTCTGTTTTCCCCCTACTCAGGACACCAGTCACACATATGAGGGCTTGAACTGTTCTGCAGCCCTCGGATCCTGTTGTTTCCTGTCATTTTGAATAGCTCCCACTGCGATGCCTGCAGGCTCATGAATCTTTTCTACAAGGTCTAATCTGCTGGTAATCCCACACAGTGCATCCTTCATTTCGTATCATTGCAGTTTTCACGTGTGTAAGTTCATGTCTTCCACATCCCTACTTAACGTGCTCACTACTTCTCTAGGTTTCTGAACACGTAGAATACAATCACAATAACAGCTTTGATGTCATTAACAAGCCTAACATCCACGCCATCTGCAGGTCAGTTCTGTTGATGTTTGTCCTCATCCGTTCTCCATCTCTCCACGTGTGACACTGCCTTTGGAAGCTAGATATTGTGAATTTTTCCTTGTTGGGTACTTGACATTTTTGTACTCCTACAGAAATTTTTGAACATTTTACTAGGATGCAGCTAAGTCACTTGGGGACAGCTTAACTGCCTATAGCCCTGCTTTTACGCTCTGGAGCAGAATGATATTTAGGCTTACCTACCTCACGGCTGAGGCAAACTCTCCTGAACTCTCTAACCAGCGCCAACGGCTTAGAACATTTCCAGCTCTGGTTTTCAGGAACACACACAATTCCTACCCTGGGAGGGCTCCAAGGCTTGTCTCTCTGGCCACGTTAAATGGTTCTTCCCCACCTCAGTGGATCCTCCCACGAATGTGGGATCAGTGCTGAACTTAGTCCTTGCAAGGGACCGTTGCAGAAGATACGTTATCTCTCTCTGCTGCTTTCTCTTCTTCCAGCCTCAATCCGACAAGTCCCAGCAGCCTGGACTCCCCCAGACTCTTGGCTCTGTCCAAACAATTGAGACCAATGGGCTACCCTTGGGTCCCTCCTTGTACCCGGAGACACAATCACCAAACTTAGCAGCTTAAAAGAACATGAATTGGTGATCTCACAGTCTCTGTGGGTCTGGTAGGCAGGTAGGGCTTAGCCAGGTCCATTGCTCATGGTGTCACAAAGCTGAAAACGAGGCTGAGATCTCATCCAGGGGCCTCATAGGGAAGACCCTGTCTCCAAGTTCATTCTAGTTATTGGCAGAATTCCCTTCCTTCTACTTGTGTGACTACAGACAGCCCAGCTCTTTGCAGGCCTTTCTCTGGAGGCCGCCCACAGGCCCTGGCCAGGTGGGCTTCTCCAAGTGCTGCTTACATCAGGAGTAAAAGGGAAACGTCCAGCCCCACTTCGGTAGGATAGAGCTTTATATGACGCCATGACAGGACCGCCATCCCTCCACCCCATATTCTGTGGAGTAGACTCAAGTCCCAGGCTTCACCTGAACTCCAGGAGAAACAATTACACGGAGGCACGAGCACTGGGTGTGCCCCCCACATTCTCTCATGGGGTCTGGCATGGCAGGAGGAAGCCTCTGCCCCCCTCTGCAGCATGGCACGTAGAAGCAGCACCAAGTCACTGAGACCCCTGCTTGGAGGACATCCAGGCCTGGCTGTGACTGGGAGAGGCACAGGGTCCTCTGGACGACTCACAGCTCCACATCCCTTATCCAATGGGGAAGGACATGGACCGAAATAAACTCCCAGACAAAAGAGCACAGGCGACCAACTGTCACTCAACACTCGTCCACTGGTGAGTAGCGGGAGTCACCTTATGTGGTGCAATTACGCGTGAGGCTAAGGGAGCAGGGCCCTCCAGAAATGCACCACCACAGAGGCCTCTTAGGTAGAGAACACTGCCAGCACACACTTGGGTCTGCGTGGAATCCAGGCCCTCCCGCTACCTGCTGCGGGTGCCTCCCCACGGTTCAGACCCAGGGCAGGCATCATAGCCCTGCCGAATCCCGGCCTCACCTCCTTGCACCCCACAGAGCCGAACGTCCCTTCCTCAGTCTTGAGCCTGGGGACCTCGTGACTGCACCTGCAGCATTTCAGTGACCTTGATAATGTGCATGGCGTCCCCCTCCCTAGACAGAGAACCCATAATGACAGGAGATCCTCTTGACGCAGAGGACAAGGCATACTAAAGGACTTCCACGAAAGCAGGATGAACCGGTGAACAGCGATGGACTAGCAGCTGAAGCGTGGGTGAATGGGTGGATCAGAGAGACAGGAAAGGATAGAGGCCCATCGGGGACTGGACAGATAGGTGGGTCGGATACTCCCAGCATGCCCACAGGAAAAAGCACTTTCCAATGCGGTCGTGTGACTGACACTTTCCCCAGCACCAGCCGTTACCAAAGGTGGGAATCTAGCTGAGGGTACTTTTGCTTGAAGGGAAAGAAGGCATTTTGTCCTGTGGTGGAGTAGAGGCCCTAGTGTGCAGTCAAGGTAATGACGGTGAACCATATCCATGAACCCAGGACTGTTTATTCTGCTGGTCTTCTCAGCAAGGACAATGAAACAGTACAGCACAGGCAGCTCGCTCACAGACTTCAAAACTTAACAGGAAGGAGCCGAAAGCACACGTCCAAACACGAAATGCCCTGAGATTTAGCATCAAGAAAGTGCAGTAGTTCCACCCCTGTCCTTGGTTTCTTTCCAAGGTCTTAGTTACCCATAGCCAACCATGGTATGAACGTATTTATGGAAAATTCCAGAAATAAACAATGCAAAAGTTTAAGTTGCTCTTCTGAGTAGCGTGATGAAATCTCACACCACCTGTTTGTCTAGTATAAGCTACTCACTGTATCCACGCTGTATAAGCTACTGACTCTGATGTAGTTGAGAAAGTACATTTTCACTAACTTTTATTACAGTATATTGTTACAATTGCTCTATTCTGTTATCTGTTATTGTTGCTAATTTCTGACTGATCCTAATTTATAAAAGAAACTTTATCATAGGCAAGTATTTACAGGGAATGCACAGTGTCTATAAGGTTTGTTACTATCTGCAATTTCAGGTATCCACTGGGGCTTTGGAATGAGTCCACTCTAACAGTATTCCACTAACACCAACCCTTCCACAGTACTCCACAAGGCGAAAATTCCTGACGAAGGCAGTCACGGTCCTGACCTGCACCCCTGTCTTCTACATGAGTGGTGTGCTGGCAAATATTTAACAGCAGGCTCTCTGGGAAAGAGGCCCTGAATTGTAGCATGTACAAACTTGTGTGAGATAAGCACCCCTACCATGCCACACAGTGATGCAATGTCACCAAAGATGTCGCTGAGCAAAGAATCGAGAAGAAATGCATGCCACTGGCTCCCCCACTCTGCCTACACCGTCTTCCCTGCACCCCCTCATCACTCAGCCCTGCAGGACATATGTGTCAAGAAGGTGGGGATCACAAGGGCATGTGGGGGCTTCCCTGGTCCTGCTCTCATCTGCGCTCC
Organism: Pedetes capensis; assembly: GCA_007922755.1. NCBI lineage: Eukaryota > Metazoa > Chordata > Mammalia > Rodentia > Pedetidae > Pedetes > Pedetes capensis. Next base: position 131,455 of record VMDO01000398.1, on the reverse strand, counting down.
CCCACAGTCCGCATGCCTGCAGTACTACAGCACCACATACTAGCTGCTGGGTGCCCAAGTCTGGGAGCAGTGCTGTCAGGCCCCACAGGCCCCACTGACCTGACTCCTCCCAACACCACCTGAGTGACAGACTCCACCCGTCACGCACTCAGCATAGCCCACCCCCAGGAGCCACAGCCGCTCATGCTGCCACCCTGACACCGGAACACTGGAGGGACACCGTGAAGTCCCATCTGCTGGGATCCTGGCCACGTGTCTTCACAGGCCAAGCAGTGTCCCCCATGCCCCACCTGGTGCTCAGAGGTGCAGAGTGGTCAGTCGTTACATGGTCACTGACAGTGACACATCCACGAAATGTGGGCCATGGGCCCAAGGGAAGGGAGAGTGGGACAGAGACGGAATGGTGCCAGGAGGCGGGAGAGCAGGTCCAGGGAAAAAGAGGAGGAGACTTACGTTAAAGGGGCCTAGCAGTATGCATCCCCAGATCCCATTAAAACAGGCACACACTGACCAGAGTCTGAGAGGATCAAAGCCAACAGAGAGTTGTCACAGGGTTGTGCGTAGGCCCAGCTGCCCCCTCAGCACTGACGCAGACGCACCCAGCACACACAGGTACACACTGAGGCTTGGGCGCAGGCAGAGCACAGGTGTAACGCTGCCCCCTACCGGCGGCCTTCCCACCAGCAAGACCACAAACTTCAACGCCCATGTACTGGAGTGAAATAGAGTCTCAAGGGTCAGATCCTTTGGGAAGACCAGGCACAGTGGCCGATACCCAGTCCCTGTCCCCCATGCCTAGCAAAGGCTGGGTACCTAACATTTCTCTTGGGAGTGATAGGTGAATAATGGGGCCCCTGGGACATACTGTGCCCCTGCCTGCACCACACCAGAGCTTCCCAGGACCATAACTTCTCAGCACGGATCAGTTCGGCACAGTCTCAGATCTTGTAGGCAGCCCCCGGTGAGCCTGCTCCGGGCCCAACAGCAGCTGTGCAGCCAGTAGGCTGAAGTGGTGTGAGCACTTAGCTTCTGAACTTTTAACTAACAGGACATGCTTTTAAAAGACGAGGTTGCACTGAAGGACGTAACTTCAAGAGCGGTTTTATCCATTGCCATCATACGCACAGACCTGGGAGCCCCGTGCACCATCCTCACAGGAAAGAGAATTTCTTTACATCTCCAGTGCTGAAAATCCAACCCCAGAGAGAGGCAGGCTCTCATTTTCCACAGCTGCAGTGGCCGGGTGCAGAGCAGGGGCTCCGGCTCCTTCTGGGCCCAGGAGGCCACTGCATCCTTGCTCGCCTGCTCTGCACCCTCACGCCTACAGGTCACGCCCCAAGGAACCCCACCCCCCCAGCCCCCTGCCTCTCAGGAGACATGGGAACTGCCAAGTCAGCAGCACCAGCCCCGGGGCTGCCACCCTCTGCCGCCCTGCCTTGTCCCCTCCATGCTCTTCCACACTCAGGCAGCTCCCACCTCCCACCCGATGCCTTCTGGTGGCGGAAAGTCCTAGACAGCGTCCTACACGGAGCAGAGGGGCGAGAGCCAAAGAGAGCAACCCGGATTTCCGAGCAACTCTCAAACCCATGAGCATGGGGGAGGCGTCTCCTCACAGGAGAGAGCCAGCGAGAAAAGGCATGGCAGCGGGACAGGCAGGAAAGTGTCCTCAGCAACTATCACCACTGTCACCAACCCTTCAGACAAACCCCCCTGGACTCCGGGTGTAGGGTGTGATGGTGTGAGGGGCGCTGGAGCCTCAGCTCCCCAGCGCCCCATGAGACATCCATAACTCAAACAGAGCCTCTCAGCTCTGCTGTGGAGACGCGGGGCAGCGCACCTCCCCGCGCGACCGGAGGACCTCAGTGAGAACTGGCAGGCCCGCCCCAACACGCACCGCCTGCTCCCCACGGCTGGGAAGTCCCAGACAAGCCCAAACTCAGGGCGGCTCCAAAAGAAACCCAGCAGGGCAGTGTGGGAAGCACAGGGAGCACACCCAGGGCCTGGCTGCTCTGGCCGCCACGGCCACCTGAGACAGCGGGGAAAGGGGAACTAAGCGAGCTGTCACCCACGCTGCGCCTCACCGTCACTTCCATCCTGATGCACACAGTGGTCCTGGCACAGACGAGGGCGTCCAGCAGGAGGGCGACTCCCCACCCCCCAGGTCCCTGCGTGTGGACTCCTGGCCCCACCCCTCCAGGCTCCCCGCAGCCAGGCTGCACCATGGCCTCCATGGCCTCCTCCTCTGAGGCCGGGCACACACACCCCTAGAAGCCCCTCTGCCTTAAGATGAGGTGTGTAAACAGCCCACCTGCCGCCGCCCAGCCTCCTTTGGTGACACCAACCTTTCTGAGAACTCATTTGTCCCCTCTTCTCGCCCTGTCCCAAGAAAAGCACTCCCCAGGGTCCTTGAGGGCCGCCTCTCAGAAGACAGCCCCACTCAGCTCCTGCCTGCGGCTCCCTCAGCCAGCTGCGGCCCCTGCCTGGGAGCTGAGACTGCAGCCACATGGGCTCTCGCAGGTGGAGGTGGGGCTCCCACACACAGAACGGGCAGGCCCAGGGGTCTCTGAGCAGTGCAGCCCATGAGATGAGGACAGAGCCGCGGGGATGACCAGAAGGCCCCACTGCTTGCCTGGCCCCTGCTGGCCTGGAGGCCTCCCCCGGGCTTCCAAAGGAGGAACATGTGAGAAAAGCCTCCTGGCAAGGAAAGCGGCAGCAACTGGGGACAGCACTGTGAGGGGCCCACAGGGCCAGGGAGGTCAAAGAACTGCTGGGGAGAAGCTGGGGGAGGGCAGGCGGCAGGCAGAGCCGGGGGCTGGGGGCTCTTGGATCCCACCTGGAGGGGCTGCTCGGCACTGTGCTCGTCCACACCCTAGAGGCCAGTCACACAGAATGTCCAGACCAAGAAGCCAGGTGCTCCCTGAAGAGCCTTAGGGGAGATGATGGTGGGTCTCCTTCTCCCAGGGAAGCCTGTAGAATGCACCGTGGCAAGGGGCACAGCCTAAATACTTGGCCATGAGAATCAGGACACAGCTGCCCTTAGGAGCAACTAACTATGGTACCAAGTGGGGCAGACGGCATCTACCCGGCACAATGCCGGCCCCCACACCAGGCGAGGGCTGCTCTGCAGGACATCAGGTGTGATGGCCCACCCGGAGCTCACTCAGGACATTAGGGCCCAGGACAAACGTTCCCAGAGTTGTGACAACCCATGGGGCCTGCCATCACTCGGAAGTGCCAGGCTCCCCCGAGGCAGCGTGGGAAATCACCCAGCCCTAGTTCTCCAGGTTCCCCTGATTCAACAACTCACCACTCTGTCAACCCAGAGAGGCACAGGAAGCGTGGAGGGGTCAGGGGAAGCTGGGGACGGTCAGGGCCCTGCAGAGGGAAGCAGAGGCTACCACTCCCCTTCTGGGGAGGAAGGAAGCCGGCGTCAGGAGCCCAGGCTCCCCATCTGGCCTTGCCCCACGGCAGCCCAGCTGTCATGGTACAAACGGCAGTGGAAGGCCAAGACCCCAACACACGGCGGGGTCTGGGCTGCTCTGAGGAGCAAGGCTCCTCCTTCCCTGAGGCCACCCCTGGGTGGCAGGTGGCCAGAGCCTTCGTGACAAGTCCTGTCTGGAGGGCTGTATGCTTCTCCTCCGCCCGGCCCTGGCCGACCTGCAGCTGCAGAAGATGGCAAGAGAGCACCCATCAGCACTGCAGGGCACACTTTGTTCAGCCAGAATGACTATGAGTCATTGCAAGACAGGACACGACCCCTCCTGGGGCTCGCTGTCTTTACATGGGGTCAATGCGAAAAACCACGCCAGCAGGATGGCCATGCGGAGAATTACAGATTCCAGCTGAACTGTGGGTTTCCTTGAAACCAGAAGAGAGGCCATGGAGTGTAAAGGGGCAGGCACAGCCTGCTCACACCTCTGTAATTCAATCATTTAAACTGGGAGCTTAAAGTCCTCATTGTCCTCAGGATGCCTTGTGCAAATTAAGTGACTGATCCCCTGCGGCTCACAGCAGAAGGCCCCCAGGAGTCTCCCACCCCGGCTCCTTAGATACCAGGCCTGGGAGCTGCCTCCTGGCTCTCAAAGTCACCAGCTCACAGCCCACACGTGCACCTCACACATGGACACAGTCACAGTGTGTCATCTGCTGGGAGCACACAGGGTATGACTCTGTGACAGCAGCTCCATGCCGTGGCCTCATCTCCGCCCAAGACACCACGTGTGTCCATCTGCGGTCACAGGCGCACACACGGGTTACAGCAGGGTGAACCACAGGCCCATTATCCTCCTGCTTTATGCCAGAGGTGCACACACGTGGGAGCGCAGGGTCACAGAGAGCTAGCAGGGCTGCCCCACGCAAACCCTCAGCGCAGGGCGTCAGCCACCCAGGCTGCTAGGCACAAGGGGAATGCTATCTGCGTGGTGCTGGAGTGGGTTCCAAAGAGGGTCCCCACGAGGCTTCTTAGCAAAGCACAGCCAGGGTGAACCTCCCTCAAAGCAGCAAGCAGAGACTGAAGTGGTCCCCACCCCACACATATAGAGACTTACACACATGTGCATACACACACACACACACACACACGCGCGCGCACACACACACACAGGACACAGGAGCCCTGGCTGAGAAGTGACAAGTAAAGGGGACAGAGTCAACAGCCCTGAGTTCAAATCCTGCCTCTGCCTTTCACCAATGTGGCTGGGGCCTGTGACGGCCCTCTGGGTGGTCAAGTGGGGTATGCGTTCTGCTCTCCCAGGGCGGCATAAGGAGCGGAAGAGGGAAAGAAGTTGTTGCTCAGGAGAACACCCAGAACACATGGTGCTGCCTACCCCTTGGCACCCACATGTGGCTGGGCAGGGGCTGACTCATGGTAAATACTCAAGGTCATGCGTGTCCATCCAGTGGGGGCCACAGGACCCTCCGCCTGGGACAGCCCCTCCAGGACAGCCGAGGGAGCCAGCAGACAGCTGACTTCCTTTGGATCCCAGCCCAATACCATTTTTGCTTTTTTAAGCCTGGAAGACTGAACGGCCCAGGCTCATTTAAAGAAACTGAAGAAGTGGTCAGAAGGTGAACCCCAGGTTCCCTGGGCCCACGGGGAGAGCTCCAGGCCTGACCCCTCTGTCCAGGGCCAGAACTCCCTGCCACATCCTGGAGACCAGAAGTCTGGACACCAGGAGGCTGGGGAAGCACTTGAGTGCATGCCTGTGACTCGGGCCCAGGCCAAGGCGGCGTGCGGCCAAGGCGTCACCAGGCTCGGGCTGACCCCCAAGCAGCCCCTCAGCTATAAAAACAGCACTTTTATTTTTACAGCCCATGGGACAGGACTGGCCTGTCTATTGGTGGCTCGTGGTCTTTTTCCTTGTGGACTTCTACAGATGCAGCGGCCTGTGGGAGGTCAGGATCCAGGTGTGGTCCCCGCCTGCGCCCACCGCAGTACTACCACACCTTTGCACCCTTGCCAAGGCTATGCCCCTGCGGAAGCCCTTCTCATGCCCTGGCTCAGCTTCGCCCCCACAGGGTCTCAGGACCAGCACACTGGGGTGGACGGACTGAAGCCACACGGTACGGGCATGCATGCTGCCAGAAGAAGCCAGGTGCCTGGGGTGCAGAGGGCCATGTGCAACCCCTCGTGCCTTCAGGGTGACCCACAGTCCAGGCTGTGCAGATCCAGAAGAGTCACCTCTGAGCAAGGACAGACATGAAAGGACATGGTCTCCAGTGCACGGGGCCAAGGCCTCCTGTCCAAGGGCCGGTGGCGTGCCGCGTGGAAAGGAAGGCGACCTCCATGATAAACAGCTGTCTTCACCCTGGCAGGCCCTGCAAACGAGAGGCGACCGGCTCTTCACAGTGAGGAGGCGAAACGCTCGCATGCCTTCCAGCTACGTGTAACCAGGAGCAGAAGGGGAGGCTGGGAAGCGTTCTGACACCAGATCTGACGGCAGGCGTTCAAACCAAGGCCGTGTTTCATCTTAACGTCAAAGGAGATCACTGTGTCTGGACGTCCCTGCTTGTGACATAACAAGCTAGTCTCAGCTCGACAATAAACCCCGAGCGGAGTCTCGCCATGGAAGGGCACAAACACACCAGCGTCTAGTCTTGAGCTCGCCGGGCCTCAGCTGCCTGCCCTCCGTGACATACGGGGTCCCGGCTGTCTCTGCTTCCTGGTGACGAGCGCACCCTGGAGCTGCTGAAGAGAAACGCTAATCGTCGTTTCGCGGCCCCATTCCCAGCCCCTCCCAGTGGTGAGGAAGGGAGTGAGTGGTAATGGCAGATGCAGCGCAGAATGACAGTGACTGGCGTCTCTGGCTCCACTTCCTGCACAGAAGCAGCCAAAGTAGTGAAACCGGGAACCCCTCCCTTGCCTTCTCCCCCTCGCTGTAACTGGAGCTTCCCACAGGCCATGAAGTGGCCAGCCAGGTGGGGAGGCCGGGTGGTCTCGGGCCTCTACTCTGAACAGGGTACTACAGGACTGCTGCGTGCAGGGATGGAGTAAAAGAACCCTTGGAACAACGGTCCGTGTTCCGTCTTTTACGCAGGGCAGTCACCAGCCAGCTACCCATCAACGTGAGGTTTTACAAATGAGCCGGCTTTTCATCCTGCAGGAGATCCGAGTGTGACTACCTGAAGGCCATGTGGCCCAGCACCTCCCACAGCACCACCAGGCCACAGTGGGAGGAAACTTGCCCGCTGGTTTTAAGAAAACAAATCCTGCTCTACTAGTTCTAGGGAACGAGCTGAAAACGAGCTAATGCAGGGAGGGGACGAGGCCTAAAGAGAGACAGAGCAGGGAAACGGAAGGTGATGGAGGACCCCGGGGACACGGTCCCGGCCACCTCTTCCAAGGCACACTCTGGGAACGGGGACGGAAGGAGGGCTGCTGACCTGAGTCCATGGTCCCAAGACCACAAACAGTAGGGGCCTGAAAACAAGCCCCATGGGAGGAAGGCCGTGAAGGAAAGGCTGGTGGAGGAGTGGGCATGGAAATCCCCAGCGCTGGGCTAGCCCAGGCCCTGTGGACTCCCATCATGGACTCCAATCAGCCACTGCTGCCTGGGGCCGAGCAGCCAAAGCCCTGATAGGCACCATCTCCTCCGCTGGCCCCCAGCTCTGGGAGCACAGCCAGCACTCCAAGACTGTCCTTCCAGAGTAAGGCTCCTGCAAGCAGGATGTGCTGTCCCTCTGTCCACGATACAGCCACTGAGGGCCGGAAGCCAGGCAATCCCAGGGGCCACAGGTAAAGGGGTAGGAGAGGGCACGGCTCAGTCAGTCAGCAGTGGGACACTACCCTGTGGCAAGACAGTTCTCCGATGCACTTGAGACAGCAGGTGAGACTGGCTCCTACCTGACTGCCAGCACCCCGACACTCACCCCACTGCACAGCGTTTCTGCCACTGTATGAGTGACGCAGCAGGGGTGGCACAGGCTGTGAGGGCACAGGCTGCGCAGCTTTTCCACAGTGCAGGCTGCCGCTCTGCAGACTGAGGGCAGTCAGACGGGACTCGAGAGCCGGGAAGACAAAGCCTACAGAGGAAAGCCACGTGGTAAAGTAAAAGGAAAGCGCTGTACGGCCCCCACCGCCCCTTGGGGAACAGGGAGCTTCCTCGTCAAACTGCACCGAAGTGATTCAAGCCACCAACCTGGCTGGAGCCCTGGCACAGAGGGCTCTGTCAGACACGTGTCAGGCAACACCCACACACACTGCGGACCCCGGACAAGATGGCGTGCGGATGGCTCTGGGAATACGGGCAGGAATGCAGGTGCACATAAAGGCAAATGACAAGGGGCCACCACTCTTTTTTTTTTTTTTTTTTTTTTTTGCGGTACTGGGGGTTGAACCCAGGGCCTCGTGCCTGCATGCTTTGCAAGCGCAGGGCCACTGAGCTGCGCCCCCAGCCCCTTTCTTATTTTCTTTTTTTTTTTTTTTTTTTAACTTTTTTGAGACAGGGTCTCGCTAAGTTACGCAGGCTGCCTCTGGTCTCGAACTTGCGATCCTCCTGCCTCCACCTCCCGAGCTGCTGGGATTACAGGTGTGCACCACCACGCCCGTGGGGCCACCACTCTTGATTTCAAGGGGTGTCACTCATCATCCTGACCCCCTCACTTCTCAGGGCCACATGAGGTGGGGTACACCATAGGCCCAAGATGCTGGCTGCTAGCCCCAAGAAGCAGCACAGGGGTGGAGGAGGGTCCTGGTGGCAGATGTCACCTGCCCAGCTACAGGCTCAGCTCTCGAGGAAATCCTGTGCCAGAGAGCTGGGCAGGACCCCTGCCCTCCAAGACCTTTCTTGGGTCCCCCAGGTAAGCGAAAGGATGGGTAGCACTGGGTACCCTAGGATGGGTAGCACTGGAAGGGACACGGAGATCCTCCAGCCTATAGGGCAATGAAGCCAGAGCGGGGAGGGCTCCTGAAATGGGGACCATCCTGTAACCTGACGGCTGTTGTGAAGAATCAATGGGACACAGACCCAAGGGCAGCACTCAGTAGGAGCCAATCGCTGTCACCAGCAGCAGCAACAGCAGGAGCCCAGGGTCAGAGGCAGGGAGGAGGCAGGACATACACAACGCAGACTCTGAACACAGGGAACGCAGGAACATATTCCTGACACAGGAATCTTTTGGATCACACTAACCTTCCTATGTTTCTTTGGGGCTTTCTGCTTTGTTTTGTTTTATTGTATTGTATTATATAACACATCCCTCTTCTCAAAAAGGCAACAAAATATCCACCCAGACTTCTCAGTTGAAAGCACATTAAATCAAGTTGACTTAAGGAACACAGGACATCCACCATGAATGGAAAGTGAGCCCCTGCCCGGGGTACCACAGACCTGGGGCTGCAGGCGGCCCTGGAGCCGGCTTGCTGTCTAAGGGATCCCAGCGGACTTCACGAACACAGGCCTGTCAGAGCCGTGAACAACCGAGTTCCACAGGGAAGGCTAATGGTCCAGGGCCCGTGACTCTGCCCAAGACGGAAGGCGCCAGGGCCCCGGCAGGAGGCCCTAACTGTAGTCGGGGCCTCCCAGAACACCAACAGCTCCTCTCGCTGACAGAACTTCCCAGGACGCTGACGTGGCCTCCTCTCCCTGACAGAACCACGTGTGCGTTGCCAATCCTCAGGTCCAAGTGTACCGACTGAAGCACCACTACCATTTCCGGTTTCCCATCAGCCATTCTGGGCCTCACAAGGATACGGGCTGGGGAGAGAGGTGGCCACGCTGAAGAGTCCATGGGCCTGAGCCATACTGTTGATTTATTCTCTGCTCCCCCACTGCTTACCTTGTAGGGGTAATAAAAATATTTTCACTTCAGCAGTAATAAAGCTGAATCTAGTTTAGTAGCGGTAACTGAATCCTATCTTGAAAGAATAAGTCAATTTTAACCTGAGAATGTACTCACAAGAGCTTTCAGAGAAATTTCATTAAAATCACATTTAACTCGAATTAAAAACCCAAGAAAGGGAACATGTACAAGCAGATAAAGCCGTTTAGCACAGAGAGGTAGGACTATTCTCCAGGAATGAAATCCTCATGGGCCAAATATTAGTCATACTAATGGCTGCCAATCCCCTGGGCCCCCCAGATTTGGCCAGCACCGTCCTCCTAACAGGCCAACACGGAGCCGCTTCAGGAGCCAGGGCAGGACAGCGACCTTAGCGACTCATCGAGGGCCACGCAGAGCCTCAGACAAAGCCTCCTGACGCTCCCCCGCCGCTGGCCCCGCTGCTGCGCGGCTTCACAGCCATGACACCACTAACCACGGGAACGGACACTGCAAGGGGCTCTACATTTTCCCTGTCATCCCGCCACCAGAGCTCTGCAACTGGAGATCAATCTGTCCCTTAGGCTTCTACCCACGCAGGCCACTGGCTTGCTGGCTCCTCATGGAAAATGGGGTGGCAGCATCCCATGCCAGGCACCATGCCTGGTGCCAAGGAGGCACCAGGTCACCCTCCGGGACAGTGTGGCCTCTGCTCTGCAGTTACAGGAGGTGCCCAGGCAGGACAGGCTGCCTTCTGAACACTGGACGGTGGACTGCCCTCTCCCTGCTGCAGATGCTGACCAGGACGGACGCCTGAGCTGCTCCACAGGGCAGGTGGGCAGGGGAACCACACAGTCGGCCCCACACAGAGACTGGCCCGGAAAAGGGGTCTAAGGGAGGGCGCGAGGGCCCCAGGCAGGGACCTCAAGCCAGCTCTATGAGGGAGCTGCCCCAGGGGTCCCTGTGCCATGGCTGTCCACATCTGATCCCTCCTGGCTGCAATGTGAAAAGGAAGAGCAAAGAAGACAGCACCCCAAGCCCACTCGCAGCACCCCCAGCCCTGAGGTTGCCACACCAAGGCAGGACTCGGCACTCCACAAACTGAGCCAACACCACAGGGGATTCATTTCCTGACAGCCACTCTGTCAATCAGTACTCTACTGGAATACAAAGCTTTAAATGCCATTCCAATCAGCACAACCCAAATTTGATGGCACTTTCTGGTGCCTGTGATTACACAAGCTTCAAAGATGCCATTTCAGAAGTGAAACCCGGAGAGTCGTCTTTTCCTCCTGTCGTGTCGTTATTTTGGCTCAGAGAATCCGAAAGCTTTGAAACGTCGCTCTCGCACTCCACCTGCCCGAGACATGAGCCCACTTCCTGCCAGCGGTGGGAAGAGTGGGGGCAGCCTCTCCCGGGGCCATCTGTTTAAAACACACACACAGCCCGCTGGAGCCCAGCGGTAGCGCCCTCCAGAACTCCTGGTGAACCCCTGGCCTCTACGGGGCCATTAATCAGGTGAGCTCATAAGGGTGGGACCCGGAACAGTCAGAGCAGTGTCCTCACAAGATGAGGCTGCAGACAGGGGCCGGCTCCCCAAGAACACTGTGAGGGAAGGGCCAGGCATGTGAGGACACAGCAAGGAGGGGGCAGAACCCAGAAGGAGCCCCCTCACCAGAAATGGAATTGCCCAGAACCAGGACCTTGGACGTGGGCTGGGGAACGAAGAGGCAACAACCTGTCAGTTAAGGGCCCGGCGTGTGGCATCTTGTTATGTGGCAGCCCACGCAGACACAAGCAACTTGACCTTTAGGGTAGGACAGCCTGGCTGAGGGCTCCTCGGGCTGTCCCACTGTTCACACCAGACTCCTGTCCAGCACACTCGCGCAGCGTTGGGAGCAGTCACTGTTGGTACACAACTCCTGGGCCACCCTGCCGCAAACGCCTTGCAGAGTGCTGGACACGCACTCTGCGCCTCCACGTTGCTGTGTGTGCAGCAGGCTGGCTGTGCACACCGCGAACCAATCCACTTCCGAAGTACTCGGTGAGCACCCAAAACATAAGGGGCGTCACAGAAGAAAACTCGGTAGGGACTCAGCTGCTTGGGACTCTAGACCGAGGTCACTGAGACAGTGACATCCTCCTGGGATGCCAGTAGCCCATCCTGGCTCTCCCTAAAGAGGGCACTGCCTGCAGACTCCCTCCAGGGATGGCACAGTTTCATGAAGCACATGAGGGCTTCAGTACACCTCCACACCCTGCATTCACATGCCGCTGTGTACACACCCCACACGCAAGCCGGGCGCGGTGTCGCCCGCCTGCAATCCCAGCGGCTCGGGAGGTGGAGGCGGAAGGATCGCCAAGTTCGAGACCAGAGGCAGTCTGTGTAACTTAGCGAGACCATGTCTCAAAAAGTGAAAAAATGGGCTGGCGGTGCAGCTCAGTGGTCCAGCACTCGCAGAGCATGCAGGTGCGAGGCCCTGGGTTCAACCCCCAGTACCGCAAAAAACAAACAAAAAACAAAAACAAACAACAACAACAACAAAAACCCACATGCACAGTCCTCCCAGGCTGGCCAGGGGCTACTTCCTGTTCCTGACGTGCTGTTTCCCAAGGATAAGCTTCCTGGAGGCCCAGGTCCTGCCTGAGACCTACTCCACGTAACCCACCTTCTGCACAACCCAACAACTCTTTATTATTTTTTTAAGCCTGCAAGCGCCACGGCTGTCTCCTACGTTGCTGAGCACAAGTAAGAGCAGCCTGACTGTAGGGAAGGTGGTAGGAGGATGGGAAACGGGTTTCAGGCAAAGGAAAAGAGAGCAACACAGCCCCAGAGCGAGCTCCGAGAGGGGCCGGCAACAGCGCCAGAGGAAAATTAACAGCTGAAGGGCCAGCTGGCCTCGAGCCGCAGAGGATGCGGACGGGAGAGGCTCTGGGTGGCCACTGTGCTGAGAGTCTGGGTTCAGCTGCTCCCAGGCCATAGTCCGCTCACCCACAGAGCTTCTGGGACTGGGTTTGGATTCAACTTTGCCCCATCTGAACTCACCCTTGGAAGGGCTGCCAGGTAAAATGCAGGAGGCCCAGCGAAATCTGAATTTGGAAGAAAGCAGCTGCAGGGCTGGACTGGAGAGCGAGGAAACGCAGCACGTATAAAAGTGACAGAAAGACAGGCAGAACCTCCTACGACAGCAGACCCCCAAGGCCATCATGATTAGGCTGACCTGGCTGTGCCCGTGGACTTAGGTGACACGGTGATAGATCTCAAAAGGCCAGTACTGGGGGTCCCTGCAAAGAGAAGGCCCTCTTCCCACAGGACAGCCAGGCTCTGCGTGGTGGTGATGTGCTCACCAAGCAGCTCAGGGGTCCTAAGCCAGCCTTTCAGAGAACACTGAGGAAGGCAGGAACGGGCAGCCACTGGCCACACAGAATGAAGAGCAGCAGCGCTGAAGAAGAGGCCCTGCGAAGACAGTGGAGCGTCTTCAAGCCACACCCAAGAGTCCAGAGCTGTCCACTTGACGCACAAATGCCTTTGTCACAAAACCCCAGTCGTGTCTGACAGTGAGTTGCCCTGCAGAGCCAAGTGGTACTGATCTGCGCTTCTCTAAATAACCGCTGCTGTGCCCAGCCTTCTCCAAACATCTGACCCACCATGTCCATCACCAAGGGACAGGGAAGAAGGGGCCCTTGCTGAGCAGCCTCATCGTGGCGCCTGCGCTGTGCGGAGCCAAGAGAGCTCAGTGTCCGGGGAGCTCCAGAGAAGCCGTGGCCACAAACGAGAATCCCCACCCCCACCCCCCCCAGGAGGAGAAAGGCCGACCCTCCTCCAACACGCCAGGCGCAGGAAGGTGTGGTGAGCATCAAGACAGCCACAGGAAAATGAAAAGCAAGTCACCTTGAATACAGTGGCCATGCCAACAAGGTAAATCACATGTGGGGGGTGCGGGGGTGCAGGTGGTAGTGTGTGTATATGTGTGTATACAGGTGTGTGCCTCTGTGTATAGGAATGGATATACATGGCGGGCGTGCATAGCCGTATGTGAGCATAGTGGCGCATGTGCACATATACGGCTTTAATTTCAAATAATCCATTACATATAAGGCCATAGTCCGCTCACCCACAGAGCTTCTGGGACTGGGTTTGGATTCAATTTTGCCCCACTCTGAACTCACCCTTGGAAGGTCTGCCAGGTAAAATGCAGGAGGCCCAGTGAAATCTGAATTCAGTACAGGCTGAATACTGCCCAGGGCCCACGTATGCCAAGGTTATTCACGACTCATCTGAAGTTCACATTGACTTGGGCGTTCTGTACTTCATTTGCTGAGTGCCATACCCTGATCCCTGGAGGATGTGTGGGGCTGGAAGAATTAGGTAGGAAGGAGGTACTCCTATTTTTCACCAAAAGAAAGAGGAGGCGTAGTTTAGATAAGAAAACGGAGACAGTACATCTGTGCTGGTTCCTTCTGTCTCCCCAAGTCTCCCAGGCAACAGGCCTGATGTTGTTGCAGAAACATCTGTGGGCCGACACTGGCTGACGACCGCAGGTCAGACCAGCTTTATCGATAAGGGAGTTTCTCCAGCCGCCAGGCCCACCAGGGCCTCTCCGACTCAGCCTCCCTCAAACAACTCAAGGTCAGAGCCCATCAGAACCAGGTTCCCAGAGACAGTGAAAGAGCTCCAGCAGCTCCCATCTCAGCTCCCTTTCCCAAAGCTGCCTCACACGGTCCCTGTGCCACCAGGCAGAGCCCACCAGCCTCACTTTTGGAGCTGGTGTCGCCCACACAGGACAACGCTCTCGAGTGAGAAGCCATTCTTTATGGTCTGATCTTAAATCTTCTGAAAAAGCCAGTGGTGAACACGACCGACCAAAGGGCTGTGTCTGCTAAGGCCGAATGTTTTCAAATCTTCCTGTTAATGCAAAATGAGTTCTCTACAGCTTCATTCAACAAAAGACGTGGCAAATACTTCCTTTATGTAGACATCACACGTGCAAGGGGTGCAAGAGACGCGTACATCACGTACGCGGGGATGCAAGAAACTCGGTGCAAGGTGGCTGCCCAAAGGTGGCTGCTGGTCCCCAGGCTTCAGCGGAAGGGGTACAACCAGCAGCCCCTGGGATACCAGGCCTGGAGCCCCACTCTCCCCCAGCACTTCTATCTTGGAGATGATCGAGGTCATGTGATCTCAGAGGTTTACATCAGACCTAACAGATGTCAACAACAACAGAATGTGCAGCGGATGTCACCGGGATGTACTGAAAAAATATGAAATTTCACTTTGGAGTATACATAAGTGTTCCGGATATAATATGGAGCAAAAATCTCATCACGCACTTTATGTGCTGGAATTCAATCTGACAGTCGGAGTGTTAACAAATATTTATCACTGCAGCAGTAGATAACTAAATAACTGGAGCGAACTGTTGATTTTATGAATAAAAATACTCTAATAACTAAGGAACAGATTGACAGTTGATACAAATATTGTAAGTAGATAACCTTAGGATGAACATCATATCTTCTTTAAGCCTACTAATATTCTTGAGGGGTGGGATCTAGCTCAGTTGGTAGAGCACTGCGCTGCAGTCTCTGAGGTCCTCAGTTCAATTCCCAGCACCGCAAAAATGGGAGAAGGGCCTGGCAATCCACTCCCAAGGCAATCCCGAAAGAGTCAGCCATTGAAAACCCTATGAGGGTCGCTATGAGTCGGGTACCGACTAGACGGCGCCTAACCACAACAACAATGTTCTTGAAATTGAAAGAACACAGGCAGGACGGCACAGAGCAAATGATGTTCTGTTCTTTGTGGAGCTAACCCATGTGCCACTCTAACATACAGCAAATTTTCAGACACATTTAACTTTTTAATCATTTAATTCTTCTCAGCCACGAGCCACCAATCTCTGGAGAAGGACATCATGTTTGGGAGTTGTGGGTCAACAAAAAAAAAAAATGAAGACCCTCAACTAGATGGATTGACACAGTGGGTGCAACAATGGGCTTAAACATAAAAAAGATCCTGTGCCAGGCAGAGTCGAGGAGTGTTTCCTTTTGTTGTAGATAGGGTCACTATGAGTCGGACCCGACTGGATGGCACCTAACAGCAAGCCATGAGCCTTCTTCTCTAAAACACCAAGCCTTTAAAATTTCCCTTCTCCCATATTTCATCCAATTGTAAAAATAAACCCAGATGCTGCTCTCTGAGCTCCTGTCCACACTGGTAACTGCACTACACATCAGCAGTGCCCCCCAAACACCATCTTCCCACACCATGCAGGGTACTACCCTGTCCCCCCGACCTCGCTGTAGCCAAGGGACGTGGACTGCCCAACGAAATGGGAGCAAGCACTGTGGGGCACTCTGCTGGACCCAGGAAGAGTCGCTGTCGCTCTCTGCCCCAGTCACTTGTGAAGAACACTCCCGACTACAGCCTCCACTAGCCTGAACCCCAAGGCGAAGCCACGCAGGACAAGCTCTACCACAAGGGCCACTCTGTGTGACCAAGGAAGGACCCAGCAACCTACTCCCCAAAATCAATCTGCCATTGAAAACCCTATGAACAGCAGAGAAACACTGATAATAGTGTTTCGCCTGTTATATATAGGGTCGCTATGAGTCAGATACCAACTGGATGGCACCTAACAACAACAGTAATAACAACAATGCTGCTGAGATTGTGTGGCTGTTGTGAGACCTAGAGGTTGTTTATTCACAGGCGTAAGTGGGCCCACCTGACCCAGACACAGTGATAGGGACTTTTACACCCGTGCCCAGCATCTGGCTCACATGCTTGTTCAGGGCACGTCCAACGCCAGGTCACGTGCTCACAACCTAGGCATGAGGATTCACCCTAACCTGCCTCAGAGAAGCGGACGGAGCATGTGCAGGGTCAGGCAGGGACCCATGGCAGCTCCCAGAGGAGAGGGAACCTCTGCTGACAAGAGAGGCGGAAGGAGCAGAGGCAGCAACAGGCCGGCTTGGCGGTGAGGGAGGAGCCAACAGAGTGCATGGCGGGGGGACTTGATCATCCACACCACGGCGGGACAGCACAGCACCCCTTGTGGGCACTGGGCTGTCCACCCCCTGCCGTGTGGCCCAGGCCCCCTTGGGGCCAGCCCTCTCCACACGGGTCTCAGGAGGTCTGCAGGTGGGGAGCAGCCCAAGGCGCCACCAGCCCCACCAGTGCTCAGGGCGCCAGCAGCACCCAGGCGGAGACAGTGGAGCGTCTTCAAGCCGCACCCAACACGGTCCAGAGCTGTCCGCTTGAAGCACAAATGCCTTTGTCACAAAACCCCAGAGGTGTCTGACAGTGAGTTGCCCTGCAGAGCCAAGTGGTACTGGTCTGTGCTTCTCTAAATAACCGCTGCTGTGCCCAGCCTTCTCCAAGCATCCCACCCACCATGTCCATCACCAAGGGACAGGGCGGTTCAAGAGCCTGCCCCAGGAGCCACACCCTAAGCACAGGTTCGGGCTGTTTCTCCCCAAGAGAGAAAAGGGCAATGTAAAAGATCAAGAAGCCAAATAAATGTCACAGGAAAAAAGTGGAGGGCGGGGTTTCGAAGGCACTATAAACCCACAGCCACCACGTGGTTCCCGACCCCTGCTGTGGCCTTTGTCCAGAGAGCTCACCCTGCCTCCACTAGGCGGCAGCCCCTCCTCCCGGGGCTCCCAGCCCCAGGCCCAAGCCCTTCGTCCCACCAGCCCACCACCACCAACTCCAGCTGGAGCGGGAGGCGGCGTGCTGGCAGTGGCCGAGCCCAGCAGCCACTCCTTTGTAGCAGAAGCTGTTCCTCCCGCCCCGGGGCCAAGGTGAAGGTGACGTGCTGCTAGGCAGGAGGCAGGCCCTTGCCAGAAAACTGTGGCCTAAGAGCACAGCTCCTGCGGGGCCAGGGGTTGGTGGAAATGGGCTTCTATGAGGAGCACAGCTGCTCTCGTGCAGCAAATCCCAAATCCTCTGCAGTGCTCCGGAAGCCAGCGCTCTGGGCCACCGGGCCACACACCTGACTGCAGTCTTTGCTCACCCAGGCAGGGATCCCCCCTCTCTGGTAGTGGCTTTATCTGGTGCTATCCTGTCTTCCATGGCACAGCCCGCCTGTTCCCACAGGCCCGACCTAGTGCTGCCCTGCCTCCTTACGTGGGTCTGAGAGTCCCAGGGACCACCTTCTCCTGGTTATGCTGCAAGGGCAATTCATCTATTCATTTATTTGCTTTCCATCTTGATTTCCACTGTCCTGGGGCAATATGAGCCTACAGCCATAGCCTGGTGGCATCCGATCCCATCAGATCTCAGAAACTAAGCAGAGTCGGGCCTGGTTAGTCTTTGGATGGGAGACCGCCTGGAACACCAGGTGCTGTAGGCTTGGGAGACGGACCTGGCCACCCACTCTCAAAAATCCATCCACCATTGAAAACCCTATGAATAGCAGAGAAGCACTGACAATAGTATTTCGCCTGTTGTACGTAGGGTCGCTATGAGTCAGATACCGACTCCATGGCACTGTTTAACAACAACAACAACAACAACAACAACAACAACAACAACAACAACAGGGCAGTATGAAACAACTGCAATTCAGATGGAATTCTGGAATTTCAAACTTACTCTAGAAGGATCTCTTTGCTGGACATGGACTCCAGGGCAACACTTACACTCTTCTAGAGTATTGAAGACATCCTCTGGGACTTTTGTTAAGAAAAGAGTGCTCAGTGAACGGTTGGTCATCTCAGAAAAGTGTCCTTCTCTATCTGCTTTCACAATTTCCCCTTTCTCATTCCCTTCCTCCCTCCCTCCCATCCCCTCTCTGCAGTACTGGGGTGTTGAGCCCAGGCCCTGACACATGCTAGGCAAATGCTCCACCACTAAGCCACAGCCCCACATCCCCTTTCATACTTTTTATTTGGGGCCCGGGTCTCACTGAATTGCACAGGCTGTCTCTGGCCTCAAACCTGGGATCCTCCTGCCTCGACCTCCCAAGTCACTGGGATTACAGGCCTGTGCCAAGGCAGCTTTCACAACTTCTAACTGGGCATGGTGGCACGCATCTGTAATCTCAGCACTCACTCAGGAAGCTGAGGGAGGGAGAGCAAGAGTTTAAGGCCAGTCTGCACTGCATAGTAATATCCCGTCTCAAAACTCCCTTCTGTGATTACTTTGATTCGTCATGACATGTTTTCACAGTCTCTCTTAATTCTCCTCAGGAGGCACTGCCCCTTGAATCTGTGAATTGGTGTGGTTTTGGAAAGATCTGTGTTTTTTGTTTTTTTTTTTTGGTGGTACTGGGGGTTGAACCCAGGGCCTTGTGCTTGCATGCTCTGCAAGTGCTTCACCACTGAGCGGCACCCCCAGCCCATTTTTTTTTTTACTTTTTATTTTTGAGATAGGGTCTCGCTAAGTTGCTCAGACTGCCTCTGGTCTCGAACTTGTGATCCTCCGGCCTCTCTGTCTCCCAAGTAGCTGGGATTACAGGCTGCACCACCGCACCTGGCAATTCATAGGGTTTTCAAGGGTAGACTGTTTCAGAAATGGGTTGCCAGGTGCTGCTCCTTAGCCTGTATCATATCCTGCCCTTGATCAAATGTTTATGGTCTTTGCAAAAATTCCTAGCCCACCAATTCTTTCTCCCGCAGGTGACAGTGAGATGGACCGGGGGCTTCCTGGAGCTGCAGCCCTGGTATCCCTCCAAGTGCGGCTGAGGGGTGAAGGCTCCCTGACAAAGACCCGAACTCTGCAGAGGCTGCACTTCCCATGCTCGCAAAATCTAGACATCTTGATGTTGAGGCCATCACTGAAATCTACAGTTTATTTCATCAGAACAGGAACGAACAGGTTGCGCAGGTTAGCCTGTCACACCAGAGCATCGCCTCTGTGGTGCAGAGCTGATCCTCAGGGTAAAACCACCCAGGATGAAAACGCCCTACTCAGAGATGATGACTGAACATCCCATGGCCTGCCAAAAGAACCAACAGATCCACCCTAGAAAAAGTGCAGCAAGAGCGCTCCTTGGAAGCAAGGATGGTTAGACTGCATCTGACATATTTTTGGACATGTACTTAGGAGGGACCAATCCCTGGAGAAGGACATCATGTTTGGGAGAGTGGCAGGTTCATGAAAAAGAGGAAAGCCCTCCACTAGATGGATTGACACAGTATCTGCAACAATGGGCTTAAACATAAACAAGATCATGTGCCTGGCACAGAATCAGGGAGTGTTTCGTTCTGCTGTACACAGGGTGCCTATGAGTTGGACTCTACTCGACGGCACCTAACAACAACAACAACAACAACAAAAGGGGTATGGAAAATAAAAAGAAGTTTTACTGAAGAGCACAAGTTTGAGTGAGTTCCTTTGGTGGTTGTTGCTGCTCTTTTAAACAACCATCCAGCAAATATGCAATGTGCTTCCTTCTAAACCATAACACCAGAGAAAATCAATTCCAGTATTTCCCCAACTGCAATGCTGGAGCCAAGAATCACTGGCTACGACTTTCTAACCTCAAAGAAAATATAAAATACACCTTCTAAGGGCACATGAGGAAAAGAAGAACCTGCCAGGAACATGCAATTCACAGCTCCTGCAAATCACACTTCAAAGATCTAAACGAGACTGGGGAACACTTGTAAAATTGCTGGAAGAAGGAAAAACCCAACCACAGCCAAGCAAGACCTCTCTGCAAATATATAATAAAGGTACAGAAATGCCTCTTTCAAGGTAAAAAAAAAGTAGGATTTTGAATAGATAAGTTGAAAAGTAGCTAAATAGGATACTGAATCAAATAAAGCATCATTGGAAGAACTGCGTAAGACTTCATCTATGGAAATTAGGTAATAACCATCAGACATGGAGCTGAAAATCAGATTCAATCAAGGAACAGAATGGAGCTCGTAATTTGCAGGGCTCCGTTTTATAATGTCACTCAGTCATTTCCCAACCAAGTGGCCTCTTGTGAAGACTGTTATGACAGATTCCTCCTGCCACAGGTGCAGAGAAGGGAAGTCTCGGGAAACTGCCCCTCCGTGGAGGGCCCACTGCCGTGGTTACCCACTGAACAAAGCATGAATTCCCTGTCTGTTGGGTGAAATGATGTGCTGGGCTCACCCGGGACCCTTCACGAAAGAGCAAGTCTCGGTTCTGCAGCTCATCGCTGACTGGCTGGTGTCACAGATATGTGCCTGGTTCTGCTTGGCGTCACTTTGTTAATGCTCTGTTCATTAATTTAACAAACTATCAGGAGAATATGCCCGGAATGGGCAAGCATTATCTCTCAACTCTCGTTTAATTAAACTGTGCTATTGCATTGTGACAGTCAGCACATCGCAGGGGGGATTATTTTAAGGATGAAGGTAAAAAGTGTTTCGAAGCCCCCACTTAAACATGAACGCATAATTTAAAATTGCCTGAGCACACACTATCATTTTTCTATAATGTTAGAGACGTTATTTCCAGGCCTTGGTAATTAATTGGATTCCATGGAGAAATCTCTCTAACCTCCTTGATAGCAAAATGATGCACACAGGCAGGGAAGAGAGAGCCAAAGCAGAGCCATAAACAACCATCCTGTTGCCTGGAGGAGACAGTCTCTGGCTTAACCAGGGGCGAGAGCCGCCTGCTAGGCGTGGCCATCACCCTCCTGCCAAGCTTCTGCCTGCATCCTGACTCCAGCACTGAATGAAAGGGGGAAGAAGTTCCTGCTCCACGCCGCCCTAGAGGGGTGCGCAGGGGAGAGCCGCAGCGCCCCTGGGTGCCGTGACCTGAGTGAGGCCCAGGGCAACATCCTGTCACGCTGAGGCCAGGGCCGCCTCTCTCAGAGAAGGGCCGCTCAGGAGGCCGACTCACCATCAATCCGGCTCACGAGTTCCTCCAACATCTTGACTTTCAGTTGAATCCCAGGTTGGGCAAAGGTGTAGTTGTCCTAAGGAGGAAAGGGAAAACCGACAATGGTATTAAATCCCTGGGAAATAAAACAGACGTTCCGAAGAGGAAAAAAAGCAGTTAAAATAAATTCATGGTCATGAACAGTTTTACAAGCACACAAATTCACAGGCTGCCAAGTTTCATCCTGAGAGACAAAGGAGAGGAGGCAGGCTGCCTGTCACCACCAGCCAGCCCCCTTGGGCCTCACAGCAAGATGGAAAGCCCATGCTTCTGATGGCGCAGGACGCGCACACGTCTCAGGAACTTCTGTGGGGTAGCTGTGTCTCGTGGCGCGCGCCTGTCACCCCAGTGGCTCAGGAGGCAGAGGCAGGAGGATCGCAAGTTCGAGAGCAGAGGCAGTCTGCGTAACTTAGCGAGACCCTGTCTCAAAAAGTAAAAGACGGGCTGGGGGTGCAGCTCTGTGGTCCAGCACTTGCAGAGCACGCAGGCGCGAGGCCCTGGGTTCAACCCTGCGTACTGCAAAAAATAAAAAGGAACTTCTGTGGGTTAATGTAATACATTTGTTTTTAAACTGTACAAACAGGAACTCGCGTGTGCAGTTCATGGAGCAGAACCACTTGTCCGCTGCAGTGACCACCTTGCTGGGCACCTGGACAGCAAGCAGCAGGCCCTTCCAGGGAGCCAGGGGGACAGAGCGAATGTGCCAGCACCAGGCGGCAAGCTGAGTGCTACCGACAGTGCCCACGTGAGGAGAAGGCAGCATGTGGACGCTCTCGGAGACATAAGGGTGAGCTCAGGGGACGCGCGCATAGACCGAGAGATGTGCGGCATCGAGGGACAGGCAGTTTGAAGTCAGAGGGACCTGGAATGGGACCTGAGCTCTGTAACTCGGGAGCCTGTGGCCCTGGCAGGCAGCATAACCTGTGGATGAGCTGAGAACAGCCACTGTGCCCTCTCGGGCTGCCCTGAGGCTACAAGAAAATGGCGTAAGTGGCGCACGGAAGGGGGTTCCAGACACAACGAGTGCTCAGGCAATGACAGCTCTGTGACCAGGGCTGTGGACACCCACGAGCACACATCACAGCAGCTGGGGGCAGAGAGGAACGCTGACCCCACGGTATCGCACCCCAGGGACGCTACTGCCTCTCTGGTCTGCCAGGGAAGAACATCCTCAGAGGCTGCCCAGTGCTCCTGTCCAGAACAGGCCTGACTGGACTTTCTCAGGAGCACACTGAACACCAAATGGCGGTGTGAGCGTGGACAGCACATGGACAGTCACACCAAAGATGCCCACATCCTAATCCCTGGGCAGCGGGCATGTCACCTCACACAGCCAGGATGAATGAAGGCTGCAGACAAGGAAGATCACCCTGGTCACCCAAGGGCAGTGGAATCACGGGGTCCTTAAAGTGAGAGGATGGCAGAGTGATGCCCCCAGCTCTGAGGATGGTGCCATGAGCCAAGGAAAACAGGCACTTCTAGAAGCTGGAAAAAGCAGGGGCACACACTCCCCCGGGGAGCCTCCTGAAGGGATGCAGCCGGGCCAGCGATTTGATTTCAGCCCCATGAGACTTCTCACCTCCAGAACTGCGACAATACATCTGCGCCCTTTTAAACTACAAAGTCTTCAGTAATCTGTTATGGCAGCAACAAAAAACTAACTGAGGAAGTTGAAAGGAAGTACTTTATCCCGACCTCTGAGACCACTAAGAAATAAAGAGAAGAGAGTCGGAAGCCACCGAGACAAGGGGTTGGCCCTATGTGTCTGATCCAGTCCAGGCTCAGGCTCCGGCCCCTGCTCTGGGGCGCAGCTCCAGCTCTGGCCTGACCAGGGCAGCAGGCGACCACTTAAAGCAGCTCTGTGCACAGATGGTGGCCCTGGGCTGAGCTGCACAGGCTCAGCTCAAGGAAGCCAGGACCCTGGCCTCACCAAGGTCACAAGCAGTGCAGCTTCCAGGCGGAAGAGGAGAGCTCACGTGCAGGACCCCTCACCGGCAGCCCTCCACGCCTCTGCACACCTGGCACGGAAAATACCCGCTGTGCAAATCCGTGTGAAGGCAGCGAAACAGGAACGAAGCTAGAACACTGTGCACTTAGAGAAATATTAACAGGAATCATATTACAACTGTCCCCTTCACAGAAAGTAAACATGCAGACCCTTGAAAATTGAGACTGGTATTGGGGTCCATAAAAAGGATGCCATTTCCAAAGTGTCTAGTTCGAGGGAAGGCAGGCAGGTCTGCAGAGCACAGAGGTCGTCTGCGAGCAGCTTTACAGGAGCAAGTCCACGGCCCGGGAGGAGCAGAGGGGCCACCTGCCGTGCCTGCACCCGCTGTTCTCCAGCATCCCCGCCTCGGCACGACACACAGCACTTGTCTGCTCTTCAGAACGGAGTCTTCTGAAAGCATTTGCCGAAGAGGCGAAGCGCGCGCTCCTGTCAGCTCAGCTGGAAGGACCTGCGGGCCCACCTGCTGGGCCTGGCGGTGCACGGAGGGCGTCGCCAACAAGCGCTCTACCATCCGGGCCAGGGAGCCGGCTGCCCAGCTCGTCCTGCACCCCTCCCGGCCAGCCTCATTCTGATGGGGAAGCTCTCTCCCAAATTTCCTTCTTCACCCAGGCCTGGACTTGCCTTTGGCACAACCGAGAAAGTTCTTTAGGCAAACAATGCCCTGACGTCTGCGTTTGCTTTAGTTCTCAGAGGACACCATTCTGGACAGGCCATCAATCCATGAGGCCCACAGGCCTGGACCGGGACCCGACATGGGCCCTGACCAGACGGAGAGCACAGGTGAAGCCCACTGTGACACAACACGCAATTTTCACCACCGACACAGCCATCCCACTCATTTCAGTCTAGACAAATGATGCCACCGTCAGACAAAAGGATGACAAGAGCTTCCTGCTAGAGATGCAGTCGGCCCAGACGGTCCCCACAGCTTCCTGCTGCCCACACTGGTGGAGATTTTGAACTTGAACGTAGGACTTTACATTTATTCCTATTAGCTCGTTCGTGTGATTGGTTCCCGCCGGCCTGCCGGGCAGCTGAACTCATTCTGAATCTTGACTATGTCATCTATCACATTAGCTGTCCCTCCGAGCCTAGAAGCATCAGTTAGACCGATACCCTGGATGTCTTCATCACCACCTCTGAGAAGAGGAGCGAAGGACAAGGCCAAGGACGGGGCCCGTGGCAAGCCTCTCACGGCACGCACTCGGAGCGGAAAGGGGCCATAAACGCTCACGGAGCTTTGCTCGGATCCCCGCTTCCCCGCCTGCTGGCTTAATTTATCTCCTGCCTCCTCGGCTGTGACAGGAGCAAACCATGGGCACAAGCGAGGGCCAGGACATTGAATGACAGACTGTATCTAACAGAGCCTACCACAGCGCCCACGCCAAGGACACATCCAACCTCCCTGTACCCAACTTCCTCGGCCATGAGATGGTAGTCAGACTGAAGGGCACCACCTGGCCATGACAGGCTAGCCAGGGCCTCTACTGAAAACCCCTTCAAAACAGGAAGACGTGCCGCTTGCTCATTTTCAGACGCAGGCCAACCAGCAGCACAAAGCACTGTAATAGTATTTGAAGGTGGCCT
This sequence comes from Pedetes capensis, assembly GCA_007922755.1. Lineage (NCBI taxonomy): Eukaryota > Metazoa > Chordata > Mammalia > Rodentia > Pedetidae > Pedetes > Pedetes capensis. The sequence goes on along the minus strand of VMDO01000398.1, from coordinate 106,733 downwards.
ATGATGAAATACACATTGTGCACAGAGAAGGACAGTCACTGAAAAGAGAGGCGAGAAGACATTAACCAAAGAGAAAACACACAGTGACAGAAGCCAGTCTGGAAAGGCTACCTGCTGTACGATTCTAATCTAAGTGGCATTCTGGAAAAGGCAAAACCACAGAGACGGTAAAAACACATATGGGAACCAGGGTTCCGGTGGAGGAAAGGGATGAATAGGGGGCTCACAGGGGATTCTGGTGCCATGAAACTGGAGGACACTATAATGGTGCACACATGTCATCAGACATTTGTCAAAACTCACAGAATGTATACCACCAGGTTGTTGTTGTTAGGTGCTGTTGGGTCAGGTCCTAGCAACCCTGTGTTGTTGTTGTTGTTGTTAGGTGCCATCGAGTCGGTATCCGACTCATAGCGACCCTCATAGGGTTTTCAATGTCTGATTGTTTCAGGATTGCCCTTAGGAGTGGATTGCCAGGCCCTTCTCCCACTTTTGCGGTGCTGGGAATTGAACTCGGGACCTCAGAGGCTGCAGCACAGCGCTCTACCAACTGAGCTAAATCCCAGCCCAGAAACCCTATGTACAACAGAACAAAACACCAACTTTATGCCAGGCACACAATCTTTTTTGTTTAAGCCCATTGTTGCAGGAACTGTGTCAATCCATCTACTTGAGCCTCTTCCTTTTTTTCATTGACCTGCCACTCTCCCAAACATGATGTCCTTCTCCAGTGACTGCCCTTCCTAATAACATGTCCAAAATATGTAAGACACAGTCTAGCCAAACTTGCTTCCAAGGAGCACTCTGGTTGCACTTCCTCTAGAATAGATCTGTTGGTTATTTTGGCAGTCCCTGGTATATTCATCTCCAGCACCATAATTCAAAAGCATCAATTCTTCTCCCATCTCCCTTACTCAATGTCCAGCTTTAACAAGCATACGATATGACTGAAAATATCATGGCATGAGTCAAGCACACCTTCATCTTTACTGTGATATCTTTATTTTTCAACACTTTTAAGAGATCTTAAATTTGTTCAGCACAGAGACTGAAGAGGTCCGGCCCTGATGCACACCTTTCTTAATTTTAAGGCAGTGTTTTCTTGTCTGTTTGAAATACTGCCTCCTGGTCCATGCATAGATCCCTCATAAGTACAATTAAGTGCCCTGGTATTCCCATTCTTTGCGTTCTTCTCCATAATTTGTTATGATCCACACAGTCAAATGCCTTTGCATAGTCAATAAAACAGACAGACATCTTCTGGTATTCTCTGCTTTTGGCTAACATCCATCTGACAGCAGCAATGATGTCCCTGGTTCCACGCTCTCTTCTGAATCTGACTTGATTTTCTGGCAGTTCCATGCACACCATCAGGAGTGACTCTAATTAAACAATGAGCTTTAGTGAATAATAATGTATCAGTATTGACTTATTAATCATAACATGTGTCACACTGATATGAGACGTTCGCAAGAGAAAAAATGGGCTGGTGAGGGACAGAGGCAAAGGAATATGTGACAATTATCCAATTTTCTGCTCACTTTTTCTGTGAATCTGAAACAACTCTAAAAAACAGCCCATTAATTCGAAAAATACTTAATTCATCCAAAAGAAGGCAGAAAAAAGTGGAAATAAGAGAAAAATGAGACAAATGGAAAACAGTAAATGGCAACCATGTAAATAATTACATTGGACATGCTGCATAAACGTATATGAACTAAATACACACTAAAAGGGTAAAAAACCAAATGCCATGTAAAAGCTTGTTGTTGTTGTTGTTGTTGTTGTTGTTGTTGTTGTTGTTGGGTGCTCCTGGCCAGGTCGGACTCATAGCAAGCTTATGCACAATAGAACCACGCACTCCCCAACACTGTGCCACGGCCACGCCTGTCTGCCATGCACAGGGATTTTGATGCCTAATTGTTTGGGGATTGTTTCAGAAATGGGTCACCAGGTCCATCTCCCATTTTTTGTGGTGCTGCTGATCAAACCCAGTACCCCAGAGTGCATAGTGCAAGCACTCTAACCAGCTGAGCTAAACCCCAGCCCCATGTAAACGCTATCTGATAAATATAAAGCTATCTATAAGCAATGTACTTGAAATAAGACATAAAACATAAGAAATAAAACAGGATGGAAAAGAGAGGCCCCAAAACAATACAAGGAAGATGGAAAGGCTCAGTTACCCTCAGACAAGCTGGACCTCAAGACAGGACTCAGCCAGAAATAAATAGGAACCTGTCATAACAATAAATAACTACAGACAAATTCACCACAATAGTACAGTCATCCTACTTGTGCACATACAATTCCAGGGTTCAAATTATGTGATGCAAACCTGATAAAACTAAATGAACAGACACATCCATGATTATGGTTGGAAATTCCTGAAGTCCCCACTTAGTAACTGACAGAAAAAGTAGAAGATCAGAAAGAGTCAGAGAGACAAAGGACACCATCAGCCAGCATGAGCTGACAATGACCTCCACCAACAATGCAGAGCACACATCCCGTTCAAGGGCACGAGACATTCCCTAGGACAGACCATGGGATGGCCCTCAACACCAGATGCAGTCCATTTAATTACCAACAGAAGGAATGAAAGACTCATTAAATAAGTTCTCATTAATTTTTTTTGAGGTACTGTGGATTAATTCCAAGGCCCCGCACATGCCGTATGCCGCTGAGCTACAACCCTACTCCCTAGTTTTTCGAGACAGGGTCTCACTATGTAGGCAAAGCTGGCCCCAGACTCACGATCCTCCTATGTTATCCTCCTGACACTTCCTTATGTTGGGATTATCGGCATATACCCATCCCCCAGCTATGATCTTATGACCTTTCAAAGAATAATTTAAAACTACAGTAAATAGCAATGCACCAATTAATTTAAAAACTTGTTTAAAATGGTCAATTAGTTTAAAAGGAAAAACAGACTAAACTGACAAGAGAAGAAAGAGAAAATCTGTGTAGCCCTAACCAAAGTAGAAAGTGAATTCATATTTTCTCATAAAGAAAATTCCAGGCACTGAAGACTTCACTGTTGAATTCTACCTAATATATGGAATAAATTATACTAATCTTACACAAACTCTTTCAGGAATTACAATATTATATGAAGCCACCATTTCCCTAGTGCCCAAACAGAAAAATACATTAAAACAAAAAGAAACTAAAGACCAGTATTCCTCCTGAACACAAACATGAAGATAACTGAAAAGATGTCAGAGAGAATTCAGAAATATATAAAAAGATTATATTTTGATTACAAAAGGATAGTGTAGGGCTTATCTCAGGAATGCAGGTTGCCTTAATCTTAAAAATTAACTGATGTCCTTCACTACATTAACAGAAAAAGAAAAAATATCATTTCAATAGGTGAAGAAAAGCATCTGATAAAAGCAATAATCTAGAATATGTAGAAAATCTCAGTAAACTATGATCTGCCTGCCTACACTTCACCTACCAAGTCTTAAGAATTCTACCTTCACCGATTACCTCTACTGCATATAAGGTATCCCTCAAATATAAAAATCTACCTCCAAATTAAAAAACCCAGAGTGACAATTAAGTGTATAGACTCCTTGTCTGAACAATTTGTACTATCAGCAACTGCCCTGACAAATGATGTCTATAAAAAGCCAACAGTTAATATAAGTAATAGTGAGAGCCTGGATGCTTCATCCTCCCCAACAATATCTGAAAGGTATTGTGCATTGTACTTGAGGTCCTTGAGCATGCAATTCAGTAGGATAAGTAAGTAAAAGCCTCAGGTACTGTAAAGAAGTAAAACCCTCCTTATTTGCACATGACACTTTGTGTACACAAAAAATCCTAAATTATCCACCATAAAGCTCCTAGAATAAACAAGTTTAGCAAGATCATCTGAAACAAAACATGATATATTACATTTTCCAAAAGTAGCCACAACATGTCCTATTCCACATGCTCTGTTACAATGTGACCATGGGTCCTGCATCAAGAAACGGAGTCTAATTTCCCTTTCTTTGAATCTAGGTAAGCCTGTGATGGTTTCCAGCTAAGAGCAGGGTAGAAAAGATTTCTGAGTCTCAGTAAGAGTATTCTATGTGACTTCTGAGGCACAGTTGTGAAAATGCAACTCAGACCTTTATTTGCTGGAAGATCTCACTAGGAGCCTTAAACTACCACATAAGAAGTATGACTATCCTAAGGCCACCATGCTTCGAGGGAAATAGGACATGTGAAGAGGCCACGAGTAAGCAGATCCACCTAGCATCCTTACAGGCACCAGATTCTTGAATGAATGAGACTTCAGGTGATTCCAGCCCCCAGGCAGCATTCAAATTCTCCCACCTGAGGCTCCAGACACTGTGGTACACAGACAAGTATACCCTGGCCTGCCCTGACTGAAATCATGACCTATAGATTCTGTGAGAAGATAAACAAATAAACATAATTTCTTTAAGTCGTGAGGTTGGGAGTGATTTGATACACAGCAACAGTAGCCAGAAAGCCACGTTAGTTTATAAACATCAGTTGTTTTTGTATTTACCATTAGTTCAAAAAACAACAAAGCTACATCATATAAAGTATCAATTTTAGGAAAATTGATGTGTAGATTCAACATAATCCCACTGAAAATCCCATCAGACTTTTTTTTAAATAGGAAATGGTAGGCTGAAAACAAACTTACATAAAAATGCAAAGAACCAAAAATCTTAAAGAAAAATTTTAAAAAGAACAAAGCTGGAGGACTTACCTGATTCTACTCCAAAAACATTACAGTATTTAAGAAGTGTTAGGAATATAAAATGTCCCCCACAACTCGGGTGTGAACACTTGATCCCCAGCTAGTGGTGCTATTTCGGGAAGTTGTGGAAACTTTAAGAGGTGAGACTTAGCTGGCAGAAGGAGGTCACTGGCACAAGCCTTTGAAGGTTCTATTCAGCCTCTTGTTCTGGCCTCATTCTCTGCTTCCCAGTCCACCGTGATGTGAAGAGCCTCCACCATGAGCTCTCACCACCAACTGAGCTCCTCAGCCACACCTTCCCCACCAACATGGACTAACCCTCTGAAACCGTGAGCCAAGAGGAACCTTCCCTTTTCCTTTCTTAAGTTGTTTTTGTCAGGTATTTTAGTCATAGCCATGAAAAACTTAGCTAAAGTAGGTAGTCTGAACCAGCATAAAGATTCAACAGTGGCCCAATGGATAAGAAGTGAGACCAGAACTAGATGCACAAGTACACAGTCATTTAATTTTCAGGAAAAGTGCCCAAACCCTCTATTGTGGAAACAAAACAAAACTGTTTTCAATAAATGGTGCTGTGTTCACTTGTTGTTGTTGTTGTTGTTGTTGTTGTTAGGTGCCGTCGAGTCGTGTCCAACTCATAGAGACCCTCATAGGGTTTTCAATGGCAGATTATTTCGGGATTGCCTTGGGAGTGGGTTGCCATGTCCTTCTCCCATTTTTGTGGTGCTGGGAATCGAACTCAGGACCTCAGAGACTGCAGAGCGGCACTCTACCAAACTGAGCTAAATCCCAGTCCCTCACTGTGTTCACTAGAATATCAATAAAGAAAAAATGAGGCCAGGCATCGTGACTCAACCTGTAATCCCAGGGACTCAGGAGATGGAGGCAGAAGGATAGCAGTTTCCTGGCTAGAGGCAGCCTGTGTATCTTAGTGAAACCCTGCCTCAAAATAAAAAGTAAAAGATGGACTGGGAGTACAGCTCAGTGGCGGAAAACTTGCAAAGTATTATGAGGCCCTGGGTTCAACCCCCAAGTACCACCAAGAAGGAAGGAAGGAAGGAAGGAGGGAAGGAAGAAAAGAAAGAAAGAAAGAAATGAACCCCAATATCTTCTTCACAAAAATTAAATCAAGCTTGGTTGGATATCTAAAAGTAAAAACATACAGCTTCTAGAATAAAAGCGTAAGAGAATATGTTGGCATTCTAGGAGTCAACAAAGAATTTTTGGTCAGGATACAGAAAACTATTACCACAAAAGAAAAAATGTAAATTACATTTTATCAAAACTAAGATTTACTGCTCATGAGATGGCATTGTCAAGAAAATGCCACAGACTAGAAGCAAATATTCTCAAAATATATATCTTGACAAAGGATTGCTATGCAGCATAAATGAAGAACATGAGATAAATATGTTGATGACATTTGCATTACAATGATGCAATAGGCAAAATTTATATGCATTTTTGATGGATGTGTAACACGTACAACCACGATGGTGAAAAGATTTGGCTCCTTCTCATAAAAACTAAACATCTTTCTACACTATAACCCAGCAGTGCACTCCTAGATAATGACCCAAAAGAAATGAAGATATCAACAAGAAGGTATGTACGTGAGTGTCCACAAAACTTTATTCCTAACAGCCACAAGCTACAAACACTCTGCTTCCACCCACAGGAGGGCAGATAAACTGTGATCTATTCAGCTAATGGAGAACTTGGTAACTACAAGGAATAAACTATTCATTCAGGCAACAACACGGATTTTTATGTTTTTCAATGCTATTTTAAGTTGAATTTTTTAATTTTCATTTTTAAATTGCTTGTTATTCAACGGCTCATTCTTAATGAGTCTTCTTTTGTAGCCCAGTAACGAATACATTCTTGTCTATTTAATAAATCTTTCTTAAAGGTTGCCAATATTCTTCCATTTTTTCGATCAGGGCTCTAAGATCACATCATTCAGACTCCTCCACACAGACAGCATGAATCAGCTGGTATCTGACCCAGATCCACACCCGCTATCTCTAAGAGCACAGGTGTTCCATCGCTTGTTCTTTCCTGAGGGGCTCCCTCCACGTGAGGGCTGGGTGAAGCTGCTCCACTTGATGCACACAAAGGCCAGGCTGGCCAGAGCCCAGGGGTGCCCTGCTCTCAGCCTCCTTCCCAAACACAGCCTGCCCCTTCCTTGTTCTCCTTCCTGTGAGCTCAGGAGCCAGAGGGCAGCTGCCTGGGACTTAGATGGCTCCCGGCCCGGCCATCTGAGCTCCCTCCTGAGGTTTAGTGCAGCGGTACTGGAGGGCCACACCCCACACCAGGACACAGTCCACTCCAGCCCCAGTCGTGGCCTGGTGGTCTCCCAGCCTTCTCACTAACTGGACTAACTAAAGGTCCAGGATAACAGAGCCATCCCCACCCTCCCCTTACTGCCGGCCCACCAATCAGTTCTGAGATTGAGTAATTCTTCCCCGAGGAAAGGAAATGTAAATGAGTAATTATAAAAGGCAATGGCTCTTTTCCACTCAAAGAAACTGTCCTGCTAAGTAATGAATCTAAGAGGAATAGTGTGACTTCAGGGTAGGCAAAGATGGAGCTGTAATTCAGGAAGTTATGCAGAACCGACAACCCTGGCTTGAGTGTTGTCAGTGAAATGAACAGACTGGCAAACGCACAAGGATAACCTCCTAAAGCCCTCGGAAGGCCTCAGGCAGCCGGGAGCTAGACCCTGACTACAGCCCAGGAGAGGACTCTGTGGACTGCCAGCAGCCTCTACCCCGAGAACGCTCCCATTCAAAGCAGCCTCGTCAGGCCCGACGCCAGCATCCTGCCTCAGTGCAATCCTTTTCAGAGAAACGGTCAATCAACAGAAGTGGCTCGGATGTACTTCTGTAGGCTACATCAAAAATCATCTCCTAATGGCAGCTACGAATTCCAAGCAGCGTTACAGAGAGATGATCCATGAAGCCGCTGAAAGAAAGAATGTCCCCATCAAGTTATTTTTTAAAAATAAATCTCTTGCTGGCCTCCCAAAATGTACTTGAGGAGAAGAAAACGGACCTTGTCCCTGCAGGCCCTGAGCGTCTGTCTGTTCTGCCAGCAGGCAGGAAGCCCCGAGAGGCCTGGACCTCACGCTCCAGAGGGCCACAGGGAGCCGGAGCCCTGGAAACCACCCTCAGGGGTGTGTACTCAGAGCCCCCGCACCAGAAAGCAGGACACACACGGGGGCACGCAGGGAAGGAGAGCAAGGATGGAGCAAGGGAGCATTTCTCCAACCGAAGCTTTCCTGAATTTCAAAAGGAACTTACAACCACGGCTACTCGCCTCTGAGGAAGGAAACCCAGAAATTCTGTCCCCAGTACTCACTGCTCACCACCAGGCCTTAGACGACACAGCCGGGGAGTCTCAGGAGCATGGCTCCTCAACCCTCCCAAGCCACTGTCTCAACGGCACAGCCAGCTAACGCCACCACCCAGCGCCACAGAAACCACCCACCGCACGAGGTCTGCAGGCCTGAGCCAAGACCTGCTTTACCACCATATCAAGTATTCTTCTCACCACCTCATCTACTTCTCCAGACAAAACCACCCACCCAGAACCGTCTCCAGGGTCACACGGGTGGAAAACTCCTAGCCCAGGTCTGCTGTCAGCCCAGCATTCTCTCCATGCACAGCTCCTTCCTGGGCTGTCACTGAGACTTCCTTAGCAGGACACCCATGCACTGTGGTACACTCAGTACCACTGACCCCTGTCAAGGGAATGTTGCTAGTGTCACCCAGTTCCGATACTCCAGAAAGCACCCCAGGCATCTCCCAGCCACCTGAAGGAAACAGCATGGCCTCCTGCTGCCTCCTCACCCCCCAGGGGTCCTACAGAGTACGCCTGGTGGCCTCTCACACCTATCCTGCCCAGGCCTTTCCCATTCAACTAGTTTAGGCTTGCTGGGGCCTGAGAGAGCCCCATTCCCTACCCCAGACACCCCCCAGATCCTCCTGCTAGGTGGGATAGCCCTCTGGGTGCTGTCAGTGACATCACATCATTTGCCCACACGAGCCAAGAGGGCTTCCCAGCATCCCTCTGTAAACAAGACCACGACCGGGAGCACAGATGCTTCTCCTTTCTTCCCCAACAGCAAACGGGAATAAAAAGAATGCTTCAGCGGCCATAACCTAGCGGAGAGGGTGTCAACCAGAGGGCGCCACAATCACAGACTTTCCCTCAGCTGCCACCCAGCTACCCAGCTTCCCTGCCTCAAGCACAGCCCACACCCCAGCCCTAGGCAATCCAGGGGGGTGCACACCAAGGGGCCTCCGCATAGCCCAGAATGCTCCGCTAAACTGCTAGTGCCCTCCCCAGCCTGAGGTCTGCATGGTAGGCTGGTACCTGCTGCTGTAGCCCTTCTCGAGTCTTCTGTGTGCGGTTGGGAAGAATGAGCACTCTCTACACAGTGGATTGGGCTCTAGGATATGCCCCTCGGCCTAAACTTGCCTCACGTCCACTAGGCAAGTGCTCCACCACTGAGCGCCACCCCCCCAGCCCCTTTTCTATTTTTTATTCTGGAGACAGGGGCTTGCTAAGTTGCACAGGCTGCCTCTGGCCTCGCACTCAGTCCTCCTGCCTCGGCTTCCCAAGTTGCCGGAATCACACATGGGTGCCACCACACCTGGCTCATCTTATGAATTCTCACCTGCTTGGCCTGCCACCTACTGAGAGGCAGGAGAGCAGGGGCCAGAGTACGTGGGTCCAAATCTCAACCTGCAATGCTCTAGCCACAAAACTCTGACCACGCCTCCCAGCGACCCTGTCACGTTCGCACCCCCACAACACTGTATGGTAAACGTGCACAAGGACGCCATGGAGAGCACACGCCGCCTGCGGTACCCACTGTCAGCAGGCAGCGGCTCTGTCCCACAGTGCTTGTGCCACACAGAGTCACAGGGCTTCTCCTCGGCTGCCCAGGAGCCACTTGGCTCCTACCTGCTCTTGCAGTGGGTGCTTATCTGCCCCCCTTTTCCCAGTCCTTTCTACCTTTCTGTAGGATCGTTTATGTTTCTAAACCCACCTGGCGTGGCGGTTACTTCTTTCAGAATGGTGAACATACCCGCCTTCTTCAGCCTCTGCTCTTTTCCTCTGATGATGGCTTTTGTCTAAATGCACCTCGGTTTGTTATTTGCAGGACACTGCCCGCCCTTCCTCTGAGGTCTCCTCTCACCTTTCCTATTCGGTGGCTTCAGTCTCTTGTCTCTGTGTGCCTTTGTTTTGATTCATCTTAAAACTTGTTTACTCAATGTAAGTGACAATGTCTTAATATTCTTGGCCATAATTTTATCAATACCGGCTTCTGCCCAGTACATCTCCTCTTTCTTGATGGAATTTTTTCATTCTTTCTTTCATGTCTTAACCTTTGTCTGCTTTTCAATATCTCTGCACTGCTTACGCAGTAACTTTTTGGAACTACATTCTGTTAACTACCTCCCTCTTCTGTTTTGTCTAATGAGTCACAAATTGTGACTATAATTTTGATTGCCTGAAGTTCTATTTAGTTCCTTTTAAGTCTCCAGAGTAAAGCTGAGTACACGCCTGTGCTCCCAGGGACTCGGGAGGTGGAGGCAGGACTATTGCAGGTTAAGGCCAGAGGCAGCCTGTGTAACCTAGCAACACTCTGTTTCCACATTTGAGAAATGTAAAATGGAAGTTGGGCATGGTGGCGCATGCCTGTCATATCAGCGACTCAGAAGGCAGAGGCTGCAGGATCGCAAGTTTGAGACCAGAGGCAGTGTGCATCAATTAGCAAGACCCTGTCTCAAAAACTAAGACAAAGGGCTGGGGGTGCAACTCAGTGCTAAAGCGCTTGCAAAACATGTACGAGGCCCTTGGTTCAACTCCCAAGGAACAGGAAAAAAATAGAAGAAACTGTCAGAGTAAGCGGAACCTTCACCCTTCCCAGCTTAAACAGGTATCTCACAGCTCCCTCCCATCGCTGGGCTGGGGCCTCCCGTGTCCTGACAACAGTGGCACCTGCCGCCTTCTCCTGTGCACTTGCTCTCTGCTTGCCCTGTGCTCGCTCTGAGGTCATCTCTGGGCTCTTCCCCAGGAGAACGCCACTCACCTGTGTGGAGAGACCGTCCCTCTTGGACAGGAAAGCCTGTGGCCTCCACTCTGCTCTGTGGCCTCTCCCAGCTCAAGTAGGTAGAGTGAGCTCTGCTTTTCGGGGGAGATCTAGAGGGCAGTAACCATGTCTGTCTATTTCCTGACTCTCTGACATCGTAGACAGCAGTAGCTACATTTTGGGTTGCCCCTGGAGCTGGTCAGCCGACGGCTAGGTTCCCTGACATCCCTTCAGGTGATCCATGAGACCAAAACTGTGTTCGTAATAATACTGGACGCAACTGACCCTTTTCACTGTGCTGCCTTCTCCTCCAAGGCACACAGCCCTGTGAGTGAAACCACTGGCGTGCTGGGAGGAATCCAGACAGCGCCACCAAATCACCCCGTCACCACGGCGTTCCTCACACCACACGGTGTAAAACAAAAGGCACTTTCACTTAAGGGTGCCCCAATGAAGCAGGGATGTGACTGCTATGGTAAAGTGAAATCTAATTTCATCAGTAACACTGCCCTCAATCCCGGCCCCGAGGAGACATCTTTCTGCCACTTTGCGCGGTACACACTAAGCCATGGAGCTGCCTTTGAGAAAAGCTGTCAGAACGGCTGTCGCAGTCGTGAGCTGAACTGGATGCCCTCTTCAAAGAACATCATGTTTACTTGGAGAGATGGCTAAGAAGCAACCTGGTTATTTGAACATTGAGTCCCCAGCAAGTATTATCTCATACATGTTTTGTAAGTACTTTACCACTGAGTTGCACCCCCAGCCCTTTGTTTTAGTTTTTGAAACAGGGTCTTGCTAATTTATGCAGAGTGCCTCTGGTCTCAAACTTGCAATCCTCCAGTCTCTGCCTCCCAAGTCGCTGACATGACAGGTATGCGCCACCATGCCCAACTTCCATTTTACATTTTTCAAATGTGGAAACAGAGTGTTGCTAAGTTACACAGGCTACCTCTGGCCTTGAACCTGCAGCAATCCTGCCTCCACCTCCTGAGTCCCTGGGAGCACAAGCGTATACTCAGCTTTACTCTGGAGACTTAAAAGGAACTAAATAGAACTTCAGGCAATCAAAATTATAGTCATAATTTGCAAATCATTAGACAAAAATACAACCTGTCACGTCAAAGAAATAATACATAGTAATTGTTACCAATGAAAACATTTGAGCTTTTAAGTCAAAATCTACATTTTGGAAGACAATTCATCACCTCTCTGGGAATGACAGCTTCCACTTCTTCATGAGTCAAGGGTAATGCTAACAAAAGTGGTTTTTTGATTGTCTAATCAATACAACCAAGTCCTGATATTGAAACGTGTCAATAGTGATATCTTCATACCTCCATCACCCGATACTTTCCAAATGACCAGTGTACAGTGTTCCAGAGCCAAGTATGGGTAACAGATCCAGTGAAAGTACAAGACAGGCTGACAGATTCTCATGTGGCCGAGTACAGAGCATTCACTGGTGTGTTTGTTTTCAGACCTCACGGTGAAGCCAACCTTTAGAACCTGTCATTTGTTGAGTTATGATACAGTATCCAAGAAGAAAATCCACAATTACCTGAACAGACTCTCAACACACTCCCTTTTCCAACTACACAGCTGTAGGAGGCTTCATTTCCTTTACATACTTCAGGGAAAAACAAACAAAAAGTTCTAATAACTGCAATGTAAAAGTACACATGAGACTTTTCTCTATTAATTTAGATATTAAGAAGACTTATAAAAATGTATAACTATGCCTTTCTTATTACCATTTTTGTTGTGGAAAATATTGATTCACCTTTTAAAAATGTTACTTAGCATATAACAAGTCTCAGTCTGCGTAACTTAGCTAGACCCTGTCTCAAAAAGTAAAACAATGGGCTGAGGGTGCAGCTCAGTGGCCCAGCCCTTACAGAGCATGGAGGTGCGAGGCCATGGGTTCAACTCCCAGTACCACAAAAAAAAAAAAAAAAAAAAAAAGAATAGAACAAGTTTGTTGTTATTTTTAAGCAAACTGCTAAATACTTTTAAATTGTCTCTATCTGAATTTCTAATGTGGTTAAGTATCAAGAGCATTGACCCGAATTAGTAAAAGCTCTTTGGGTTCTTGGGTAATTTTTAAGAACATAAAGAGATCCAAGGACAAAAGGTCTGGGCTTGCCAGCTGCAGAATCATCCACGCTGGTTTCTGCACGGCAGCTGCGTCTCCCTGGGCAGGACCAGCTTTGCTCCTATTCACACCTTCCAACGCCGGAAAACATAAACCCTTGGCCACAGGGGTCTGAGAACCCTCCCTGCCAAATGTACCAGTCAGTAAGCAGCAGCACACACCACCCCTCCTTTCCGGAAGACTTCCCCCGGCCACTGCTAAGGAGCCCCACCGTGCATTTTAGGCCTCTTCTGCCAGCAGCCACCCAGCACCGCCAGGCACGTGTTGGGAAGGTGTGTGTTCTCTCCCAGTCTATTGTACTCCTGGGCCGGAGTCCCTCGCCAGCACTCTGTGCTCACCTCCATCAGCTGTCCTCTCTCCTCACCCCAACCACCAGGCCCTGGGCCCCCAACGATAGCAGGGCAGTGCCAATCACATACACCAAAGTGACCCCCTGCACCTGTGCCAGCAGGCACTCACCACACTGTGGCCAAATCAACCGAGCTAACCGATTAATTACAGAAACAATGGGAAACAGAATCTCAGACAGGGCTCCAAAAAGGGTAACTAAAGACATAGCTACTGCTAACTCTGGAGTCCGGGAGTAAGAAAATACACAGACATGGTTACTGCCCTCTGAATCTCCCCTGAAAAACAACTCACTCTGCCTACTTCAGCTGGGCAAGGCCACAGAGCAGAGTGGAGGCCACAGGCCTTCAGAGTCTGAATGTGGACCCTTGCACAAGCTGTGTGGTCTCGGGTGAGTGGCTCTGTTTCTCTTGGCCCCTGCCTGGGGTGCAGGTATTATCACAGATCTGCCATGATGTGTAGCGCCAATGTCAGGAAGCACCGTCATGCAGGAGACGTGGCGTGCCCCCATCTTCGTCCTGGTGGGCTCTACCTAGCACTCACGAAACCTATGGGCCAGGAAGTCCTCTGGCAGTTCCCATTCCCCTCAAGGAGGAGCCCCCAGGGGCTGTTTCAGTCCCGTGCCTCCACTGCGGTCCCTCTGCCAATGGTGTGGACTGACTGTTACTACAGCTTGACCTTGGAGCAACGCTGGGGACGCTGGGGAAGGCCAGGCTGAGAGTCTTCGCTCAAGAAAACCGAGAGGGTAAGCCGGGCGCAGTGGCACACACCTGTAATCCCAGTGGCTCAGGAGGCGGACACAGGAGGATCACAAGTTTGAGACCAGAGGCAGTCTGTGTAACTTAGTGAGACCCTGTCTCAAAAAATAAAAAAAAGGGCGGGGAGGGCTGGAGGCAGCAGCTCAGTGGTCCAGCACTTGCAAAGCATGCAAGCACAAGGCCCTGGGTTCAACCCTCAGTACCAGGAATTAAAAAAAAAAAAGAAAAGAAAGAAAGAAAACCAAGAGGGTTCTTCTGAGGACTTTCAATCCAGGCAATGAGGGAAGAAACAGGTGCTTAGAGAAGACACGTCCAGCAGTACTAAGAACGAAGGTGAGGAAGGTGAGGAACGGACTGAGCCAATAATCAAGGACAGCAGCACCCAGGCTCTTAGGGAGCGGAGGCGCTGGTCCCCTTTGGCCTGCATTTCAAGCCAGCTCATATCCTCACACATGTATATGCCTAAAATGACAGTGGCCCTTGTGTGCACAAGAACAGCCCCCACGAGGGGCTCTACTGGGGCAGCCTTACCTACAGGACTCACAGCAAGCAGACCTCCCACGTGCCCGGATGGTGGAACTGGTACTGCTCAATGGCCGCTCACATGAGGCTTATATTGCAGTCACGTGAGAGAGACAGACAGCTACTGCCGGGCTGCCACGCGGCATGAACGCACGCGCACAGGAGCGCTGTGCCTTCCACTTCTCAGCTCCGTCAATAAACCACTTCATCAGACAACAAAGCTCAGGTGAAAAATGAAAGGCCAGCATCGATTCTGTTGTACAGCTGATCTTATTTACAAACAGAAGCCAGATAATCTTGTATTTAAATGGCACAAGTTCCATCACTCACAGTCGGGGACGTGATGCTGAAAATTTATAAAGTTTTGCATGATGATTCAGACCCTTTGCCAAGGGGAGAAAAGCCTTACGTTCTGGGAGAAAGAAGGAAAACATGAGAAAGTTAACAAAGGAAGGAAGTGACGAATTGATGCCTGGGCCAAAATACGTCTCTAGCGGGCCCTTTTTCTTCACAAGAAACAAAATAAGTCAGGAGGACATGTGGATCAGCAACAGAGGGGAGATTTCCATTCCGCAATTACACGAAGGGATTCTAATTTCTCCTTGTCAGTTCCTCAGTTATCAAAAGCAATGTTGTTGTTGTTAGGTGCCGTCCAGTCAAGTCCAACTCATAGCGAGCCTCATAGGGTTTTCAATGGCTGGCTGTTTCGGGATTGCCTTGGGAGTGGATTGCCACGTCCTTCTCCCATTTTTGCGGTGCTGGGAATCGAACCTAGGACCTCAGAGACTGCAGCGCAGCGCTCTACCAACTGAGCTACATCCCAGCCCCCAAAAGCAATGGGAACCCAGTTTTCCACAGTACAACTGACTTGGCTAATTCACTCAAATTAAATCTCAGAGGCAAATCTTCGGGCTTCGTTTTCCGGAAGCCTGGCTTGACCTTTCAGATCCCGTAGCTGCACTGACACTGGCTCAGGAAGAGCAGAGCCGGAGTAGCCCAGCCATATCCTGCTCCTTGCCCCTCAGGGGAAAGGCTCCTCCCTCAGCAGCAGAACACATCCTCCACAGGGCCACCTCAGCAGGGCTTCTGCACAAGAGCTCCCAGAGTGAACCTGGGGCATCCAGTCCCTCCAGAATCTTCCCTCCACCAAACCCTTGCTCCCTCGCCCTCCTCAGTCAGCAAAAGTCACCCTCCTGCCCTGGCATCTCCCTTGTCCACACTGGGTCCCGCACTGCACGGGAACATCTGCCCTCTGTCCCAAAGCGAACTCCTCAGGACGGACCTCACCTCTTCCTTACCGCCACCGCCCAGGTGCAGCCCACAGTGCCCAGCCCCAAGCAGGTACCTAGGAAAACGTCCCACAGTGCACTTGCGGGCCGTCTGCCTCCTGCAGCCCTTGCTCTGCCACAGCAGCCAGCTGCAGTCCTCATTCCTAATTCGATGGCCAGCAAAGCTCCTTCCAGGCCCTGTGTTAGGATTCTCTTCCCAGCCCTCACCACCTCTCGAAAACCAGCCCTGTCCTTGGGGCCTTTCTGTGACAGTCCCAGCCGGCCACCCTCGCTGGGCTCCCCACCATGACAGCACACGGGTTCTTCTGGCTGGGCTTTCCCTCTAGACAAGGCTTGGCACAGTGTTCCATGCACTTAGAGCCGCAAGGCCAAGGCTGGTGGGGCTGAGGGCTGCCCGTGGGCCAGGTGTCCAGGTGAGGTGCTGCAGCCTGGACCGGATGCACTTTGAGGAGCAGGTTCCTCGGAAGAGTCTGCCACACTTGAACGATGACCTGTGGCCCACGCCCACAGTGGTGCTGACGGCTGGGGTGTGCAGCAGCGGGGATGGGAAGACCAGAGCTGGGGGGTCAGACTGCATGGCCTTCTGCTGGACACATTGGCAGTGTTGGCAGGACACAGCGACTGTCCCCAAGTCTCACCCTCACCACCGTGAGGCTGAGGCTCGGGCTGGACTGGAAGCGGGCCTCACCTGAATGCCATCCAGCAGCTTGCTCATGCACCAGTAGGTGTCTGCCTCGATGTTGCGCAGCACCTCGGCCGGCACCCTGGAGACGTCCACCATGTCCACGTCCTCCTCCTCTGGGCAGCACCAAGCATGGAAAAGACAAGGGGCCATTCATTAGCCACACGGAACAGACAACTCGGGGAGGTCGGGCCGCTGACGGCGGAATCCGCGGGTGCCGCCACCTGCCTCCCGCCACTCCTCATCGCGCTAATGGCTCATGCAGTCTCACACCTCGTCACTTAACGGCCCTCAATTTTAATACCTAATTAGTTGCAGATAGTTAATATTCTGAATCCTCTCCAATTAATTAACATAATTAATATATTATAAATTATTGCTTCTCAGGCATTTCACATTCTAATAAGACAAGGACCTAGAATACATTAGGTATTTCTAACACAGATCTGAAAGTTTCTGTCAGACTTTTAAAATGCCGCTTCTAACATATTTATGTATTCAATTGATAATAATTCCTCTAGAACCCTATTTCTAAGGTAAGATTTCCGAAACTGTACTGGGTAAATACTTCTATGTTTCTATCAAATGCCCCAGAAGGTGGTAACACAGACATGCTTCAAAGAAGTCAATAACAACAGTGCTCTACATAACTTCCTTCTGAAAGTATATTTTAAAATTTAATGAGAAAACATCATTTAAAAGTTTTTAAAATACAAAACAGATGCCTAGTAGAAACAGTTTACCAGATATTTGAACAAATTAATTTTAGATCTTTACAAAGACTATCATCCAGTGTAATACTTACAAGGTTTTAAAAAATTATACATCTTGTTTTTAACATTCTTTCTTTCATTTTATTTGCAAATGTATATGCATGTTTAAAAGAACCAACAAATCTGTCCTAGAAGAAGTACAACCAGAGTGCTCCTTGGAAGCAAAAATGGCCAAACTGCGTCTTACATATTTCAGACATGTAGTTAGAAGAGAACAATCCCTGGAGAAGGACATCATGTTTGGAAGAGCGGCAGGTCAACGCAAAAAAGGAAAACCCTCCACCAGATGGATTGACACAGTGTCTGCAACAATGGGCTTAAACATAAATAAGATCGTTTGCCTGGCACAGAATCGGCAAGTGTTTCGATCTGCTGTACATAGGGTCGTTATGAGTCAGACTCGACTCGACGGTACCTAACAACAACATGCATGTTCATAAAGAAAATATTCTTTAAGAAAAGAAACATTCTAGCCCAGACTATATTTGGAAAGTTTTAGCCAAATCCCAGTAATGCTCAGAACAGCTAACTCCATTGAGTGCGTATTGTATGTCAGGGCCCCTTCTCTGTGATTTAGACACACCCATTTGTTTAATGCCTACAGCTGTAGCCCTGTGGCATCCGATCCCGTCAGATCTCAGAAGCTAAGCAGGGTCGGGCCTGGTTAGTACCTGGATGGGAGACCGCCTGGGAACACCAGAAGCTGTGGGCTTGGGAGAAGGACCTGGCAACCCCCTCCCAAAAATCAATCTGCCATTGAAAACCCTATGCACAGCAGAGAAGCACTGACAATAGTGTTTCCCCTGTTGTACAGAAGGTCGCTATGAGTCGGATACCGACTCGACAGCACCTAACAACAACAACAAATTTGTTTAATGGATCACAACTCTATTGCCATCACCATGCGCCCTGCCTGCCAGGGAGACAGAGAAAGGACGGCACCGAAGGGCTGAGTCCCCTGGAAAGAGACCCCCAGTGCTCCCAGCCTGCCCTCCACAAGGGCCCAGGGTCACACCCCTTGTCCACCTCCTACCCATGCTCCCAAGTCCTGCCGCCCTGGTGGCTGTGCAGCTCCTCGCACACAGGATGAGCACGCCAGCGCCCTGCTCCTGGCTCACAGCAGAGGCCGAAGGGAGGAGAGTGTTTCCAAGTTGGGATCCCTGGGGTGGGAGCCAATGGGGGGGGGGTGGCTCTCGGACTGGTCTTGAGAGTCCGGATCGCTGGCAGCCCTGGACAGGCATCCAACATAGCCTGGCCTTACATTCACAGAGGTCGCAGGCCACGGGTGCCACCAGTTCCCCCCTTACATCCCTCCCCTCGGGGACAGGGGTCCACAAGGGATCCACACTGAAAGGCCACACGTGCTCCTGGGTCACTCCATGGTACCATTTAGGTCTCATTCGTTTTTTGAGCTTTTATATTGAGAAATAATTCATGTACTACAAAACCCACCCTGAAAGTACACAGTTCAGGGTGCGAAGAAGGTTCGCAGACCCAGGCGGTCGTGACCACTAACTCCAGGGCATTTCCACGGCCCAGTGAGGACCCCTGTGCCCTCCAGCAGCCTCCCTCCTCCCCAGGCAGCTGCCAGCCTCACTCTTCCCCGACGGATGGGCCGGGTCTGGACCCTTCATATGTCGTGGGCCCTTTATGCCTGGTGTCCCTCACTCGGCGTTAACGTCTCCGGGTGCACCGGGCTGGGGCACGCATCAGGGCGCATTCCTCACGTGGCCCCGGAGCATTTCCTGGCTGGTGGACCACACACTGTCCCGACTGCAGGGTGATCTGGATGGCAGGCAGCAGGTACCCTGCATGGGAACCTTCCCTACAGCCCCAATGTGGGGCAGGGAGCTGGGCAGAAAAGCCGATACCCCCAAGGAGCTCCTGCATTAAGGGGGAAACAAATGTTTAGGCAGCAGACGGCCCAGGCAGCGGGAAGGCGGAAGCAGGGTCAGCTGCTGTTGTAAGTCCGGCTTGTGGAGGACGCTGTGTCCTACAGCATGCGGGGCCCGAGCTCTCTCACCCATTGCGCTCACCCACCCAGGCGGCAGCCCCTGGAAGGGAGACACCATGCTCACCACCCAGGCGGTCCCTCAGATGCAGGACTAGGAGGACACATGCCAGTGGCCGTGGCTCCTCCCCTGCCCCGTGACACCTGTGCTGTGCACTAGCTCTGTCCCCCACTGCTATGGAGTGTGCAGGCCTTGTGAATACCACGGCCCCAGCCGGCAAAGTGCCTGGCCTTAGGACCCTGCCGGCCCAGGCGCCCAGCACTGGACCTGAGCACACATTCTAACAAAGCCCCCACGGTGACTCAGGCTGCCCGAGGCAAGAGTCCACCAGGTCACAGGGGCAGAACGAGGTCGCCAAGTGCTTGGATGTGCACTGCAAGACTGTGGTGGAGAAGAACAAGACAGCCCTGCCTGCCACCCACACTGCCCCCTGTCTACCTTCCTACAGGGTGCAGGGGCCAAGGGCACAGATGAGGGCATGAACAGGTTCCTCGGGGTGCAACTGCTCCCCTGGGAAAATGGCTTCGGCAGAAAGCCACTCACACCCCGCCAGGGCAGAGCAGCTCTGGTTTTATTTCCAATCTCAGGGCATTGAATCAACAACCATCACCGGAGGGCTTCTTTGATCCGTTTCCCATCGATGCGCTCTCTCTTTCAAGGGCCTTCCAAGCACAGAGCTCTCTCCTCGGGTATAATAAAAGGCAAACAAAGCCCTCCCCAGACCTCTCCCAGTTCCCAGGTGCAGCCAGCCTACCACAGCCAGACCTGTGGAGCACAGGTACTCAGCGAGACAGGCAGAAGCCTCGTCTTTTCTTAGTCTGCGTAGCTGGCTGATTATTTTATCCAAGGAAATGTCAGCCGCCTATTCTAGGTGTCATTTCTCACAACAGGCCATTTGTTACTCTTCAGTGTGATGAAGTAATGACATTTAATTCAGAGAACCCCTATGCCCATTTATCTTCTAAACACCAAGAGGATCGAAATCACCCTCGCTGTTGGATTGAGATAAATATCCGATATCCGGCCCAAGCTGGGGGCCACCCACACTGGGCCAAGGCGAGAAAATAGGTGCAGGCCACCCTGGAAGCCCAAGCTGGGATGGCAAAGTCAGAGCCCATGGGTGGACTGCAGAAACAGCCACTGGCCGGCCAGACCACCTAGGGGCACGAGTATCCCCGCCTCCCAGAGGACAGGCACGGGCAGCCCAGGGGCTTGGCCTGGGCAAAACCACAGGCCCCTCAGCAGGCGTGGCTCCCTGGCATCTGCTGGAAGCCCATCCGCTAACCCATGTGCCACAAGAACCCGCAGAGGGCACCTGCAGGGGAAACAGCCTTGGCATCAAGACCCCAAAATGGCCAACAGCCAGGACAAACTTTAACTCAAGACCAGCTGACTCCAAAAGACACCCCCTTCCCACCGAGCAGTCCCTCCCTTGGGGAAAGAAGGGAGGAAGACCGAGGCGGACGGGAGCTGAGCATGGGACCACCAGGGAAGCCTTGTGGACCGGGGCCTGAGCCCACCGGGGCTGGGGTGTCCACAGCTGGGTGGCCTGCAATGAGGAGGCAGCACTTGGCTCCCTAAGCAGGTGTCATTAGTGGACAGGAAGACGACACCATCAATATCAATGAAAGATAGGTTTTTCAGTGAAAATGGCAAATGAGAAGGGTAAACACAGACACGGAGGAGTTTCAACCAACCCTCAGGTCTCAAAGAGGACACATAACTCAAAGGGAAAAGTTATAGACACACAGGCGGAAAGCCGGCCAGCAAGCAGATGGAGACCATCAGGAAGTGCAGTGAGGGGCTTGATGAAAATGCTGCAGGAAGCCGGGCACAGTGGCGCATGCCTATAATCCCAGCGGCTTGAGAGGCGGAGGCAGGAGGATCGCAAGTTCGAGACCAGAGGCAGTCTGCATAACTTAACGAGACCCTGTCTCAAAAAAGTAAAAAAAAAAAAAAAATGGGCTGGGGGGTGCAGCTCAGTGGTCCAGCGCTTGCAGAGCATGCAAGCGCAAGGCCCTGGGTTCAACCCCCAGAACCTCAAAAAAAAAAAAAAAAAAAAACACGCTGCGGGAGCCAGGGCAGTGGGCAGGGCTTTCAGGCAGGCCTGCCCTAGGGCCTGAGTGCTCTGGCCTTCGGAGTTTCCCTCTGCTCCCCAAGCTGCCCCCAAGGCAGGGGCTACAACAGAAGGTGGGGTAGGGTGCAGTGCACTCCTCAACTGAAGGGTTGCCAGGTACACCCTCAACCTCCCCGGGGCCAGGAGGGACCAACAGGCCCCTGGAGCCATGACAGGATGGGCTGCTCTGGGACTCTCCAAAGTAACATTTAGACTAAATACATTCTAAAAACTAACAGACTTGAAACCACCTTGTTTTTTCTGAAACCAGACTAGGTTCTAGTTTTTACTTCTACCATTTAACTTTAAACTAGCACTGACACCACCACGTGTGACACAGCTCTGGAGGGTGCCAGGCCCTCTTCTCCCATAGTACCCACAGGTCCTCCCTACAGGGGCAGCCGCTGGCCCTGTATCCTGGGAAGACCGTGGGGAGGAAGCTGTGAGCCCTGGCCCCAAAGAGCCCTCAAAACGGTGGGGAGGTCAACAGGGACGCAGGCTGAGCCACAGAAACCCGAAGGAAGCAGAGAAGCCCCACCTGCGGCTGGCGCGGAAGATCAGCGCGCCCAAGCAGACTGCAGAACGAGCAACTGCAGCGAGTAGAAGCAGACATTCAGGCAGTCCCACTTACTACCTTAGGGGGTAGAAAGGGCTTGAGGATGATTTAAGTAACTTTCTTTGAAAATGCTGTCCTGTGACATTATTGGGTAAAAAAATCAATTTGTGAAATAATCCTACCTTTATCAACAACTCCATTAACATTAAAACTCTACAACTACATATCTATACACATATATACAGAACATGGTTCAGCAGGATGCCACACAGAAAGGGTCCTGAACCCCCTTTATGGCAGGTAATGGGAAGTTCCTGCTGTTTATTTCCTGCAGAAGGGTGCCAAGTCGAGAAGGCAGTAAATTCCCACAGTGAACAGTTGCTGCGAATGGACTGTGTCAGAAACACAGATGAACACATTTGTGTCTTCTTGCAATGTCAAAATCTACTGATAAAAATAAATGCACAAGCTACATCAGTTTTGTTGGCACTAATTTATCAAGCGCTCCTGATTTTACTAGGTAGTCCATATCACTGGCAAGAGCTGCTTCATTTATTCCAATCTTAATTACTAATATTCATGCTGGGATCACGCATTACACTTCACACAGTAATAACACATACACACACATACAAGATGTGATCAAAAATTACAGTGGATGTTTAAATTTTAAAAATGTATGACAGTGAAAGACACATTGCCATTAATTCCCCGCAAAATACTACCCCTGGCTTCGAGCCCACTTAACCCATCCTTCTTGATACTTTCTGAAGCAGTTCTGGAAGTCTTCTTTCAAGTCTTCAGTTGTGCTGCTGTGGCTGTCTTGCTGTCCTGAATTGATTCAGAACCTTGACCTTTCATGCTTACTTTAACTTTGGGGAAGAGCCACAAGGCAGTGCCAGGTCTGGCGAATAAGGTGGGAGGAGGACACACTGTCATGTTTTTATTTCACAGAAATCGCCGTGCCGGAAACGATGTGTGGCACAGAGTCTTGTGATGACAGGAGGAAACTAAGGACACTCACAAGAGGAGGACGTGCAGAACCGCTTCAGAAAGTGGCAGGAGCGAGGAGATGAGTGTGTTCAAAGCCGGGGAAGGATCCTGAGGGGATTGATGGCAATGTGTCTTTTGCTGTGATACATTTTTAAAACATAAACATTGCCCACAGGTTTTATCACACCGTGGGCATGTGTGTTACAGAATAGCAAGGAACATGCTGATGAGGCAACAGGGTTCAACAAGGGCCACTGAAGGCAAGAGCAGGGGGCTGCCATCACTGCAGGAGGTCAGGCAGGAGGGTCACAAACCCAGTCACAGAGCTGCCGGAGGCCGAGTGGGTCTCGAGGTGAGGAGCTAAGGAACCGAGGAGCTAATTTGAGGTGAGATGCAGAGCCAGGTCAGGGAGAGGTACAGAAGTCCTGGGGACAGACGTCGTTACCTGTCAACCCTGAGACACATGCTCCAGGTGTTCTGATGATGGGTCGGCGGACGCAGCTGTGTCCAGGGTGGACTGTCCCTCCTCCTGTGTGATCCAGGTGAGGGGCTGCGTGACTCATTGGCCCGTGGGCTCAGTAAGCTCACCACCTGCTCGGATGCAGTTCTGGCATGCCCTTGTGCCCATGTGTTCCTGGCTTCGTAAGTTCAAAGGTGGTGATATTTTATTTGCATAAGTTATTACAGTCTCTGCCTCACCGTTTACGCTGAACAGACATCGGTTATTTATTTGCACAAACAAGATATAGTGCCATCTTGCCTCAGCAATTGTACTCAATTTGGAGCAGAGGGCTGTATCTGGAAAGTGGAACCACTTTCAGGGCAAGGCACAACCGGAAAGCTATTATTTTATACGATCTGGAGTCACAGATCAGGGTGCGGCCTCATCTCTTCCACAGCCATCATTTTCACATTAGCAAAGACAATGTCATTACCTGAGGTCTGTCTTTTTCCCACATGAACACTTCTGGGGCAAAAACTCCCAAGGGCAGCATTCTTTACTTTGCAAAAGATCCGAAAAGAGTGGAGGGCATTTGGGGTCAGGATGATGGGGATGAGAACTGCCACCTGGCTTCAGGGGAAAGGGCCAGGGCTACGGGTGAGGACAACACGGAGGCACTGCCCAGGCAGTGCAAGGCACGGAGGCAGAGCCCGGCAGGGGCTCTGACGATGCCACCAGTCTACACGATGGACAATGGACAAATGGATGGGTGGACGGCTGGGTGGGCAGGTAGGTGGTGGGTTGATGGATACAGGGAACAATGAAAGTGCGGAAGGGAGAGAAACACACAGCAATCTAGTTGTTGTTGTTGTTGTTGTTGTTAAGTGCTGTGGAGTCAGGTCCGACTCACAGCAGTCCTCATAGGGTTTTCAATGCCTGATTGTTTCGTGATTGCTTTAGGAATGGATTGCCACATCCGTCTCCTGTTTTTATGGTGCTGGGGGATTGAACCTGGGTCCTCAGAGAGTGCAGCAGGGCACTCTACCAACTGAGCTAAACCCCAGCCCAATTTTAGGGAAACAAAGAACAGAAATTTCCTGCTCGTCTTTTCACGTGCAATAAAGGAAGAAGGACGACGGGCTGAGACCCGAGAGTGTTCCAGCAGGGCTGACAGGGCAGGGACACCCGGCGCCTGCTGCAATGGATGAGGCTTTCTTCTAAGTCCGCGTGGCTGGCCGTGTGCACACACATGACCTGCTCTGTGGGAAAGCCCCTGATGAGGGCACACACTCGGGGCCTGTGCCAGGGAGCTCCTTCCATGGTTCCCACTGCTCCCCAGCCAGCCCAGTGCAGCATGGATCGTCTAGCGGCGGGAGGAGAGGTGAGGGCTCCCGCGAGGGCTGACTGAACCTGCCCTGTTCAGCTCCAACACTAGAAAGCCTGAGTTCACGAATGACAACTCCCCCTCAGCCACAATCACAGTGCATGGCCTCTTCTGTCCTGCAGCAAAAGAACTGCCACCAGGAGGTCAACCCGGGCCCAAGGGTGCCTGAGGGCTCCCTGCTCCCCAGGACTCCCGTTCCCCCAGGGACAGCTTCAGCACCCGAAAGGCCAGGGCACCTGAGCCCTGGAACTTGACCGCTAAGAATGAGGGCAGGAAGTAGAGGACGGAGGTCAGGGGTCTCATGTCAACACAAGCGGAGGAAGGTGGTGACTGGGAAAGGCGACTTGCTGACCTTTAAACAGTGCCCCTCACACCAGAGGACTCCAGGTCACAGACGCAGACGCCTAGCACGCAGGTAGGAGGGCAGAGAGCGAGCACCTCAAGGTGGGAAGGGGGTGAGCGCTGTTGTTATGACTACGCTAATCACCTGCTCTGCACAAGCCCTGCAATAAACCTCTTCTCATAATTAGGAGCTTAACTGGTAATCAAAAATGTTCTGTTCTTTCTAAGCAAGCTGGAATTGCTCTGTGGATCTAATCTCTGCATCTTCCAACTTGGGAAATTTGAAACTCTGACACTTCAGTGATAGAGATTTTAGTGCTTAATTACATAGATTTGGGTTTCAATGCAGAGAAAAAAATCCTGCTTTGGTGAAAGTGGCATCACAAGTCAAGACTAGAAATTCACAGAACTGTTTGGTTCAGCAAAAACAACACCATGATCAAACTGGTTTAACAGGAGGAAGGTTTAATGCTAATACAAGTAGCATTCAACCCAAGGTTACAGACTAAATCACAGCCACGCTTCCCAGTTCCGCTCCATGGCTGTAAACTCGGCCATCTGCTGCCCACACCAGAGGCATATGGTCAGTGGGTGTCAGCAGACAATGGCCACAAAACAAGGGGAATATGTACAGTGGGAGCCAGGCCATATCCAAGACCAAGTAGGGGAGTCAAAGTGGGGTTCTCAGTGGGGAGAAGCCCCAGCAGCGTGGCTCTGGCTCTCATCCCCCCGCCTGCCTAGAGAGGACGCCAGGCTGGGTCTCCAATCTCACAGGAACACACTGTGAGCAGAAAGCACGGGACTCGGGAGCAGGACGGCATTCACGAGGCAGGCTGTCTACTCTTCGTGTAAGAAAACTGGTATCAGATTCCATGTGGGAAAAGACCTCTGGCCAACCCCAGAAAAAGAAAATGCTTGTCAGGGTACCAAAGTACAGAGTCAAAGGCCCTTCCTGGGCCTTTGATCACCCCTGTTATGATAATGTTACTTTTGCCAAAAACAAATTTTTTCAATCTGATGTTGTTGTTAGGTGCCATCAAGTCAGTGTCTGACTCACAGGGAAACTGTCAGTGTTTTTCTGCTATTCATAGAGTTTTCAATGGCAGATAGACTTTTTTGGGAGTGGGTTGCTGGGTCTTTCTCCCAAACCCACAATATTTGGTCTTCCCAGGTGGTCTCCTTCCTATCCAAGTATTAACCAGGCCTGACTTAGCTTCTGAGATGGGATGGGATGCCATGGTGCTACAACTTTAATCTGATAACATTCTTTTAATTTACCTGGATCCTTGACTTGATAATAACACTGTGAGTAGGCGTTTGTCTAGTAGAAATGCTATTTGCTGAGACAGTGGTTCATTCCATTCTAAGGACCAAGCACTGTTATGTGCAGGAAACTCAGGTGGAGAAAGGAGATGAGCCAAGAGCCCCGGGCAAGTCTGGAAGACATGAGGTTCACAAATCCGCTGCCCACACCCATTCATGCTCCAGTACTCACGGACCAACCATTACAGAAACTCTGCAAACAAAGACCCTGCATGGGGAGAGTGAGAAGAATAGAAGGGCCTGCCATCTCTGGCCAGGGCTGGATATGCGCAGCCAAGTGCACCGGGATGGGAAGGCAGGGCGGGGAAGGTGGACGCGCTAAGGAGCAGGGAGGCCCTTGGGGACAGGATGGGAGTCCTGGCGCCAGGCTCCAGGCTGGATGTCCTCACAGTGAAGACAGCCATGAAGACATCTGCGTGTCAGAGCAGGAAGGCGCCACGTGGGGCAGCCATGCCTACCAGGCGCTGGCACGGTCACGCAGCTGAGTGCAGTACAGGGACTCCTGCTATGGATGTGGGGAGACACAAGCCACGGGGCTGTTCCCACAGAGCACAGGCGGCACTCCCAACAACAAAGACGGTGCAGGGCAGCAGGTCGGCTCCACAGTCGTGACCCCCCTTGTGAAGGTCGGAATATGGCCTCCAGTGGCCCCACAGGGCACAAGGCTCAGCTCTACCCTCCACCTGTGTCTTCACCTGCCTGGTGCTGTCTCCACCCCTAGAAGAATCCCTCAAGAGCAGAATCTGCCTCCCTTCTTCACTCTCCCCCAGCACTTACATGAGTGCCTGGCACACAGCAGGTGCTTAGTAAATGCATGCAGATGAGTAAACAGGCTTCTTTCAAAGACCTCACAGTCTAGGATAGGCATGTCCATCCAACCCATGGCCCTGGTGCATGTGGCCCAGGACAGCTAGTAATGCTGCTCCACAGGAATCTTTTGACATCACGTGTTTTTTCGCATTTATTCTCTCCGTGACCCACACATAGTTCCAACTTTAAAGCTCCAAAGTGACACCGTGCATGTTTACAGAATGACACCTACGGATTCTTTCGAACATACTCGGGTGGTGCCACAGTACCAAATTCTAGCCTTCAAATAAGTATAAACATGGCACAGCACCATGAGTCAGGTTAGTACCATCACCCACCACTCAGTCAGCAGAGTAGAATCAAGTTGAATTCCAAGTGATTCAAAGCGTTTGAAGCTATTTAAAGATACAGCACAGATTACAGGAGCTTTTGGCAAGTAAAACACAACAACTTCCACCATAATTTTGAAAATCTAATTCAATCCAATTCTAGATGTCAGGAATTGACCATAGCAAAATTTACCTGAGAACTAAGAATTGCAACCACTTACATTGAAACAGACATTGGCAGATTAGTTTTACAAAAACAAGGTCAAATTTCCTAGTAGTTTTATATCATGCTCGTTTCTCTATACTTTATAATAAAAACTATAATAAAAGAAGTCTTTCTGTGTATATGCACTAGCTGTATCATGTAACTTAGGTGTGACTCCTCTTTACTCAATGCAGCCCGGGGAAGCCAAAAGGTTAGACGCCCCTGGTCCAGGAGGGAGGACTGATTACACATGCAGCCAGAACTAAAACTCAGAGAAACCCTGGCTGAAGTGTTCTGTGATGGTGGAAAAGGTAATCCCAGTTTCCCTGTTTAGAAGATGTATTCAAGCTATTGCTGAACTTGAGACAATTTATCAAGTCTAATTTGTTTCTACTAATGGCAATGCAGGGCTGGGATTTGGCTCAGTTGGTAGAGTGCTGCTCTGCAGTCTCTGAGGTCCTGGGTTCAATTCCCAGCACCACAAAAATGGGAGAAGGACATGGCAACCCACTCCCAAGGCAATCCCAAAACAATTAGCCATTGAAAACTCTGTGAGAGTTGCTATGAGTCGGATACGACTCGACGGCACCTAACAACAACAACAATGGCAATGCAGGCAACACTCAACAGGAAAAGAATTCACTCAAAGAGAAGGGAGCATTCTTCCCAGCACACCACGGCACTGGTCCTAAGCTCAAAGTTCTCTCAGGAGAAAGCAAAGGCTTTGGCTATTCTGAGGCCCCTAAAAAGCTACTGCTGTTGAAAAGCTGAGCTTGCCTTTGAAAATCACCGATGCAGTTTCTCAGGAAAATAGGACACACATGTGTGTTTCCTGAGGGGCCCACCTCAGTCATGCCCCTGCCCCACACTCCACAGATCAGCAGTGAAGCACACGCCACCTCACCAGGGCATGCAGGTCACCAGACCATGGGATGTGCACCTGAGATATGGCGGGCCTGGAGCTCACATCACCTCACAGGACATGTGCACACGATGTGAAAAAGGACTTGTTGTTGTTGTTAGGTGCCGTCAAGTCGGTATCCGACTCATAGCGACCCTGCTTATAACAGGTGAAACACTATTGTCAGTGCTTCTCTGCTGTTCATAGGGTTTTCAAAGGAGGATTGATTTTTGGGAGTGGGTTGCCGGGTCCTTCTCCCAAGCCTGCAGCATGCAGTGTTCCCAGGTGGTCTCCCATCCAAGTACTAACCAGCCCTGACCCTGCTTAGCATCCGAGATCTGACTGGATCAGATGCCACAGGGGTACGGGTGCAGGCCTTAAAGGACTTAGGCCCTCACTATTTCTTAATGAGGAAAGACATCTAGGACTTTCAGCTTCTTTCTGACGCTGTTTTTCCAATTAGGAGATTCAGCAGACATTTGCCTTCCAGAAGGCTGGCAGCAGGAATCCATAGAGAACAAGCTTACTTGAATCATGCCAGTCGGAAAACGCAAACTGATCATAAAGCCATCCATTAAATTGATTTACTCCCTTTATCTTATGAAGTCAAAAATAATTCCTCAATGCATAAACGGGCCTTTAAATCAATCAGCAAAATGTTCCCTCATTTAGACGACGGATGAAGGAGTCAAATAAAATAATGGTCCAAAGTAAAGATGGACCCACCTCGGGCTCCACTCATTTCTGAAGGGCTATGTTCACCCATGTGTGGAAACAGTGACAAAAAGTCCCATCAAACGGTCTGTGGAAAGATACCTTGCCCATTTCATTCTGTGGAAACAAGAAGGCGATGCCGGCCTCAGAGAGCTCTCACTATGTATGCTCAAACAGACCTGCAGCAAATTCTAAGCAAAAGATGAGGGTAAAAGGACAACCTAGTCTAAGTTATCACATCACAAATTTAAAATGGTTGTAGGTGAAGAAATTAAAACAAATTAGAAAAACATTTGTCGTTTATGTAGATTGTGTTTAGCTCAGTTGGCAGAGTGCCACTCTGCACTGAGGCCCTGGATTCGAGTCCTAGCACCGCAAAAATGGGAGGAGGACCTGGCAATCCACTCCTGAAGCGATCCTGGAACAATCAGCCACTGAAAACCCCATGACTAGCCAAGAAGCACTGACATAGTGGGGGGCATGGCACAGTGTCGGGGAATATTTCATCTGTTGTACGCAGGGTCGCTGTGAGTCGGACACGGCTCAATGGCGCCTAAAAACAACATGTAATTATGTAACCTATATTATGTAACAATGTAAATTATTCATATCAATAATCTACAAAGAATTCTCTCTCAATAAGAAACACATCTAAGTAGGCCAACTAAAAATGCAAAACATCCTCTTAAAAGGTTGTATATAAAAGCCAGTAGAAATCATAAAGCAACAGCCAACATCATTAGTTATCAAATAAAGTCAAATCAATACAATAAGATATACCAGTTCACCAGTAAAATGGCCCAGATTTCAAAGTATAAAACGACCCCTACTGATCCAAGTGATGATAAGCTGCCCCTCTGAACCACCAGGACCACTCCAAACACAATTCTATGCACTGCCAAGGAGACCACGAACAGGTTCTGTCAACACTCTTTAAAATATTCAGCATTCTGCTGAGGCCAGATGGTTGAACCAAATTCCGAGATGGGGGTCATGGGGACCCAGGAGAAAATATTCCTGGGCCCTGCCCTTCATTGCTCATGGTCTGGCCAGGGATTAGGGCAACAAGATGGAAAGTCCCAAAGCCAAATGAGAGGGGCAGGACATGAGCTCCCCAGGCTGCATGGGAAGACGGATGTCAGAAGATGGGCCACTACGAGCAGCTGCCCTGCGAGCTGAGGTACAATCTTAAAGCACTGTCCCTGACACCCAGCCAGGGGACGCTGGCCGAGGCCACTGACCAAAGCCGTAGCCCCTTTCCTTCCCTCGTACAGTCTTGGTCTTCAATAATCACTCACACGCATGGACTCTACGATTCCAGTCATGTTTTGGTGCTACTTACATCCCAGCTGGGCTGGGATTTAGCTCAGTTGGTAGAGTGCTGCTCTGCAGTCTCTGAGGTCCTGAGTTCAATTCCCAGCACTGCAAAAATGGGAGAAGGAGCTGGCAATCCACTCCCAAGGCAATCCCAAAATAGTCAGCCACTGAAAACCCTATGAGGGTCGCTATGGGTTGGATACCGACTCAACGGCACCTACCAACAACAACAACACATCCCAGCTGGGATCCTTCTCATGGCATCTACAGCGAGGACAGAGCAGGGCGGGGCGAACCAGTTGCTGGGCCTAGCACCTGGGTGCACGCCCACAGACTGACATGAGCTTTACGGTCATTGCCTCCACAGTAATTGGATGTGAGAAAGAGTGTCCACGGTCAGCAGTGGTCTGGCTTTGCCAGGAACCAGGCTGGCAACCCGGCCCCTGGGCTGGATTTCCAGAGCCCTCCAATGCTCTGGTGCCCATCCACCAGGAATTGATACATTTCAACACGTCCAGAACTCTCTATTACACCCGGCAAATGGACCATAAAAATGAAGTAAAAAACTGCTTACATTGTAACTATCCCAACTGGATGGCACATAATCACAGGAAGGATATGAGGGCACTTTATCAAAACAAAAATTGGACAGTCCACGTGTTACAGCACAAAGCGGAGCTGAGACAAAAAAAGAGCTGCTTCCTCTCGGCTTGTTTTAAGCATACTTCCATTTAAAATAATTTAATCAATTGGTGGCTGTTCGACTGGTCAGCAGAAAGAGATTTATTCCCCTGAAAGGAACATGGACCTACCTTTAAAGTGTGGGGCCTGCCTTCTTAGCTGTCAAACCATGGGCTGGCTCGTGAATGCTGCAGGTTCTGAGGGTGCCCGTTAATTAGGGAGAACCCCGCCACATTCTGAAAGGCATGACTGCGGGGACGTCCCACAAATATCTCTCTTCCTAAGCAACAGACATCTCCCTTGCCAACAACTCTGCTGGCTGTGCAGGCCTGCCCTGAGCACTGTCCATGCAAGTCTTGCCAGGCTGGGCCGCCCTGCTCCCACAGAGTGGCACCGAGCAACCAAGGCTCTGACCAAGTGCACGGCTGACTACTTTGCACCTGCCGAAATGGGGTGGGGTGTGCAGCTGACAGGCAAGGAGGTGAGAGCCCCGTCCTCTACCACCTGGCCACTGCATCTCCCACACTCCAGCTGGGTGTGGTGGCATTGCAAGCAGCCTGCTGACAAGCCACGGGAACATGGGTAGCTGCTGCTGAAGCCAAGATGAGAGTGCGGAGAAAGGACCACGGCAGGACAGCTCACAGGGGCCAGAGATCGCAGACTCTCCTTCAGAGTGCACACCCTGTGACAAGGCCCGCCTCCCGTGCTGGGGCCACATCTCAAGAAGCTCCTCCCTCACAGGACCTTGCTGGGTCCTCCGGACAAGCAGCTCGGAGGCTGGAAAAGCCATGTGGCCCCAGTGCACAGGAGGGCCTGCTTAGCCCAAAGGTCTCACGACCTGCCCGTGGCGGGGCCGGGGCCCGGGCTGAGGAACGGTCTGACCTCAACCCCATCATCAGCCGAATTACCACTGCGAGTGGACACGAGCCTCACAGGCTCCCAAACTGGCCCTGGGGGGTTGTGCCTGCCAAGGTTTCCTCCTTCCTGAACATGAGGACACAGCGCATGGAGCCAGGGCAGGCAGAGGAATCAGTGGCCAACAAATCCAGACAGAGCCGGGAAAGCACATGCCAGCGCCTCACCCAAGAACTGCCTGGCCTTTCCAGGGCAGGCACTGCGGTGGAACTGGGCGTGTCCAAGCTCATGGTGGAGTGACATGATCAGGCTTTTTTTTTTTTTTAAGTAAGTGCTGGTGGGGTACAGGGTAATGTCATTTGCTGCATCCACTATGCAACCATTAAATCAGTTTTGTTTGCACATCCATTGCCTTACATATTTTATAGAACATTATCAACTAAAGAAAAAAAGAAAAAGGTGGACATCTTAATTACCATGCAAGGAGAATGGCAGGCAGCCATGGGTTATCCAGACTCTCATTGACTTTTTTCCTTTCCCCTTTTCCCCCTTTTTTCCTTTCCCCTTTTTTCATATATTCTTATAGTTCTGTCCTGTATTTTGCATTTTTCATCTCCCTCCAATCAGGCACTTTTTAAAAATTCATAGTCACAAAAGAAAATCTGGGGAGCTCAAAGTACTAAATAAAGTGGAAAAGTAACCACTAATCTACCATCCACAACACAACCTGGATACCTGTTCACATCATTTTATTCCAGCTTTTTCCAAACGTAAGTTTGGTTCAGTTTTTTGTATGACTACAGTTGCATTATAAATTTATACCCTGTTGGAATCTGACACTTGTAATGAGGATCTTCTATTTTGTAACACACGCGCTGAAGCCATCGTAAAGTCCTCCAAAGAGCTGGCGGTTTCCTGGCTTACTCGGCCACATCTCTACTTGGGGATGTTGACATCATTTCAAACATTTCACCGTTCTAAGGAATGCGCCACAAGCACCTTTTCTGCATGAGAGCTGTGATCCACACTGAGGATGGCTCCCTGAAGACCAACATCTCCAATGAAGTTGGCAGGAGAAAGAGTAACAAATACTGGGTAGAAGAGCTCCCGTGTACAGGACAGCCCGCAGCATGCAAGGCTGCCCGTCTCACCATCTCTCCCTGGCACTCTTCTTTTCATCTCTGTGCATTAGAAAGTAAAAAAACACCTCAGCATTAATGAGGTCGAATTTGCACTTTGTATTTTCTAGCAAACTTGTTGACTTTTTTCCAGAGACAGAGATCCTCCCTGGTTGTGACTCACAGGCACCTGCATCTCCTACTAGAAAGTGCTCTCGGGGGCTGAAGCTATGGCACATTGTCCCAGCTTCTAACTCTAGGGAGTCTCAGAGCGTGTGTTCACCAAGTGCAGCACACAGGTCTGCAGAGATCCACGGTCACTGTAAGAAAGCATGCAAGAACCAAGCAACCGAAACTAACACAATCCAGAAAGGTCTGTCAAGATACACACGCGCACACACACACATATGCACACACACAATACTGTCTGACCAGCAACTCCCACAAGGCACACGTGCGTGTTTGTCATTAGGAAAGACACCAGTGGTGTTTATCCCACCCTCTAAGACCTTACAGTCACGCTAGGAGTCCCTGCACGTGGCTTTGGAACGTCTATCAACACCTTCCAGAGCCTCGTGTCTCCATGTCCTGGGATAGGAATAAGAGCCACTGAAAGAGAGGGTAGGAAAAATATTGTGGTCTCTGTTGGGTGTCATGGCACATGCCTATGATCCCAGCAACTCAGGGGGGCGAGGCAGAAGGACCACAAGTTCAAGGCCAGAGGCAGCCTGAGAAACTTAGCTAGACCTTGCCTCAAAATAAAGAATAAAAAAGAGGCTGGGGATGCAGCTCAGCGGTAAGAGCGCTCGCCTCACATGCACGAGGCTCTGGGTTTAATCTCCTAGTATTGCAAGGAAAAAAATAAAAAAGAACTGCGGTCCCTATCAACTAAATTACCTGAAGAAACGACTCTGAGTTTCTCCATCATGTTTGTACTGGAATCAGAAAAGAGAGAGTTGAGAAGGCAGGCATGGAAAGTCTCAGAGTCACATAGAAATTAGACACGTTATTGAGACTACGCCTATAGCTTGTGGAACGCTTGGTGTTTGTTCCAGGTGAGTATAAACGCTGAGGATGGGCCTACCGAAGTCCACAGTCACTTGAAAAGCTACACATAATGTGAGTCTAAAATTCCACAGACGTGCATCATGATCTAAGTGGTCCGTAACTTGATGCGTTGGTGGGAGCAGAACCTAGGTATGACTCCACAGCAAGCATTCACAATGAATCTGGGGGCAAAATTTAACAAGACCGTGGATAATTCTTGACAGTCACTTGCCACATTTTCTAAACTTCTTAGCTGGTTTTAAAAACACTGGATTGTATTAATGAACTGGAATAATGAACATCTGTGCTTATTCAAAGGCAGCTAAGAAATTAGAGATCAACACTCAAGCTGCCTAGGATAAAAAGTGAACTGTGTACTAACCCGATTTACCAAGAAAATGAAGGGCGAGGGTACCCACAAGCCTCCAAGGTCTACACCGGTTGAGCTTCCTTAATCCAAAACTCCCAATCAGGATGCTCCAAAACCCAAAACTTTTTGAGAGCCCTGTCAATGCTCAAACGTTCTGGAGCCGTGTTCAACCTGTGAAGCCTATGCAAATACTCCCGAAATCTAAAAAGCATCCCCCATCTGGGGTCCACACGCAGCTCGCCCATACCAGGCTTGATGGCGGCGCTGTCCTGCCATCCCCCTGCAAGGCCTGGTTGCCTGCATAGCTGAGTGCAGGTGGGGAGAAGGGTACTTTCGCTGCATCCCTGGGACCCCGGCACAGAGTGACTGGATAGGCCCCGCATCGCAGGGCGAAGTCCTGCCTTGACAGGGCCTGATCTGCAGGGGCCTCTCTCTGTCCACCTACCCGGTTCAGCACTCCCAGTGCTGGCTGAGCGGCTGCCTTCATTCTCAATCTGTCCCAAGCCCAGGCATCTTTCTGGACCTTAGCTCAGACTGGAACCTCCTCCAGCCCTAAGCAGCAACGGAAGAAACTAAGCCTGAGATCTGAGAAAGCCAGCGCTCAGTGGGGAGGTTATGGTTTACAACCTACGCTTCCACAGAAAGAGAGAGAAGCAGAGCCTCAGGGGAAGACTGAGTCCCCTCGCTCACACCCCTGGCTGCTGCCCAGAGGCCCACGGACCCACCACCACCCGGCTGCAGGAAGCACATCTCTGCAGGCTGTGGACCACAAGGTCCACAGGCTTCAGGGGACAAGACAGTGGAGAAACATGAAAGTAGGGATGAGAAGGACATCAAATACTTCCAGCGAGACTCATTCGACAGAGGGCAACCCTGAAGAGGCTCCTGGCTGCCGTTCCAGCTGTCGGTACAGGTGGGTAAGCAACCTCCTAACCGCGCTCTATTATAGTATAGCACAAAAGAAAAGAAAGTATAAAAGAAGGGTCCACAATGCACTACGCAGATACAGCCAACACCTCTGTACAGTTGGTAGTAATAGTCAGCTTGGACTGAGGTCATGACGTCCCACAGATGGGCAGCGTCCGCCACAGAAATGCTCCGGAGGCTGGACGTCTGGGATCAAGGTGTGGGTAGGGCTGAGTCCTTCTGGGGCCTCTGTGCTGAGTGTGTGGGTGGCTGTCCTCTCCCTATGTCCTCACGGGGTCACCCTTCAGTCCATGTCTGTGTCCTAACCTCCCTTTTGTATAAGGATGCCAGTTGTACTGTACTGAAGGTTGAGGCTTCCACATAGGAGCTTTGGGAAAAACAATTCCGTGTACAACACTCCTACACACACACTTTTTTTTTTTTTTTAAGTAAACTAGAATTGAGGTGGAAGTTTAATATCCTTTTGCTTTTATTTGTGCCCTGGTCATTTTTATATACTGACACAGAATGCTTACGAAACCGCGTTTAAGGATGCGTGGACATAGATGTGGCACGATGGCTTCAGCCTCCTCTACTGGTGGAGCCAGAGGCCCCGAGCCTCTCTGGGCACACCCTCACGCACAGCCTTCCCGAGCCCTCCTCCCCATGCTTGGACAGGGAGCACCCAGGGCCCTGCAGCAAGCAATCAGCTGCCTCCCCGATGGCTATCTCTCCACAGGAGGACACAGTGTCCGTGTCACCTCGCCTGAGAAGCCTGGAGAATCATCTTTTTCATCTGCAGCGTTTGACAGACTGAAACAGAGCTGCACTATCGGTTCCATTTGCATTTTCACGGCTGCGAAGCCCGACCGTTCTCTGGTTTATGAGTCACGGTGTTTCCTACTTTGTCACATCTCCACTTGTCTCTGAAAGAATTTTCCAGCTATCCTTTTTTCACCAAAAGAAATGATTCATAAGAAAAACCACTACTACCACGAACGCACACATGCACAGAGGCCGAGCGGCACAGGTGGGTTTTGGACACAAACGTGACCTCTCCAGGCACAAGACCTGTCTGGCTGCCCACCCGAGTAGCGTCTTGTCCATGTGAAGCCACCTTTGCACATGGATGAGAGGTAACTAAGACTATGATTTCGATCTGGGATGAATGGAAAATAATTTATTTTGTTTGGTCTTTTATTCGATTCAACATTAGTGTACCTTTAATCAAATATATCAATATGTACTAATTAACCCTGCTTTGATAAGTCGAAACTAACCACTGCAGTAATAAATCAAAAAATCATAATTGGTATTTTAATTTTTTATAAGTAACATACCATGTAACACCAGGCTGAATATTATATTACCACCATATAATTACACCACAACATATTATACAGCCCATCCTTAACACTGTTATTAGACTCATAAAATATGCTTCCAGGATGAGAAAAAATAGCTGTCAAGAACCACATCTTATTATTCAACTATTAAACTTTCTTAATCATCAATCAGTTTAATTGCTCCTGACATGGGCTATAAATAACATTTTGTGGTTCAATAAAATACCACCGGGATAACCCCTTCTCTCCCAAAGCCAATCAGAAGTTCGTCCTCGGATGTTCTAGGGTGAGCTACTCATCTTCGCTGGGATTCAATCATTTTCACCTCAACTGCACTTAGCATTTTGAAACATTTTGCTAATTTATGCAAAAACCGCTAAGAAGTGACTATGCTAAATTGAACGGTATTATTTTCCATTAGATCCCTAATGGGCAGACGACCCATTTCACCCCAGCCCGAATTGGGCTGAATGAAGACGTTAGCGCTCAGTGGCCCTCACTGGCTGGTGATTCTGTCCCATTCTGCAGTTTAGTTGGTGGTGTCCTGCCTCCTGCTTGCCACCCCAGGCAGGAGCTGCAGCAGACACGGGCAGCGGAGAGTGGCCTACCTCCAGGGACTAAGAGACAGAAGGCAGATATGCAAAGCACTCAAATGCAACGCAGCACCACCAGCGACTACATCTCGTGCTCTAGCGATCATGACCAGGCAGCAGCACCAGGCTGCCTGACACACAGCACACTATGCATTTCCCGAGCCACTGCCCACCGCGGGCGTTTCACGGAACAATCTGCCTGCTTCAAGGCCTCCCCGAATGCCTGGCTGGGCACTCGGATTACTGCACCCACACAGCCCCTTCCTTCTCTGTTGTGCGAATGAATGCTGCTGTAATTAAGTGAGTGTAATAAAGGGTAGGCCTGAGAGCCTGGGGAATGGCGCCCAGCACAGAAGTCACGGAGACACAGCGACAACACCGAGTCACAGCCCGATACGCTGGTTGGAGGCAGAACGGATAACCAGCTCTTGGGCCTGAAGGAGAAAATGATGTACAGACCAGGCTACCCCCAGGGAAGGAGAAAGTCTACCCTGCTTAGAGGACAGAGGATCTAGAAGGCTTCAGGGAGAAGGGAGCCGCTGATTTGGACCTTGAACAATAAATAAGCATCAAATTTGAAAAATACACTCATCTACCCCACTTCCCTACCTAAGAACACCTTACACCACTCCCATGGGTGGCCACAATGCTCAGCCTGGCCCATGAGGCTCTGCCCCAAGGCCCTCCAGGGCTCCACTGCCCACCCTCCCCTGGTCGAGGCTCCCTACCCAGCTCACAGAACAAGCACATCCAGTGTCTCTTACTGAAGTACGGCCCTGTGGACTGTCTCTTGGTCATGTTCCCAATCAGTGGGGTCCTCAGCAGGTCTCCAGGAGCCCAGGCCTAAGGTCCACCACAACCGTCCCACCTAGAAAAGGCTCTTTAAAATGTTCACAGGACAGGCATACAGATGAACGAATGAGGAAACTGTGAAGTGCCTGCCCAGGCTTTACAGTTTATGCAATGTCCCCTGTCACATGATGCTTTGGTGTTCCTCTTGTTGTTGGTTCAGGTGGGCTTAAGGAATGGGGTTCTACTACAGGAGGCCCCCTGAACAAGGGCCTGAGGCCCGGTGAGTCACAGGCAGGTCCTCAGACTACAGGCAGAGGGCAATGAGAAGGGGCAGAAATCGGGCAGGAACCACCAGTCAGAGTTCTGAGGTGGTGGCCCTGGGCCTGAACAAAGAAACTGTCCCCACTTCATGCTGTGGAACGAGGCGCACAGCAGTAAGGCAGGACATTCAGTGAGTGCTGTGGCCACAACTCTCAGCCTGGAATGGGAACAACATTCAATTCATGACCTCACCAGATATGACTGAGCACAGCGCAGCCGAGGAAACCTCCCAGGGGTTGACTGAGGTGCTCACAGGGAACGCATGCGTGTCTCAATCCTTACCACCGCAATGCGCCAGGCAGGTACTCACATATTTCAGAGGTGAAAACGCAAACTCAGCAAGGCACAGGACACTTTGAAGTCATGCCGCCAGTAAGAAGCAGAGCAGGGACGGAGCCAAGGCATCTGATGCTAATGCCTGTGTGCTCCCTACCTGGTGACGCATTTTAACCAGGCCAGCGTGAGCTTCACCTGACCCTCCTCCACCCGGAGACTGTGAAGCCAATCAACAGCAGGTCCAGTGCAAGCTCTGCCACATCCCAGCCGAGCCACCTTAAACAAATCAGGTGGCCTTCCCCACTCTCAGCTGTAGCTGGTCCCTCCCTCTCAAGCATCTTGGGAAAACCACACCACAGCAAAGTTAAGTTAAACAAAGCCTGATGAAAACAAACATTCAGCAAATGTGAATCTACAATCAATGACTTCCAAGGAATTCTAAGTGGAATAAAAACAGTGACAGCAGACTGCCAATCAGAAGCTATGCAGAACAAAAATATAGTGGAATGACAGCATTAAAATACAAAAAAAAATAAATAAAAATAAAAATAACTGTGAACCCAGAATTCTGTACCCAATGAAAATATGTTTCAAAGAGAAAAGGACTGGCTGGACGTGGTAGCGCACGCCCAGTGGCTCGGCGGAGCCGAGGCGGAGGCAGGAGGATCGCAAGTTCTAGACCAGAGGCAGTCTGTGTAACTTAGTGAGACCCTGTCTCAAAAAGTAAAAAAAAAATGGGCTGGGAGTGCAGCTCAGTGGTCCAGCACTTGCAGAGCATGCAGGCGCGAGGCCCTGGGTTCAACCTCCAGTACCAAAAAAAAAAAAAAAAAAGGACTCTCTGAGGAGACGTGCTTGTGGGTGCAGGAGACCTCTATGCTGTCCACTCTGGCTCCTGACTCACCCCTGCTCACTTCTGCCAAGGAACAGGCTGAGCAGGAAGCCGAGCTCCAGCCACAGCTTTTGAAGATACCCGAAGACACCCGTGGAGCAGGAGGTGGCAATATAACAAATCAGAATTATCCTGCCCAGCGGTATATTAGTCAGCTGACATCACGGTAGTGGGGAAAACGAACCAAAGCCAATTTTTGGCAGAAAGAGATGTTCTGAGGGTTCACAGTTAGTAGACCAGGCCGTGACAGTGGCGGGGCAGGTGCAGGAGCAGCAGGAGGCAGGGCTCATGGCAGGTGGCCTTCCGTTTCTGTGAGCAGGAAGCAGAAAGAACAGAGCTACCAGTCCAGGATAAAAACCTCCAAGGGCACGCTCCCAGACACTCATGTCCACCAGGCTAATCCTGCCTCCCCAAGGTCCACAGCCACCAGGACAGCACCACCCGCTGGGGACCAAATGACCTTTGGAGGACATTTAGATCCAAGCGGTAAGGTGAAGTCCCCGGAGACCATGTGGGCTGGTTTTATCAAAGGCACAAAGGAAAAGAATCTCAGACTGACACGAGCAGCTCACAAGCCTAGCAAGACCTTGAGAATCACCGCAAGAGGAACACCTGTGGGGAAGGTCCCGAGACCTGAGGGCAGTTCCAGGTAAGGATCCACGAGCAACTCACCGACCCACGTGGGCCTTCTGATACTGTTAGGCAAATTATTTCCATCAGTCTGGAGCCAGGAGTGGAGGCCCCGGCACCACGGCAAGTGCCTGACTCAACTGTTTTAATAAAATGGTTCATAAGTATTTTTAAAAAGAAATAAATAAGAAAAGTAGCCAGAGGCCCCAGGGCACACCTATAATCCCAGTGACTCAGGAGGCTGAGGCAGGGGGATTGCAAGTTCCAAGCCAGAGGCAGCCTGTACAATTTAGTGACACCCTGTCTCAAAATAGAAAATAAAAATGGGGTGCTGGAGCTACAGCTCAGTGGTAGAGCGCTTACCCAGCATATCTGAGGCCCTGAGTTCAACCTCTCAGTACCACATAGAAGAAAGAGAGGAGAGGACAGAGGAGAGGAGAAGAGAGGAGGAGAGGGGAGGGGACGGGAGGGGAGGAGAGAAAATAAACATTTTTTTCAGACAAACAAAAGCTACACTACAAGGAATGTTAAAGAGAGCTCAGGGTGCAGCTCGGTGGTAAAATGCTTATCTAACATGCACAAAGCCCTGGGTTTGATCCCCAGCACTATGATTGATAGACAGACAGACAGACAGACAGATACATGTTAAGGGAAGTATGGGCAGACAGAATATACCAGGTAGAATTATAGACGTACACAAAGAAATGAAGAACACGGGAAGTGGTAAAAAGAAAGTAAATATCAAAGGTACATTTTCTCACAATTTCTTTAAAAGGTAACTGATAATGAGACACCAGGCACACAGATCTTGGCTTCTGATATTCTCCACCAAAACGAACCAAAGTTCCTCGGAGATGTGGCCACACACACACACACACACACACACACACACACACACACACATACACTATGATAGGGGGAGATCAGAGGGACCTAGGAGCCAACCGGAAGAGCTCCTATGACCAAGCAGAAAGAATGTGAGCGAAGAATGATACAATGTGGTACCAGACCATCACTCAAAATACAAAATGAATATTCTTGAGTCCCCGTTAATACAAATG
The DNA here is from genome assembly GCA_007922755.1 of Pedetes capensis. NCBI lineage: Eukaryota > Metazoa > Chordata > Mammalia > Rodentia > Pedetidae > Pedetes > Pedetes capensis. Next base: position 65,042 of record VMDO01000398.1, on the reverse strand, counting down.
ACTGAATAAATAAACAAATGTGGAAAGCAGACAAATCCTCCATGCAGAATTCTAAACAATTTATGAGGATCCTCCCTTCCCCACCCGAAGGAACTGGAATTTAGCTCTCACCCCTAAAGTGTGCGCCAGACACAACGGCCTCTGTGCAGAGTGCAGGAGGCAACAGGGAGAGGCACAGGAAGCTGCATGGTGGAGACAGTGGGCAGACAGACACGTGTCAAGGTGGCCACCAACCGTGCAAGCCACATCCACAGGATGTGCCCTTGATTCAACATCATGTGGAAGGGCGCTTATTTCTCTCATTCCTCCTAACAGCCCATAATCTCAGGCTAATTACAAGAAAAACATCAGACAAACTCAAATGTAGGGAAATCCAATAAAAGATCCAGCAAGCACTTCTCAAATGATCAGTCATTAAAAAACAAGAACTGTCTACGAAACTGTCATATCTGCAGGAGCCTAAAGAGAGACAAAATGACTAAATGTCACACGGGATCCTAGACAGGGGCCTGGGCAGAGGAAGGACAGGAGGTAGAAAGCAAGGAAATCTAAACATGAGTTGTAACAATGTGTCCTTAATTGAGACAAAGGCAGTAACATAAGATGTCAGCAATATGGAAAATGGGGATAGGGCACATGGGAATTTTGCTCTATCTTCGAAGGTTTTCTATAAATCTCAACTATCCTAGAATTAAGTCTGCGTAAAAACAAGGAAGATAACGACTAACGCAAAGTGTGTAAGAGCGTAATGTGAGAATGTCGCATACACGCGAGAAAGATGGCCAAGAGAGAGAAATGGACACACGGCAGCAAAGTCTGACCTCTAAAAAATAAAGCAAGACATACAACAAACCAACACAGATGAGAAAACAGGCTCATGAAACACACTGAATCCAAAGGCAAGCAGGGAAGGAGGCAGGCAAGAAGGGAGAACAGACAGGACAACAGGCCCAGGGATGGGGAGAGAGGGGAGCAAGCAGGGAAGCCAGAACGGTCCGTGTGTGGAAGGGGAGGGGCCCGATCACTGTGGGAGGCGCCGCGGGAGGCAGTGGATGCTGCGCTCGGCCTTGCTGTGCTTGGCCCAGGGAGCAGAGGCAGGGTGTGGTCAGGGCAGGTCTGGTACTAGGCTGGCCCGGCGGCACAGGGAGAGGGAGCCAGAGGCAGACACAGAGAGGTGGCTGTGGAGGGTGGAGTCACAGGCGCTCAAGCCTGACGCGGTAAGGAGTCCAGAGACAACCCAGGGGCCTCGAGGCCGCAGCCGACCGGGCAGATGCACCAACCAGAGAAGCAATCCAGGCCCACAGGGGTGGGAGGGCGCACCTCTATCCCCAACGCCAGCCTGCGGCTTTAAGAACCGACGCAGGGAGTGGAGCTCAGCAGGCACCTCAGGGAAGGGAAACTGACACAGGTGAGCCCTGGGCTCCCCACACAGGCAGCACCTGGACCAGATCTGTGTCCCCCGAAAAACAGGCAAACACGTAGGATTTAGTAGAGCTTCGGGGAGTTCACGGAATGGCTGTAAACTGCACGTGGACTTCCTCATGTCTGGCATGCAGAGGCCAGAGGGAATGCAGAATGAAAAGGGGGCAGAGCCAACACCCAGGCAGGGGAGGTCAGACAAGCAGCTGACCAAAGCATCAAGACAGCAGGAAAGGTGACAGGTGCCACGGCCAGGAGGGCTCAATGTTCTGAAGCCAGTGAAGGAGAAAGCTTTCAAAGACAAGGGGATAGGCTGCAGAGGACGGCGAGGGCTGCGGCCAGTGGATGCATGGTGGGCATGGGTGACCTCGGTAAGAACCTGGGCACACAGCACACCAGGCCGTGTCTGTCCCCAGGTGGACGTCCCCTGCCCTTGGCCGTGGGGCTCAACAGAATCCACCTGGATCTCACAGCGGATGATAAACAGCTTCCTCTAGATGACTCTTCCTCTCAATGCAGCAATTGCTCGGGCTCTGATTCACTAGATGCAACCGTCGGGGAGACGAAAGGAGCTGGGTACAACCATCTCCCCCCCTCTCCTCCGCGGCACGGCACGCCCTTCCATCACCTGGACAGGCCTGAGAACTAAAAGACCAGGCACCTAAAAGAAAGACATTTCCTACAACAGAAAGTTCTGCATTCCAGCCTTCTGCTTCGAGCGGCACGCACTGCGCTGGTTATAAATCAGGTTTATGAATTTGTATGGATCTGAAGGAAAAAAGCCATCCATCAATGCTGAGGCGCCGGTCCACGTTCTGCCTCGCTGTAGCCAGACGGTGGGTGCTAGGACTCGTCCCTAAAGATGCATTATCACAAATTCAAACTCCAAGGACTCAAAGACAGCACCAAAGCAGGGACCCCCACCCGGCACGGAAGACGGCCACGTCGATCCAGACTTAATGACTCCTTTAGTACGACTGGACCAACTGTACACTCAACACTCAATGCCCGGGGCCCAACACACAGCCTTCAGCATTCTCTGGCAATACATAATACATGAATCACACGACCGATTATGAAGGCCCAAAATTAGACAACGCCGCCCAGCCTCGGAAAATGCTATCATTTCAGAATGTTCTTCTGGAGTGTTTTTGTGTTTCATTGGCAAACTGGTATATTATTATTGCGATAATAATGATTGAAATATAAATACCATTGGAGCTATAATAATAATAATACACATGTACTTTGTGATTTTATTTCAAAGACTTCGCAGCGCTACACGCACAGTCGATCATTAACCTCCCAGGGAGCAGAGAAGCTGTCAGCACGGCCTCTGTTCGGCAGAGGCTGAGTCCACGGCAGAGAGGCAAATGGCAGGTGGGCCAAGGCTGTGAACAAAATAGGGGAAAGCTGGGAAGATGCCAGGTAGGTTTTATCCGCACACAGCACACACGTGTGCAGATGCAGGCTCACGTGGTGGATCATACAGGGAATGTGAGGGAGAGATACTTGTCAGGGAGTTCTCAAAGGAGAAGAGCAACAGAATTAAAACTCCATTTGCAAACTGGAGCCGCCATGCATGGCTCCTGCTGGTTTTGTGTTCCGGCTCCCTGGCTTCCGCGTACACAAACGCTTGGAGGTGCAAGCCCCCAGAAAGGCCCTCCGTTCCTCTCCCCTCCGTCGGCCTCGTCCCACACCCCTCATCCTCACACAGGCAAGCAGCGACGTCAATGCCTACACCACCACCACTCTCTCAGGGAGGCCTCGGACTCCCCGCGTGAGACATCACTGCACCCATACCACAAAAGAGAACCAGGAAGCTCTGAGAATGACAGCTGAGGGAACCAGGAGACCACCCGCTCTCTGACCGTCTGCCCCAGAGGAGACTCCTTGTACTTCGCAGGGGACACAGAGACCTGAAAGGGAGTGCGGATCAGTCCAAGAACAGGGCGGAGCAACTGGCACACACCCAACACGGAGCTCTTCGCGTCCTTCCAAGACAACAGCGTCTCTCAGGAATGCCAAGCCCACCTGCCTACCGGAGAGGCGAAAATGGTGGACCCAGCCTCCACTTCCCTCTCTCTCTCTCTTCCGGTCCATCACTAAACCCTTTCGACTCCGCCTTCACACCAGAGTCAACCTGACCACGCATCACCACCTGCACGGTGACCACCTTGCTCCAGGTCACCACAGATCGCCCTCCCCCTCAGCTAGCACAGCAACAACACTGGTCCTGCCAGCACCTCCCTCTAATCCGTCCTCAGCACGTTCCCCAAGCGTTCTTCACAAACGAGGCCACGCTGACCGATGTCCTTCTGCGGTGTTCCCTGACCTGCGCATCTGGGCTGAGCGCCAGGGGCTGGCACGGAGCATGACCTCCCCCTGCCGAGCCTGCTCCAGGCGCACCAGCCTCGGCTCAGTCCTCAGCCTCACCAGACTGGGGCCACCCCCAAGGGTGCGCTCGCTCCCTTCTCTCCGTGTGGGCACTGGGCTCGCTCCCCACTCTTGCCTTCGGTGCCCTGCTCCCAGGCTTGTGGCCAGGCCACCTGAGGGAAACTGCAAAGCTTTCCTCCCTTCTTCTCCTTTCTTCTCAGCACCGCCCTCATCTAACTTAAAATATATTTCAATGCCTTCTTTTATTTGCCTCCCTGCACGGAAAGAATAAAAGTTTCTGCAGTGTAAAGGAATCTCGTCGGTAGATGGATAACACGACTCAAATTTGCCAACCAGAGACCAATTCAGATGCTCCCAGGAAATAATTCTGTGTTCTATCGTCAAATCAATAAGAGTAACTGCCAGCGACTTCCGGATCCACCTGAGAACATGTGAAGCAGGCCTTGCACACCCTGGCCAGCACAGTGCTAGGGAGGGGCAGCGGTGGAGACCAGGGGGAGGCTCAGCCCTGCCGCCTGCTCTCTGGGTGGCCCTAGAAAATCGGCCTCCCCGGCTGGGGTCGGGTTCTTCAGTTGGAAAGGAGAAGAGAACTCAGACGAGCACATGGTTTCTGTAGCACCTGCAGCCCCTGACTCCGAGTGAATGGGTGGGACGTGCTGTGGTGGTCGCGACTGCTCTCGGGTCCAAGTGCGCCTTGAGCATCCCAAGTGGAAGAACATCAACATGAGCCACACCTCTGGGGGGTAACAGAGCCAGAGGTCCTCCCCGACCCCAGGTCAGATGGCTCCTTCCGCAGGACATCAGTGGGATGGCCAACACATAGGGTAGGATGGGCAGACTCGTGACCAGACCTCCTGCCCCCTCGAGGACGCTGGCTCCTTCAGCGGAAGGCTGAGAGAATAATTCGTTCACACTTCTCCTCAGGCTGGTCAGCGTGGCTCCCTTCTGCCAGCTCTTCCTGTTACCCCAGCACACAGAGTACAACCTGCAAGGCTTCCCCTAGTGGTGCCTCTCCTGTGCCTTTCTGACTTCGATGACACATACCTGCATGTGCCCATTCAGTAGCGTCTGCCACAGGAAACCCGCGCCTCGAAGAAGGGCGCAGTCTGGCCTGCCTCAGAGGTTCTTAGCACACGGCCTGCCTTGGCGCTACTGCCCTTTGTTTCTCCTTAAGGAGCTGCAACTTCTGCTCTGCACGATCAAAGGATGACTAAGCCAAGAGGGCGGCAGAAGCCACTGCCAGACAGCGCACAGAGACTGGCTGCCAAGACGCACATGAGGGCTACGGGCTTTGGTCCATCAACAAGCGGAAACTCTTGGGACAAGTGAAGCCCCTACCTGGGCTGGAGGCTCTAGTGGGGAGGAGGCCCTGTCTCACAGAAAATCCTCTGGGAGCATTACCAAGACGTGTAGTCTCACAGACGGAGCCGCAATCACATACAGAAACGACTCTTAATGGGTGAACACCCGAGAGCTCATCAAACGGTTGCTGACGTTCCTCTAACAAAGCCTTGCGCTGGAACGGAACCAGAAGGAAAGGGCACAGAAATCATCTGACTAAATTTAAGATCTGAAGTGAAAATCTTAACTGTTGAAGCAGCTGTGGTTTCTCGTGTCCTCCTGCCCCTAAAATGTTTTATTTGAAGGAATGCAGGCTTGTTTTTCATCTGGTTTGTTTTCTTGAGCTCCTTGTTCATCGCTCACACTCCAGCCCTTCGTCCTTGCGGCCCTCTGAAGGCATGTTTCCTAGACAACACAGGGGAGCTCGGAGCACCTCATTTCTGCGAGTGGACAAAGAGCAGCCTTCTCTCACTCGCCGTCGGCATTCAAAGGGCGTTTATCAGGTGAGAGCAGGATTCTAAAATCCCTGGCAGTTTTTCCACATCTCTTGAGGAGAAAGAGCTCAACAAACAGGTCTCTAAAGTAGGCAATGCAGGAAAAAGGGGTTGCACATTCTCCAGAGAAGACAACCATGCTGTGGAGCAGGGGGACAGGGGGAGCCAGGCATCTCTCTCCATCTGCAGCCCGGCTCCTCATGCAGAAGGGCCCAGCTCACCACCAGTGCCCAGAGAGAGAGACAGACAGAGACAGAGACAGGGGCAGGGGCGATACCACACTGTCCAGGGCTGGAGTCAACATGTGAAGAAAACCAGGATATGCAAAAAAGACAGGCAGATTGTGAACATCAGACAATGGCTGTTAACAATGCCTTGAGATACGCTAAAGCATAAATGACAGGAAAAAGGAAGCTGGCTAAGGCACTTGAAAGCCTGCACCTCTCTAACCTACCTACAGGGACCTGGGTACCTTTATGGTACAAAATTGGAGGCCAATTCCAAACAAGTTATAATAGATTAAAAAACCTAAAGTGGAGTGCAAAGGTTTTAATACTAGCAAAAGGATTTAAAAGGCTTACAAATGAATCCAATCAGTATCAAATATAATTGCCAACTAGAAAATAATAGCAATAAGTATGCAAAAAGGTGCTCAACAGTCCTACTCATCAAGAAAATACAAACCAAAACCGGGCGCGGTAGTGCACGCCTGTAATCCCAGCGGCCGGGGAGGTGGAGGCGGAAGGATCGCAAATTTGAGACCAGAGGTAGTCTGTGTAACTTAGCAAGACCATGTCTCAAAAAGTAAAAAAAAAAAAAAAAAAAAAAAAAAAATGGGCTGGGGGCACAGCTCAGTGGTCCAGCACTTGAAAAGCATGCAGGCACGAGGCCCTGGGCTCAACCTCCAGTACTGCCAAAAAAAAAAACCCACAAGGAGATGCCACTTGATATCCACTGTTGTTGTCATTAGGTACTGTCGAGTAGGTATCCGATTCATAGCAACCCCACATACAACAGGGAAAACACTGCTGTTCTTAGGGTTTTCAAAGGAGGATTGATTTTGGGGAGTGGGTTGCCAGGTCCATCTCCCAAGCCTACAGCACCTGGTATTCCCTGGCGGTCTCCCATCCAAGGACTAACCAGGCCCGACCCTGCTTAGCTTCCGAGATCTGATGGGATCGGATGCCACAGTGTTACAGCTGCAGGCTGATATCCACTAGGATATCTCAAATCACAAAGACAAATGAAAACAACTGTTGGCAAGGCTGTAGAGAATCAGAGCCCCCACAGGGAACTGTGGAACTGTGAAATAGCATAGGCATTTTGGCTACACATCGAATTTCTTTATGACCAATAATTTCTCTGCAAAGTATATCAAGAGAACTGAAATCATGACCACATAAAACCATGCACATGAATGCACATAGCAGCACTATTCACAGTCGCCAAAAAGTGCAAACAGCCCAATGTCCATCCACGAATGAATGGATAAATGAGACGTGGTATATATGGAACCTTCTTCAGTCACTGGAGGTGCTCACTTGTTTATGCCAAGAAATTTGGAAAACAGCTACCTGGCCAACTGACTGGAAGAGATCCATATCTACGCCTATTCCCAATAAAGGGAATCCAACCAAATGTGGAGATTATTGAATGATATCATTAATATCACACACAAGCATAATTTTGCTAAAGATCATTCACAAGCAACTGCAGCAGTACATAGACAGGGAACTGCCAGAAAATCAAGCTGGATTCAGAAGAGGACACAGAACCAGGAACATCACTACTGATGTCAGATGGATATTAGCCAAAAGCAGAGAATACCAGAAAGATGTCTATGTTTTATTAGCTATGGAAAGGCATTTGACTGTGTCACTTATAACAAATTATGGATGACATTGTGAAGAATGGGAATATGAGAGCATTTAACTTTACTAATGAGGTATCTGTACATGGACCAGGAGGCAGTCATTGAAACAAAACAAGGAAACACTGCCTGGTTTAAAATCAAGAAAGGTATGCATCAGGGCTGTATCCTTTCACCATACCTCTTTAATCTCTATGCTGAGCAAATAATCTGAGGCAGACTTTATGAAAAAGAACACAGCATCACGATTGGAGGAAGACTTGTTAGCAACCTGCATTATGCAGATGACTCAACTCTGCTTGCTGAAATTTGAAACATTTACTGATGAAGATCAAAGAACACAGCCTTCAGAGTGGATTGCACCTCAACATCAACAAAACAAAAATCCTTACAATTGGGTTAGTACGTAACTTCATGATAAATGGAAAAAAGATGGAGGTTGTCCAAGATTTTGCTTTACTTTGTTCTACAATCAAAACCCATGGAATCAGCAGTCAAGAAAGCAAAAGACACATCACATTGGGAAAAGCTGTGGCAAATGATCCCTTTAAAGTACTGAAAAGTGAAGATGTCACATTGAAGACGAAGATGCACCTGACTCATGCCTTGGTATTTTCAGTTGCATCATATGGTTGTGAAAGCTGGACAGTGAATAAGGGAGACAGGAGAAGAATTCATGCTTTTGAATTATGATGCTGGAGACAAATACTGAAATACTATGGACTGCTAAAAGAACCAACAGACTCACCCTAGACTTACAACCAGAGTCCTCGTTGGAAGCAAGGATAGCTAGACTGCATCTTACATATTTTGGACATGTTGTCAGGAAAGACCAATCCAGGAGAAGGACATCATGTTTGGGAGAGTGGCAGATCAACAACAACAAAAAAGGCAGAACCTCAAAACAGATGAATTGGTACAGTGTCTGCAACAATGGGCTTAAACATGAAAAGGATCTTGTGCCTGGCAGAGAATTGGAGAGGGTTTCGTTCTATTGCATATAGGGTCACTATGAGTTGGACCTGACTCCATGTCACCTAACAGCAACAACATTTGGTCATAAACAGTAATGAATTGTGCTGGTACATGCTACAACATAGATCAATCTTAAAAACATTATAAGATGCCAATCAGAAAAGGCCACAAACTGTTTGAATCCATGGAAATGATGCCCTCAATAGGCAAATCTACACAGAAAATTCCAGGAAGATGAGTGATTGCCAAAGGCTAGGAAAAAGGATAATCAGGAGAGCCTACAGGAGGGAAGGAGTCTCATTCTGAGAAGTGAAAATGTTTGCAATAGGAAAGTGATGGTGGGCACATAACTCTGAACTCCCTAAAAATCACAGAACAATATACATTAAATGGGAGATGGATCCAGCAGATAGGACAGACAGGAGAATGAGGGGAGGCAAAGCTGATTCACTGCCCCTCCATTACCACGCCTGCTACTCAGGCCTGGCCAGCAGCAGCACACTCTAGTGTTTTGCACTCACACCCTTCCTCAGCTAAAAGACTGTTTCTTTCCCTGGCTTCGGTTCTAAATTCTGTTCCTACAAACAAACATATTGCAAAGTTTCACCTTGTGGAGGAGAAACTTGGAGCTGCTTTTTGCCCCCAGCTGAGAAGTACTGGGGCAGACTCCAGCCCAGCTCCGGCACCTCTTGGCTTCCAATGGGATCTGTGGCTCATTAGTCACATGGAGAGGGCCAGGGCAGGGGCCAGGAGCACCAGCCAGCACTGAAGCATGCAGCTGCCTCTGGAGTCCGTCTCTCTCCTCATAATTACGATCATTGCAATCAGCTCTCTCCTCCTCCACGATTCTCCTGCTCTGACACCTGTGGAGGCCCCCGGCTTCTATTCAGCGCCATCTTTGCTGCCATCTATCCTCAAGCTCATTTTCCACGAGGCCCCAGAAGCAGGGCGTTTCTGTCCTGCAGTTCTGGGTGAACGCATCTTTGTGTGCATTCCCTATTTTCACCAACCACCGACACCTCATCTTCAGAGCAAACTAATTTATCTAGTCATCAGCCCTGAAAATAAAGTTACTGGTGACAGACAGACACTTCATTTTTTTCCTCATGATTCATTCATCCTTAAGGAGAATTTTCATAAGTAATTAAATTGATTTTCCTTTATTTGGGACACAGATCTATTTAGAACAGCAAAGGAATAGAAAGCCTGACTTCTCAGCGAGGATCCCTCTGGGAGGCTGGCAATCTGTGTGGTACAGCAAGGGCACCTCTTGGGACAAATCCAGGGGAGCTTCTGTGGACGGGGAGCCAAGCGCACATCATTCCTCTTCCTAATTGACATGTGCTGTATAGATTACACTCGGAAGGGTTTCACAGGCACTTGCTGGATCCAGAAAGGTTCTTAAATATTAATGCAGTTTGAATCCTTCTCAAATACTATTCACCTCTTGTTACTGAGGCGCAACCTTGGACATCTGACATTAATGGCACTGCTGAGCAGCTAAAAGCATGCGATCAGAGTAGCCATTTCTAATTACCACAAAAGAGCCGCTGGAACCTCCCCACAGGAACAAACGGCAGAGAAGGCAGGGCCTCTGGGAGTCAGGAAGACATCTTCATAGAGCTGAGCATTACACTCATGTAGAGAGCGTACTTTTCCTGCCTGTCACCCGGAATGAAAACAAACCCCAAAACACAGATAAAACAAAGAGCAAAAGGTGTGGCCATTGCTGGTGCCTCTGTGAGCAGCCTGCAGGGCAGCTGCTAAGCCTTCGAAAATTTCCAATCCACCAACAAAAGAACCACGATGCTGGTCTTCTAGCCTTGCTGAATGGCCCGGTGACCTCAAACGTGTTCTTTAACTTCATGGCCTCGCTCTCCCCCAGGAGACAGAGTCGCATTTAAACATCAGATAGATATAAGGAAAGTGCTGAGCAGTCCCTGACACGGCAGGGGTGGGTGTTTGTGAGAAGCTGGATAATTCCAGAGCCTGGTTTTTCCTCCTGAAAGTGTACAGAAGAGGGAGGAAGGCCCCACTGTCCAGATCCAGGGTTTGGAAGTTTCCTCACCAAACACCAATCTTCACGTGTGGAAAGTCAGCGGGCAATCTGATCCAGCAGAAGGGGTCCATGTGCAAACCCCACCTCCAGCCCAGAGCGCAAGGCCAGCCACACCGGAGGGGCCAGCATTCTGGGGTCACTACCTCTGCCCTGAATTCAAGAAAGCGAGCCAAGTCTTCTGCCTGTCACTGTCCTGGAAGACAAAAACTGATGGATCTGTGAGGTCCACACCTATGGATGGATCTGTCATTTGTAAATCACAGATCAAACATGTGTGTCTGTACTGAACATGCACAGACATTGTTTTCTTGTTTTTATCCCCTAAATAATGCAATATAACATCCATGAACATTGTATTGACCCTGTATTACATATTAAAAATAAGCCGAGAGTACTTAAAGTACATGGGAGGATACACATAAGTTGTACGTAAATTCTACACCATTTTATATAAGAGACTGGAGCTTTTGCAAATTTTAGTATACTTAGGGGGTCGTGGAGCCAATCTCCATGGACACTGAGGGACTGTCATTGCTCACAACTATGAGTGAACCTGGATCACATCTATGTTGTAAATACTGGTGACAAGTTTCAAATTCAGCATGAATAGAACTTAGGTCTGGGCTCTTCTAATATTTATGTTTTAAAAATGTGGTCATGATTCTAAATTTCAAATCCATCTCTAATAGGTATCAACCTATCATTACTTCTAGTTCTTACATTTGGAGAAACAGGGAGGGCCTCAAACAGTACAGAGTGTATATTCTTAATGAATGCCTACCCTTTAAGGTGCTGGGGCCATGGTGGGCCTTTAGACCCTCTTCTTTTCACCTCCATTACCAGACATTGTCTATGGGTGGCCACACTGGCAGACCAGCAGATCATGAGACAGAACACAATATTCCTGAAAATTCAGATGACTTAGAATTTTGTTGAAGATAATCATCTTCTTTGCTCCACAACTGCAAATGATCTTCACCTTTAGATTTACAGACACCAATGAGAATGCTCAAGCCAATGGACATTTTCATTTCTACGTCTATTACATTCCGATCACCTTGAGTGCACATTTATTTTTATCTTGCATCCATTTATTATCCATGGATCATCCATGTATCGAGTCTGACCCACAAACGCCCTAAAAGATGAAAGAGTACTATTACGTCTTCAGCAAAAGACGACGGCCCCCAGGGATGTCATGCAACGCCATTGAAGAAGCCTGCTAAGGTTGGGGTGCTGAGTGCCTCCTGAAGGCCGGTGGGTGAAAGACTTGCGCCCTAGGGTGTCAAATTGGGAGATGCAGCACCTTTGAGAGGTGGGGCCGACTAGGAGGTCTTCAGGTCACTGGGGAAGTGCCCTTGAAGGGAACTGTGGGACCCCAGCCTCTTCCTCGTCCTCTTCTGCTCCCTGGTGAACGATGTGACCAGTTTCCTCTGCCACACTCTCCCCGCCATTGTGCGCTGCCTCCTCACAGGCACAGAGCTACAGGGCCATCAGTCATGGGCTGGAACCTCCAAAACCAAAAGCCACATTAAACCTTCTCTTTTTATAAGTTAATTACCCCAGGTATTTGGTTACAGTGAGGGAAAGCTAGTTCATGGAAAGCCCTTCCTACGGAATAACTAACTGAATGAAGAATCATGCTCCCCTCGTAGCCCGCAAATACTGCTCACTTGTAGCTGCTTGAGTTTGAGGAGATTCATCTGAGATACCTTCACCTGAGGCTGCAAAGTCTGAAAATTTGCTTATGAGATCAATGTCGCTAATATCATTAACATTTTGGAAGCTGCTCTTGGCCTGACTGCATTCATCTTCTGATTCATTTAATAATGCTGACCCGTCTTCCCCTGCCAGCTCCTTCATTGCCACTGTGGCTGGAAAATAAAAAATTCTAAACTCTTTACTGTATTCAATAAAAGCGTGAAAAAAATTTTTTCAAAAATAGTCTCTAGATCTCCCTTTTACTTTCTTGAAAGATAACACAATCATAAAGAACCCGAGACTCACACAGAAGGAATGGCTTGTTTCACTATCACGTGTTCCCTGATGCCACCTCTTACACTTCCATTCTCTTATTCTTTTAGTCTCTTTTTACCATAGTTGAGAATAATGAATAATGATAAAATAATAGAACAGCTATGAAGATGAAATAGAACAATGTTTCCAGATATAAAAAAATTAATAACATTAAGATCTACAACAGATAGATCTTATAGGATATATAAGATCTTATAGGATATATAGGATCTTATAGGATATATAGGCTATACAGGATCTATAGGATAACAGATCCTATATTTATTTAAAAAAGAAAATAAGGGTGGGGCCCAGTGGCACATGCCTTTATTCCCAGCGACTCAGGAGGCAGAGGCAGGAGGGCTGCATGTTAGAGGCCAGAGGCAGCCTGCCTAACTGAACGAGACCCTGTCCCAAAATACAAAGGAAAAAATGGATCCAGGGTATGGCTCAGTGGCTGAGAGTGTCCAAAAAGCATGCTTGAGACCCCAGGTTCAACTCCCCAGTACCACCAAAAAAATAAAAAAATAAAAAACATGGATCTGTAGGGTAATTGCAAGCGAGCACGAGTTTTATTCTGCTTTTCAAAAATAAAGGAGTTTGTTTTCTTTGCTCTTTGAAGAACAGAATAAAAGTCATGAAGCAGTTGGACACAAAGGCATACAAGTCCCAACACTCAGGCTGAGGCAGGTAGATCATTTGAGCCCGGGGGTTTGAGACCAGCCTGGGCACAACGCAGCAAAACCATCTCTCAAAAAAAAGAAGAAAGAAAGAAAGAGACAGAGAAGGAGAGAGAGGGAGAGAGAGAGAGAGAGAGAGAGAGAGAGAGAGAGAGAGAGAGAAGGGAGGAGGGAGGGAGGGAGGGAAGTAGAGAGGGAGGGAGGAAGGGGTCATGAAACTGCAATTCTTACAGACAGTTTGAAACACTCAAGCAGAAAACATCAAAACTAACCTCGGGTCAAATGCGCCCAGGGGTGCCCAGCCTGAAGAAATCCCCTCCACCTTTCCGCGACACCACCCAAGAGCACTGCGTTCTCCCTCACGAGAAAAGCCAAACATCACTTTTGTGAGATGTAAAATATTAACCTTAAGAATATCCCCACATTTATAGAATTCAAAAATATTTTCCAATAGTACCAAGAAATGACTGCACATTCTTGATTCTAATCCACACCCTTTCAACAGATCTGACCCTCCCATGAATCCAATCTGCCTGTGATTCTAATTTGCATGCGGTCTGCAGCCCTCTCAACTGCTGAAAGGGTGCAAATTAGAATCATGAATAGATGGCAGTTTGTGAGGAATTTTGGTTAGTTTGCCTTCGGCTTCGTAATTCTGTTTTTATTTTGTTTTAACACTTAAAAAGTTACTCTGGCCGAGCCAGAGCAGCTCGTGAGGAGCAGAGTAGATAACATATTCTGTCCGGCTGGGAAATACTTGAGACCTCCTTTCTAGTCTGCTGGGCTTGCGTGGCCACACATGGCGGCCCTGGCAGCCTGGCTCCCTCTCCGCCTTCTTCTGCAGGGCTCTTCTGCAGAACTCGAGCAGCTAACTGACAGCCCTTGTCCAGAAGCCGCCAGAAAGATCCATAACTACCACAAGCCTGTCTCATGCTCTGCTGGTCTGCCAGTGTGGCCATCCACAGACAACGTCTGGTAATGGAGGTGATCAGAGGAGGGTCTAAAGGCCCACCATGGCCCCAGCGCCCAGAGCGTAGGCATTCATTAAGAATATACACTTTGCACTGTTGGAGGCCCTGCCTGTTTCTCTACAAAAATGAGCCCTCCTTTGGAGGATCGCTGCCCACAGCCAGGCTATGCAGGGAGCCCAGGGGGACAGGAGGACCAGAGCAGAGCCTGGGTCCAGCAGGTCCTCCCCGCTGCACAACCTCGGTCCTGCTGACCACCATGCTGGGCGGCCCTAGCCTCACCTGGCCACAGAGCAGCGGAACAAGTTCCTAACTGCCACTTCAAGTGAGGGGCCACTCAAGGAAAGAGCAATGAATGGCAACATGACAGGCACATGCCCAGTACCTTCTGGCACCTGACAGATGCAGCCACTGCACAACTGATTCTGTGCAACAGTGTTTTAGGAAGAAGGGCTTGGATGCTCTGCCACAGACACTCAACGAGGAGAGACCGAGTCCATGCCAACGGTGTCAAGAGACAGAAAACAGCTGCACAAGCACAGCGCTTCTGAGTTCAAAGCAGGGGGCCCCAGAGGCAGCCTCGTGGGGTCAAAGGCAACAGAAAAGCATCTGAGGAAGACGGACAGGCAGAATGATGAGGACAGAGAGCCACGCCAGGATCCAGCCAGCAGACACGCCACAGCGCCACGGCCCGGCGACTGGGGGAAGCACGGGAGCTTGAGGCTGCTTCCGGATTGGAGAAGAGAGGGCGCGGTAGAACCCAGGGGAGAGGGGCTGCCCACACCTCCCGCTGCTCATCCGCTTCATGAGTGGTCGCTTCCAAGAACTTTCTGAAGCCTCACCGTCTCTACCTCTGGCCTTGGAGACACCTACACAGCACTTGTGAAGGGAAGCCGGTGGTGCCTTTAACTTAAGTTTACTCCAGAAACTCAGCGATCTACAGGGGCCTTTGGAGTTGTTTTTCACTCGCCTTTAGCCCTGATGATGATTTCCATACTGTTGCTGCTTTCCAGAATGCCACACAGGGCCCTGGGTTCTGAACTAAATCTAATTGCTGAAGTCGACCCGATTTGCCTCGGTCCTCCAAGCATGAACTCCGGGAGAGAAAACGTCAATGTCTCTCTCGCTCGGTTCTGCTCGGCTGACACCTGAGATAACTTTACTTGTACTTTCGCAAGGTCACTTTCAAAACGCACTGCTACCTTCACTGCCGGGGAGGCCAGTGCGGTGCCGTGCTCGGCCTGACAAGGGCACTGCCGCTCTCAAACCTTCACGGAGACGGGGAGGGACGTGGCGTCCCGGGCACCCTCCACACAACCCCAGCTACCCAGAAAAACCAGGGGACGGGAACCACCAAACCTCCAACCACAACAGCAAATAGCTTTTGAGAGAAGACCTCGCCTCCTCCCTCCACCCGGAGTGCTGGAGAAAGGGAGCGACAGCCACAGGGGGAAAC
Source organism: Pedetes capensis (assembly GCA_007922755.1). Classification (NCBI taxonomy): domain Eukaryota; kingdom Metazoa; phylum Chordata; class Mammalia; order Rodentia; family Pedetidae; genus Pedetes; species Pedetes capensis. The sequence goes on along the minus strand of VMDO01000398.1, from coordinate 49,367 downwards.
TCCAGCAGGCCTGGAGGACCGGCCTAGGCAGGACGAGGGGGAGCCGACCAGGTCTCCTGGCGCTAGACTGGAAGGGGACCGTGCGTCACATTCCACTGAGTAGAGCCACACAGAAATGGAGCTCAGGGTCCAACCTGCTGGAAGTTGGGGGTTGGGGGAGCCTGTCCTGGAGATCAACTGTGGAAGGCCTCTGCCCCTGTGCGCCCCCATGCAGGCTAATCTCCCTAAGCAGTAGCATGTGGCGCTCAGGGATGGTGCTTTCTGGCAAATTAAAAGGGCCCCCATTTACTGAGGACCAACTGGGCACTTGTGTTATAATTTGTGTAGCAACTATCTAAGATCCCTCCTGTTCCCTCTTGGCAGAGTTGGGCAGGCGAGTTAGGCAGCTCACCCACACCACAGAGCCAGGAGGCACAGAGCCCAGTGTGGCACCTTCTTTTACACTCACTTAAAATTTCAAAGTAAATCCCAGGAGGCAGAGGGTGGGGAGTTTAAGGCCAGAGGCAGCCCGGTCTCAAAATTAAAATTGTTGTTGTTGTTAGGTGCCGTTGAGTCGAGTCCGACTCATAGCGACCCTCATAGGGTTTTCAATGGCTGTTTCAGGATTGCCTTGGGAGTGGATTGCCACGTCCTTCTCCCATTTTGTGGTGCTGGGAATAGAACTCGGGACCTCAGAGACTGCAGAGCAGCGCTCTACCAACTGAGCTAAATCCCAGCCCAAGTTAAAATTAGAATTTTTAAAAAGGGGGAAAAGGGGACATCTCAGCAGTAGAGCACTTCCCTAGCATGGGCCAGGCCCTGGGATTCAACCCCATAGTACTGGGAAAAAAATTTTTTTCAAAGTGAAGTATTCTCCTCAGTAATCTGCAAAGAGGACATTTTATTTGGATCTTGAAAACCACAAATTTTACCCAGGTGGTGAGAAACAGAAAGTCTGGATAACAAGGCTCAAGCTCTACTGCGGGTGTGAGCTTCACTCTCACTCTGCACACTCAGCTGAGACAGAGGGACCCAACTCTCCCAAGGGGTATTGGGCTAGGAGAGAGCATCGTTAGATAATATTAAAAATACTGATGTTGCCAGGGTACGGTGGTGCGCACCTGGAATCCTAGCACTCTGGAGGCTGAGGCAGGAGGATCTCAAGTTTAAGGCCAGCCCAAGCTACACGGTGAGACCCTATCTCAAAAAATAAGAACGTTAATGTTAATGATAGGGCTTTATTGCAAGCACCATTTAATGCTTACTTGATTTGACCCTTTGACTGGCAGCTGTCAGATCCTCCCCTTGTGCTCAGCTGCCCTGAGTGGGAAGCTGTCACTGAGCAGCCCCTCTCTAGGGCAAGCCAGCACCTCCAAACACTTCACAGACACCCTGGTGAGGCTGTACTCCCGAGGCACACAGCCCTGCGGCCTAAGCTGCTGGCAACAACTTCTGTTGCGGGAGGCCCCGTTCCAGTCACAGCTGTTCCAGCCTGTGCCAGCCTCGGTGAGCTTTAGCCACGACAGGCCTTAGTGGCCTTGCCTGCACCTGCTCCTCAGGGTGCTGCCTCTGGCTGCTCCAGACCTTGCAGGGCAGGTATCTTCAACAAGCTCAGAGGGAGAGAAAGCACTCCCCCTAGCGGCTCAATGAAAAGCCTGTGACTGGCAGTCCTGTGATTGGGTGTTTGTTTGTTTGTTTGTTTGCCTTCAGTACCTGGGGGTTGAACCCAGGGCCTCATGCATGCATTCCAAGTGCTCTACCACTGCACTGCACCCCCAGCCCATTTTTTATTTTATTTTTATCTTGAGACAGGGTCTCACTAAGTAATGCAGGCTGCCTCTGGCCTCAAACCTGTGGTCTTCCTGCCTCTGCCTCCCATATTGCTGAAATTACAGGCATAAGCCACAGCGCCTGGCTCGTGATTGGTTCTTATTCAAGGCTTGTGATTGGTCCGTGTGCAAGGGTTGGACTTGGTGAAACTGGAAGCTGTGCTGTGATTGGTGCAAATTACAGTCCTGCATTTCCATACCCCACCCCCATCTGGTTTTGTCACCAGGCTGCTCCCTCCACTTTTCAAGTCAGCAAGGAGGTCCTCTTCTGGCTGCTACTCCTTGGTATTGCAACATAAGGCCCAATAAAAGACTTCACCCAAGGTGTCTTTCTTGCCTACTTGTGGTCTTTATCATGGGTAAAGCAGGCTGAGCTGGTAACACAGAGAGGAGACAACAGCAGTGGCAGCAACCATCACAGCAGTGGCAGCAGCTACACAGACAGCACGGGAAGGCAGGTGAAGCATTCCTGAGAGACCCAGGGCAGGAATTGTGGGAAACAGGGGCAGCTGAGATGACATAGGAAGGACGACAGAAGAACAGAAAAGATGGAGAGCCAACACTGTGGAAGCACAAGTCTGTGAAGAGCTGAAGATGAGAGGCCACAGGCCCCACTCACTGAAAGAGTTCTAGAGGGCTCCCTAGGCTTAGGGGCCAAAGGTCCCAACACCCAAGGCCTGACAGCTGTTTGGGGCTGAGGGTCCTGATACCCAAGGCTTGGGAACTGTAACATTAGCTGGCACTGACTGCTGCTGCTACCATTAGCTGCTGCTCAAGCCAGAGGGTGGACTAGCTGCCGAGTGGGGGGGCCACTGGGAATCAAGGCCCAGAGCAATAAGCTTGTAACCTGGGTACCTAGAGCTATCGGTCTCTGGCTTCTATAGTGTGCAGCCATAAGCCTCCAGGGCTCAGGGCTTCGAGCCATAAGCCTTTGGCACTCCAGGGCCCAGGACTGCCAATACCAGAGAGCTTTACCTCACCTGCTTGCAGTCTCCATTTTCGGATAGCAGGACACCAGCCAAGTGATTAGTAAGAAAACCACTCACTCTGTCAGAGAACCTTAGCTTTATCATTTATTTTTCTTCCATTCAAGAAGATAAAGATGACAAGGGAAACAAATGGAAGAAAGAAAAGAATATGTGAAGAGGCACACTTCAGGTTAAGTGTGGACTCACATGCACTGGTTAGGGGTGCAGCCTAGCCAGGTGGGGAAGACTAAATGCTGAAGGACTCCTGGCCACACAGCCTGAACTCAGCCTGGTTCCTGCCTGGCCCTCACCCCACCACACCTGGGCCTCCGATCTCTACATCCTGTCACTCAGGAGCCAGCACAGGCTTTCAAAAGCCACTCCCCAGGACAGAAGCATGTCACTTGTGGCTATTTAACTTTATATTAATTAATTACATGAAACAATTAAAAGTCCAGCTCCTCAGTCATGCTGGTCACATCTCCCATGCTCAGGAGTCACGTGGCTGGTGGACAACACCTGTGCCGGGCAGCACAGACAGAACTCTAAGCCTCCGAGTCTGTCAGTGAAAGCAGCTGAGCGCTGGTCCCAGAAATAACCACAGAGCTACAGCCAACTGGCTCTCAACAAAGGCACCGAAACACAGCTGAGGAAGGACAGCCTCATCTGTGAAAGGTGCTGGGGAAACTGGACATCCACATGCAGAAGACTCAAGACTGAAACTCAACCCTCTCGCATCCTGTATAAGAATCACCTCAAGACGGATCAAGGACCTAAGTGTAGAACCTGAAACTGTGAAACTAGTAGAAGAAAACATACGGAAAATACCTCAAGACATCAGTATAGGCAATGCTTTCATGGAAAAGATTCCAGAGCATAGGCAACAAAAGCAAAAACAGACAAACAGGGTTGTGTCAAATTAAGAAGATTTGGCATATCAAAGGAAATAATTTTTTAAAAAATGAAGAGACAATCTCAAAATAGGAGAAAATATTTGCAAGCTATTCATCCAACAAAGGATAAATATCCAGAATATATAAGGAACTCAAAAAAATTTGAACAAAAATTTCCAAATTTTTACTCTGTTATGTTTTGTGTTGTTTGAGACAGGGTCTTGCTATGTAGCCCTGGCTGGCCTTGAACCCAAGTCAATTCTATTGCCTAAAGCTCCCAAGTGCTGGGACTACAGGCATGCAGCATCAGTCCTGGGAAATTCCCACTTAAAAATGAGCAAATAAAGCTAGATGTTGGGGTGCATACACGTAATCCCAGCACTCAGGAGGCTGAGGCAATAGGATCAAGAGCTCAAGGCCAGCATAGACTGCACAGTAAGTTCAAAGCCAGCCTGGGCCATATAGTAAGACTCTGTCTGAAAAAGAGAAAAAAAAAATGGGTAAATGGTCTGAATAGACATTTCCCAAAAGAAGAAATGCAAATGGCCATTAAATACATGAAAAATGTTCTACACTCTTAATCATCAAGAAAATGCCACAAGGCTGGGTGCAGTGGTGCATGCCTGTAATCCCGGAGACTTGGAAAGCAGAGGCAGGAGAATCACGAGTTGAAAGACAAAGACAGCCTAATTTACCAAGACCCTGATTCAAAATAAAAAATAAACAAGGGGCTGAGGGTACATCCCAATGGCAGTTGTTCTTAGGTGCCGTCGACACCCATAGCAACCCTATGTATGACAGAATGAAACACTCCCCAATTCTGTGCCAGGCACATAATCTTATTTATGTTTAAGCCCGTGTTTTGCAGACACTGTATCAATCCATCTAGTGGAGGGTTTACATTTCTTTCATTGACCTGCCACTCTCCCAAACATGATGTCCTTCTCCAGGGATTGGTCTCTCCAGACTACACGTCCAAAATATGTGAGACGCAGTCTAGCCATCCTTGCTTCCAAGGAGCACTCTGGATGCACTTCTTCTAGGACACATCTGTTGGCTCTTTTGGCAATCCATGGTATATTCAATATTCGTCTCCAGCACCATAATTCAAAAGCATCAATTCTTCTCCTGTCTCCCTTGTTCAATGTCCAGCTTTCACAACCATACGATGTGACTGAAAATACCATGGCATGAGTCAGGTGCACCTTCATCTTCAATGTGACATCTCTACTTTTCAATATTTTAAAGAGATCTTCTGTCACAGCTTTTCCCAAAGCAATGTGTCCTTTGATTTCTTGACTTCTGCTTCCACAGGTGTTGATTATAGAACCAAATAAAGCAAAAGCTTGGACAACCTCAATCTTTTCTCCATTTATTGTGAAGTTGCGTGCTGATCCAGTTCTAAGTGTTTTTGTGTTGTTGATGTTGAGGTACAATCCATACCAAAGGCTGTGTTCTTTGATCTTCATCAATAAATGTTTCAAGTCTTCTTCACTTTCAGCAAGGAGAGTTGTGTCATCTGCATAATGCAGGTTGTTAATGAGTCTTACTCCAATCTTGGTGCCATGTTCTTCTTCATTAAGTCCAATTTCTCGGATTATTTGTTCAGCATAGAAATCGAAGAGACACAGTGGAAGGATACAGACCTGATGCACACCTTTCTCAACTTTAAACCAAGTTGTGTTTCCTTGTTCTGTTTGAACGACTACCTCCTGGTCCATGTACAGATTCCTCATGATTACAATTAGGTGCTCTGGTATTCCCATTCTTCTCAGTGTTATCCATAATTTGTTATGATTCATACACTCAAATGCCTTTGTATAGTCAATAAAACAGAGACATCATACTGACATTCTCTGCTTTCACCTAATATCCATCTGACATCTGCAGTGATATCCCTGGTTCCATACTCTGTTCTAAACCTGGCTTGATTTTCCAGCAGTTTCTACTCTATATCCTGCTGCAGTCGCTTTTGAATGATCTTTAGTAAAATTTTGCTTGCATGTGATATTAATGATATCATTCAGTAGTTTCCACATTCAGTTGGATCCCCTTTCCTGAGCATAATCACAAATATGGATCTCTTCCAGCCAGTTGGCCAGGTAGCTATTTTCCAAATCTCTTGGCATAAACATGTTAGCACCTCCAGTGCTGCATCTGTTTGTTGAAACATCTCTATTGTATTCCATCAATTCCTGGAACCTTCTGTTTTGCCAATTCCTTCAAGGCAGCTTCTACTTCTTCTTCCTTCAATACCAATGGTAGAACACTTGCAAAGTATGTGAGGCCCTTGATTCAACTCCCAAGTACCATAATAAATAAATAAATAAATAAATACTACAATGAGATTTGTGAAAATCCTAATAAGGGTGCAGAGAAGGAGAAACTTACCTGTTGGTAGGAATGTAAATTAGCACAGCCACTATGGAGAACACTATGGAGTTTGAAAAAACTAAAAGTAAATCTACCACATAATCTAGTAACTCCACTTCTGGGTATGTATCCAAAGGAAATGAAATCAGCATCCTGAAGAGACACCTGCATTCCTATTTTCATGGTAGCACTACTTGCAATAGCCAAGATATATATTCAGTCCAGGTGCAAACCAACAAATGAATGGGTAAAGGAAGTGTGGCATATACACACAATGAGGTATTATTCAGCCATAAAATATGAGTGAAATCCTGTCATTTGCAGCAACATGAATGGAACCAGAGGACATTCTGTGAAGTAAAATAAGCCAGACACAGAAAGACAAATACCACATGTTCTCTCTCATATGTGGAATCTTTTTTTAAAACGTCTATCTAAATGAAGAATAGACAGGCTGGGAAGGATGGGGGAGGAGGACACAGGGAGGCGGCATAACAGGCACCAAGCATGAAGGAGTAAGTCCTAGTGTTCCTCAGCACAGTGGAGTGAACACAGTTCACGAGGAACTGTAATGCAGTGTATAAAGAACTATGAGAGGAGCTGGAAGGTTTCAAACATAAACAAATGGAAATGCTAATTACCCAAATTTGATCAGTATACATTGTTTACAGTCTGCAGTCATAGCACCCTGCCATCCGATTCCGTCTGATCTCAGAAGCTAAGCAGGATCAGCCTGGTTGGTCCTTGGATGGGACACAGCCTGGGAATACCAGGTGGCAACCTACTCTTGAAACAATCAGCCACCAAAAACCCTATGAACAGCAGAGAAGCACTGACATAGTGCCTGGCATGGCACAGTGTCAAGGAGTGTTTTGTTCTGTGGTACATAGGGTAGCTATGAGTCAGACAGGACTCAAGGGCACCTGACAACAATACATTGTTTATGTGTATTAAAATATCACACTATACTGTTAATATGTACAAGTGTTATGTGTCCATCAAAAAGTAAAATCACAAAAAGAATAAAGGAAAAAGCCAATGGTGTCGGACAGTGCTAGTCTGGAGCACACCCCAGGGTGCGCCTCTCCCTGCAAAAGCCTCCCATGGGCCCCCTCGGCGCTGGCATCAGAATTAAATGGCACCCCTGAGCACAGTGCACAGAGGGGACTCAGCAGGGGAAATGAGCATCCTCCAACTCCCTCACAGAGCAAGTCTGAGCAAAGCAAGCCCGATTTGAGAATAGAACCATCACACCCACAGTCAGCTCCATGGCTTCCCCTATTTCCAAGCCACTCTGAAAATCTGGACACGAAGGGACTTGTCTTGCTGAGGAATGAAAAGTGCCACTTGCCCCTGCCCCAGGATGGACCCTCAGCCTGCCTGGCCACTGCCCTGCTCAGAGTCCACACTGCGATTGTGACCTCAGCTACTCTGACTTCTTTGGAGAAAATGGTCCTGAAAAGAAGGCCACCTGCTAGGACTGGAAATGGGTACTAATAGCGCAAATGCAGGACTGGATGAGTGACGGCTCTTAGGCAGAAAATGAACTGTGTTCAGAGGAGGACACGCAGGTAGCAAAGGACAGCGGCAGCCACCACACTACTGTCTGCCAGTATTTCTCCCCCAAAGAACACAGAACAAGAGAAAAGGCACAAAACAGCCCTGGAGCTATGTCCTCAAAGAGCTTGGAAACAGACAATGCCCGGGCCTCCAGGTAACTGCCAGTGAAGAGGGACATCCCAGCAGGTGGTCTGGCGCTCAGGCTCCCTCCATGTCCAGCCAAGTCCACAACGCCACGGCCAGCAGAAGTCTGGAGATGGGAAGTGAAGGGGCTCCGCGAAGCACATGGAAATGCCCTGGTTCCTCGTCATGAAGCAAGCGCAGCATCAACGCCTAAACACAAGGAAGACAGCGCCACACAAAACCCCACAGGGCTTCGTGGAGCCGCAAGCACCGTCATGCTGGCAGGCCTGACCGGCCTCTCCCTGCTCTCCTCTTCTAGGTGGCCCATGCGATGGACAAAGCTCAAGGCCTGGAACTGGCAGGCCTGGTCACACCATGGCCTGGGAAGCAGCCTTGGGAAGTGGCATCGGCTCACCGAGCCCCACACGTTTGACTGTAAAGTGAGCAGTCGGGCCTGGAGGCTTTTCAGGATCACATGTGATTTGTGTAAGTAAGCACTTAGCACAGCGCCTGACACAGTGAACTCGTTAATAACCACACTTGAGTCTCAGTCTGACTAACAGAGAAAGCACTTACACCTTCTATAAACTCACAAATGGCCGCATGCACGAGCCAGAAAAGAAACCTTGGAACATCAGAATACAGCGTTCCATAACAATTAATCAACGCTCAAGCAGAGATTTGTCTTCTCGGGTTGTAATTGGAAATACAAAGGAAATGATAGATCACAGAATACATCGTAAGGATCTCATGACTAAATGCCATCAATTTTTTCAAAAATCAGATGAAATTTCTATGGACAAAATACAAATAGTGTATAACGTGCAATAGCCAGAAACAGATAAGACTGATGGTAGCCTCCCAAAGACACACCCCCTCTCCCAGTGAAAGCCAGCGGTTCCTTTTTAAAGTGCTGTGTGTTCAGCTAAAGGTTGCTTTACTTGTTACAAATGTGTGTCTAAGCCATCTTGGTTTCTAACAATTGACACAGTGAATTCGGCTAATACCAGAGCTGTCTTCCCAAGGTTTTAGCTGATGCCTTCTTAAATTGCTACCAGGGACATTGTATGAGCCATTATGGTTTCATACAGGGGACCATGCAACACTGTATTCTTAAAATAAGTCACCTGCGCCTTAGCTATACACCACTGCTGAACAACTAGATCTTTGTTCTCATTTGGAGGAATTCATGTCCCCGCCCGTACTCCCCCACAAAGGTTGCTAGGTGACTTATCACCCCTTTTTCTATGTCTGTAATCACACCACCCTGTTTTGTTTTTGTAAGCCCTCCCCCTCAGAAACGTACGGAAACTCGGGGCCTCCTTTGTTCGGGGCTCAGGCTGTGGAAAGAATTCCACTGAGCCACACACGTGCCAGTGTAATAAACTCTCTTGCATTTGTCTCCCGTCTCCCCAGCCTCATCCATCTATCCCACAACAAGGCTATACCTCAAACTCAAGCTTTGTCAGATCACTCCTGATCACACTCCTCTGTGTAGCTTTAAGTATCACTCTGGGGTTCTTAACCCAGGCCCAGGAGACAGAGTCCATTACATTAACTAAACCGCAGGTCAAGTCTGGGGCCAAGAACCTTTCTGGGGAAGAACCCAGCCTTCAGACTGTGCTCAAAGTCATCACAGAGAACAGCAGGTGCCCCAAACATTTTATCTCCCACAGTGGGATTCAGACCGCTCAGTGAATTTACTCTTTAAAAGTTTTCAAAGGTCCCACATTGAATTATCTATGGTTCTGGATGTTAAATTATGCAGCATCTGTATTAGGAGGATAAAGGGGAAGGATACCTCTTAATGCATTTGTTTCTTCTCAGAGCCAGAACCACTTCCACAAGGGTTATAATTTAAAACAGAAACCAACAGATTCGTTTAAAAAAAAAAAGAAAGGAATTGGGGAAACTGGGAAACCGTGTCCGTGAACGGAGTAGAACTCGTTCTTTGAAGAAAGAATTTCTAAAGGCGGTACAAAAAGTCCAAGTGAACAAGGACAAACGTGTCAGCCACCTCAGTCTTGAGGATCGTACTCAAATGAGTAAGAACAGTGAGTGACAGTGCGTCACTCAGAAACATTAAACTGGAGAGGCAAATCCTCCCATTTACCGTGAGCTGCAAGGATAAAAGTCACATGCCCACGAGGCTCTGTGGCCAGCGCTGAGGGTGCAGCAGGAGGCTGTCTGCACTACAGGGATAAAATGGGAGCCACTGGCACTCTGTGTCTGCAAACCGCAGGCCGTTACCAAGCCATTCAACCTCCCCAGGCCCCTTGCGTAACCTAGGGCAGAGCCCTGTCCTCCGCAGGCTGCTGTCAGAGTAAGAGACTCCAGGGCCGCCCGATGCGAGCTTCACTCAGGGGACTTCAGGGAAGGAGAGGGGGAAGGCCAGCTCCTTCTCTACCACAAGATCCTACTCCACTCGATCTAAGCATCGGCTTTGACTCCAAGGAAGGGAGGCCACAATTTAAAGGCAATGAGGGGCAACATGGACTAATCCTCGGATGTGAGTGCCAGGGGTACCGAGTCCTGGTGACATATGAGACTGGGCGTCGTTTCGACTACTAATAATTCCACTTTAAACCCAGTCCAACCCACTCCCACCACGTGCAGGCATCACTCCGCCCAGCATGAGTGCTCACAGTGTTAGGAGCAAGAGCACAACACTGCTGCATCTAAGCCACCCACTGGGGGAGGGCAGGGAGGGGCAACAGGTCAAGGTCAGTGAAAGTGGGTCCCAGGAACAGGCCCAAAGGCAAAGGAGCGGGAGGCTGTTAGGCAGTGTGGGACCCCATAGGTTTTCCATTGCCATTTCCAAGGAATCCCAGCCTCTTCCTCTGCAGGAAAGTCTATGCAAGACTTGTGTAATGCCACTCACACACTGCCTTCCCACAAAACTGCCCATACTAGAGCTGGGCGTGGTAGCACATGCCTGTAATCCCAGCGGCTTGGGAAGTGGAGGATCGCAAGTTGGAGACCAGGGGCAGTCTGCGTAATTTAGAGAGACTCTGTCTCAAAAAAGTAAAAAAATGGGCTGGGGGTGCAGCTCAGTGGTCCAGCACTTGCAGAGCATGCAGGCACAAGGCCCTGGGGTCAACCCCCAGTACCGCAAGAAAAAAAAAAAAACCCTGCACATACTGACCCCTCTTCCATTGCCTTCCGAGGCAGGGGCCGAGGGCAGTCCTGTGGGTACCACCACCCAGGTACCGAGTCCAAAGGGACTGCCAGCTGTGCTTGCCCTGCCATGCTGGCCCAAGCCCAGTGAAGGACTGCAGTCACCTGGTTTGGATCGGACCACTGCTGTGCTACACACGCCCAAGTACGCACGCACGTCCACACCTTTTCAGCTGATGAGTTTCTAATTAAGCCACTTGAGTACGGCACCGTTAGCCTTATTTGAGGTTGAAAACTCCTATGTCAATACTGGAGAGTGTATTAATGGCTCCTGATCTTCAACTAATTCTCCGCGTTACTTAGCATCGTTCAGCTCTGGGCCAAGTTGGAATAGCTTCACAAATGACCACCGCAGCATCCACAAACAAAGGAAACATATCTGCAAGCAGGCACACGGATGAGCGGCCTGTCCTGGCCAGTAAGGACCTGTTAACAACTCTGGTTCAGACACACCAAAGGGTGAGATGGCAGTCTCTTACATGGCTAACAGGAATGTATATTCAATGACCTTATGGATAACAATCTAGCAAACGTTACCAAGACTCAAAAATACTCCTAGTCACTGATTCAATAATGCTTCTTCTAAGAATGCATTGCAAGCAAATAATACAAAATGCAACAGTGAAAGACACGACTAGAACCCTGTTTCTTCACATGTCAATATCTAGCTGTCCCAGGACCATTTACTGAGACAATACATGGACTTATAAGTAATGATGAAAAAGTAGAAACTACACAAATGTCCATCGCTAGGAAACTGCCAGATTATGCCCTCCTCACAACAGAACAATGAGCCTCTAACTTTTTAAAACAGTTTTACTGAGACACAATTCACATATTATACAATTTAGTCATTTGATGTGATTTTTAGTATATTCACTAAGTTGGGCCACCACTACCACAATCTAATTTTAGAATGCTTTGTCTCCCCCAGGAGATCCTGTATCCATTAACAGGCAATCCCATACCACCACATTCTTTTATCTCCACTTCTTTACTAAAATTTGTTACTGTCCATCATTTCTATGGTGGGTATGAAGTGCTATCTCACTGTGGGTTTGTGTTCCTTAGTGATTAATGATGTTGAGCATCTTTTCATGTCCTGATTGGCCATCTGTATATCTTCTTTGGAGAAATGTCCATTGAAATACTTTGCCATTTTAAAATTAGGTTGTATTATTATTGAATAGTAAGAATTCTTTGTATATAGGAATAACAAGTTTCCTACTAGATCTATCGTTTGCAAACATTTTCTCCCATTCTGTGGGGTATCGTTCCACCTTCTTGAGCATATTGTTTAAAGCTCAAAAGCTTTCATATAGTAAAGCCCAGCTGGCCTCTGTGACATCTGATCTCGTCAGATCTCAGAAGATAAGCAGGGTTGGGCCTGGTTAGTACTTGGATGGGAGACCACCTGGGAACACCAGATACTGTAGACTTGGGAGAAGGACCCAGCAACCCACTCCCACAAAAAAAAAAAAAAAAAAAAAAAAAAAAAATCAGCCATTGAAAACCCTATGAATAGCACAGAAGCGCTGACAATAGGTTTTCGCCTGTTGTACATAAAGTTGCCATGAGTCGGACACTGAGTCAACTACATCTAACAACAACAAAGCCCAATTTATCTGTTTTCTTTTGTCTCTTTTACTGTTGGTGTGGTATCTAAGAAACCATGGTCTTTAACCCAAAGTCATGAAGACTTACTGCTATATCTTCTTATAAGAGTTTTGGACTTAAGTCTAGGACTCATTTTATTTTTGCTATGGTGACAGACAAGACTAGAACTCTATTTTTTCACATGTCAATATCTAGCTGTCCCAGGACCATTTGCTGAAAAAGAAAATTTCCCCCAATGAATTTTTTTGGCACAGATGTAAAAATCAACTGACCATAAATTTGAAGGTTTATATTTTTGGACTGTAAATTCCACTCCATTGGTATACATGTCTGTCCAAATGCCAGTATGATAAGGTGTTGGTTACTATAGCTTTGCAGTAAATTTTGGTATCTGAATGAAAAATCCTCAGACTTTGTTCTTTTCAGGTTTTTCTTCAGGACTGTTCTGGCCATTCTGGATCCTCTGAATAAGAATTTCAAGATACACTAATCAACTTCTGCTAAGAAGCCAGATAGGGTTTTCATATGGATTGCTTGAATCTTTAGATCAACTTAGGGAAGACGGCCATCTTAATGATATTAAAACTGGTATCATGAGGTGAAAAGGGGCCCTAAACTGGTTTCATGAAATTCCATGATATAATCAGTATTGTGGGGTCACCGAAGACCCCCAACCACAAAACTTTTTATTGTTTAAAATATTTGTTTTTAAGGTTTATTCTGTTAATTAAGTTAATTAGGACAATTATGTAAATTAGGTATCAATTTTGGCCCCACATTTCAACTTTTGGTGTCTATTTTGACCCCATGATGGCAACTAAAGATTAAGTCTTCCAGTTCATGAACATGGGACATCTTTCCATTGATTCAGATCTTCAATTTCAGCAATGCTTTGGAAATGACTGAGTACAAGTCTTGTATTCCTTTTGCTAACTGTATGCCTAAGTGTTTTATTAATTTTGATATTAAATGAAATTATTTTCATGATTTCATTTTCAAACTGTTCACCAAAAGTGTGCACAAATATAACTGATATTTAAAAATCATCCTACATCCTTCAACCTCACTGAATTTGTTAGCTTTCACAGTCTTTTAGTGGATTATTTAGGATTTTCTACACATGAAAATATGTCATTTATAAGGAGACACACTTCTTCACTTCATTCTGGATGCATTTCCTTACATTTTCTGACTTATCTGCGGGGGATAAAGCCAATACAAGGTTGAAAAGAAATGGAAAGAACAGGCATCCTTCTTTTGTTCCTGATCTCAGAGGGGAAGCATTCAGTTTTTCCTGTTATGTTTGATGTTAGTCATCAGGTTTTCATAGAAGCCTTTATTAGGGAGGAGATGCTCTACTATTCCTAGTTTGTTGAACCTTTTTCTCACTAAAGGGTGTTGAGGTTTGTCAAAGGTTTTTTCTGCATTAAATGACATGAACATGTTTTTGTCCTTTATTCTGTTGATAAAATATGTTGTTGTTGTTGTTGTTGTTGTTGTTGTTATTGTTTGGTGCCCTTGAGTCGGGTGTTGAGCCATCCTTGCAATTATAGAATAAATTCCATTTGTCACAATATATAATCCCTTTATCTATGTTGCTACATTTAGTTTCCTAGTAATTTGTTGGGAGGCTGGGGTTGAGCTCAGTTGGTAGAGTATTGCCCTGCACCCTCTGAGGCCCTGAGTTCAATCCCCAGCATAGCAAAAATGTGAGAAGGATGCAGCAATCCACTCCTGAAGCGATTCCAAAACAATCAACCATTGAAAACCCTGTGAATAGCAGAGAAGCACTGATGCAGTGCTGGGTAGAGCGCAGTGTCAGGGAGTGTTTTATTCTATTGTACATAGGGTCACTGTGAGTCAGACCCAACTTGACGGCACCTAACAACAAAGTAATTTGTTGAGGATTTTTATATCTATCTTCATAAGGGATATTCATCAGTAGTTTTCTTTCCTTATGATACCTTTGTCTGATTTTGGCCGGGCAAAACTGGCCTCATAAACTGAATTAAAAATTGTTCCTTCTTTTATTTTTGAAAGAGTTGGTGAAGGAAAAGTGTGAAATTGTTAAATTTTTGGTAGAATTCACCAGTGAAGATATCTGGTCTAGGCTTTACTCTGTGGGAATTTTCTAGATTATTAATTCAATCTCACATACATATAAGATACATATACATATTGTTGTTGTTAGGTGTCAGTCCAGTTGGGTTCAACTAATAGCAACTCTCACAGGGTTTTCCATGGCTAATTGCTTTGGGATCATTTCTGGAGTGGGTTGCCACATCCTTCTCCCATTTTTGCAGTGCTGGGAATCCAAACCAGAGCATCAGAAAACATAGGGTGGTGCTCTATCAACTGAGCTAAACCCCTGCCCATATATATGCATACATGTGAGAGATATACACACACACACACACACACACACACATATATGCATATACATATACATATACACACGTATACATATATATGTGCATATAAATGATGGATGGCAGGTGAGAGTCTTATTTTAAGGAATTGGCTCACATAATTGTAGAGAATGGCAAATCTGAAATATGCAGGGCAGGAAGGCAGGCTAGACACTTTCCAGGGTTCCTATGCTGCAGTCTTGAGAATTCCTGCTTCTTCAGGACATCAGTCTTCATAGTCACTGCCTTCAACTGATTTATAAGGAGTCCCACCCACACTGTGGAAAATATTCTCCTTTACTCAAAGGCTACTGGTTTCGGTATTCATCTCACATATAAAATTCACTATCACACCAACATTAAGGCTGGTGTTTGTGCAAACAACTAGGCACCACGGCCTAGCTAAACTGACACAGAATGACTCAGCGCAAGGAGTCTGGGTAATTCACGTCATCTAGGAATTTCTCCATTTCATTACCCAATTTGAAGAGTTGGTCACAAAATTCTTTTAGTGCCATGTGCTCCTAAAATCCTTCATCATTTTAGTAACTTGAGCCCCAGGTATTTGATCAGTGTGGCTAAAGGCTTGCTGATGTTCCCTGCTGTCCTGCTCTGTACTTCACTTATTCCTATTCTACTCTTCAGCATTTCTTCCCATCTTCTGTTTGTTCTGGCTTTATTTTGTTCTTGTTTCCAGTTTCTTCAGTTGGGAAGTTAACAGCTTTGGATCTCCTTTTTAATAGAGTCAGTGTAAGTATGAATTTCTAGAGATCACTGCTCCAGCTGCACCCTGCAAATTTGGTGTGTTGTGCTTTCACTTTCTTCATCTCATAGTAACTTCTCATTTCCCCTGTGATTTCTGCTTTGATCCTTTGATTATCTGGGATGTGCTCTAAAATTTCTACATACCTATCAATTTGTTCAAGTGGTTACTCACAATGTCACGTCATGGAAGAACACACTTTGCATGATTTCCACAAAGCTGGTCATGAGGCCCAGTATAAGACGATTGTACAGACTGTTCCACGCACTGTGGGGAGAAATCTGTCTTCTACACTACCAGGAGCGGTGTTCTGCAGCTATCTCTGAGATCTGGTTGGTTTTCAGTGGCATTCAATCTTCCAGTTCCTTTCTGGTCTTCTACCTAGTTTTTCTACCCATTATTATGAGACAGATGAGAGGGACCCACCTCTCTCTCTGAGGCAATGGGACAGGAATTAAGTGTTATTCTTGTTCCTGTTCTTGTTGTTAGGTGCTGTCCAGTTGGGTCTAACTCATAGCAACCCTCAAAGGGTTTTCAACGGCTGATTGTTTTCTCAGGATTGCTTCAGGAGTCGACTGCCACATCCTTCTCCTGTTTTTGTGGTGCTGGGGATCAAACCCAGAGCCTCTGAGTGTGCAGAGCAGCGCCCTACCAACTGAGCTAAACCTCAGCCCTAAGCATTGTTAGAGCACTGTTGTTGTTGTTGCTGTTGTTGTTGTTGTTAGGTGCTGTCAAGTTGGTGTCTGACTCATAGTGACCCTGCGTACAACAGGCAAAACATTATTATCAGTGCTTCTCTGCTGCTCATAGGGTTTTCAGTGGCAGACTGATTTTTGGGAGTGGGTTGCCAGGTCCATCTCCCAAGCCTATGGCATCTGGTGTTCCCAGGTGGTCTCCCATCTAAGTACTAACCAGGCCTGACCCTGCTTAGCTTCCGAGATCTGATGAGATCAGATGCCACAGGGCTATCGCTGCAGGCTGAGCACTGTTAAATACTGTTAAAATAGTATTAATGTTAATGATAAGCTTTTATAGTAAGCACTTCTTTTAATGCTTATCTTTCCTTTACATAAGCTAACGTGTTGAGAGGCTAGGGTGATTTGACTTCCTAATTGACAGCTATTAGACATTTCCCTGGTCCCTGGCTGCCTTGAGCAAAGGACTATCAGCGAACCAGCAAGCACCAGCTGCTTTGAACATTCCATGGACACCTTGAGGAAGCTACACTGTAACCACAGCTGCTTGCTGCCAAAGCATAACTCCAGCTCAGAAGGCATCGCTCCAGCCTCAAATGTTTCAAACAGCTTGCATCAGAATTTTTGCCATCACAAGCCTTAGTGAACTCTAGATGAATCTGTTTATCCTGCAGACATTTTCATGGCAAGGGTAAGCACTTCTCTGTGTGGCTCAGCAGAAGGCTTGTTATTAGTGCAAACACAGTCCTTCATTCATAAGGGACTACTGTGATTGCTGCCAAGATGTTCCTTCATTTGCATAAGGGACTGTGCCATGATTGGTGCAAAGAGTCCTTCATTTGTGTAAAGGTGTGCTGTGATTGGTGAAGACACTCTTGCCATACCCCCTATCTATCTATCTGTTGCTGTTGTTATTAGGTGCCATCAAGTCAGGTCAGATTCACAGTGACCCTATGTACAATAGACAAAACACTATACAACACCGTGCCATGCCTGGCATTACTGTCAGTGCTCCTCTGCTATTCATAGAGTTTTCAATGGCTGATTGTTTTGGGAGTGGGCTGCCAGGTCCTTCTCCCAAGCCTACAGCACACAGTATTCCCAAGTGGTCTCCCATCCAAGGACAAACCAGGCTCAACCGTGCTTAGCTTCCATGATCTGACGGGACTGGACACCAGGGTGGTACAGGTGTCTACTTCTATCTATATAAGAAGGGTACCTGGCTCACTTAATCAGCCAAGAGGCACCTTCCCATGCTGCCCCCTGGTGTTGCAACATTAGGCCCAATAAAAGGCTTCTCCAGTAGTCTTTTCTTGCCTATTTTTGATTTTTATTATTAGTACAGCAGACTGATCTGGTAACATGAAGAACAGGCAGTGGAAGGAGCAGCAGAACAGAGGCAGTGAAGCATTAGCAGCAATGAAGGTGGCAGCAGCAACAGCAAGAAGAGGGCAGCTGAAAAGTTCCAGAAAGAGATGGAAAAGAAATGATGGGGAGCGTAGGCAAAGAAAATAACAAGGGAAGTGAAGAACTCAAGGCAAGAAACTGCAGGTCCTGGTGACTAGAAGAGTTCCAGAGAGCTATCAAACCTTAAGGGCCAAGGGTCTGAGACACCTTGAGCCCAAGAGCTATGACACTAGCCACTATCAAGGGCTGGGGATCCTGACAACCTAGGCCTCAGAGTTGTAACATCTGTTGCTGTAGGGATGAGGGTCTTAGCACCCAAGGCCTGTAGGAGAGTTGAGACACTAGAAGACACTGCCTGCTGCTGCTTGCTGCTGTCTGCTGCCAGCTCTCACTGCTGCTGAAAGCCAAGGACTGCAATAGCTGCCAAGCGCTGAGGCACTCTTGTATAAGGCACACAGCAATAAGCCTCCAACTTAAGTGCTTAGGCCCTAAGCCTCTGGATCTGCCAATCCAGCCCCTAGGCCTCAGCCATTCAAGTGCCTATGGTGCTAGCACTGTAAGAGCTTCTCACCCACTCACAATTCCTACTCAGGGAGAGGAAAATGACCCCAGCCAGCTGACTGGTTAACAATGAAAGGACTATGTTACTTTTTTAAAGACATTTTTCAAAATGTTGAATTACTTTAAAAAATGTTTAGATATTAAACAACAAGAAATACTGAAACGTGCATTCATAACATAACAGCTACCAGGTAAAAGAATGCACAGACAAAAAGGCCAGAGGAAAGCTGCCTTTTCCAGTGACAGCTTCTGGCATGTGGAGCTACACTGTGACTGGACTTTCTAATTTGTTCACAGTAAGTCCATTACTCTGACATTTTCAAAATGTTTGCATGGCAAATGTAAATACACTGAAGCCGGGGATGTGCAAGGACCTGACACCTGCCCTGGTCTGCTCACTGGCTTTCTGGGCAATCCCTGTCTCCACTTCCCTTGCAGGACGAGAGCTGACACAGAAAGCTTCCTGCACTCAAGCACTTGGGGTTTGTACCTCCCAAGGTTTCTTTAACTGTGAGATTAACTGTGGACCACAGAAATAGGAAAAACTCAAGGAAGCCAAGAAATATGTATTAGCTGCAGCCTGGATTTATACAACACATGGGGAAAATGAACTACCATGAGCTAACATTGAAATGCAAACAAAGAAAGTTAAAGGAAACCATTTACAAAACTGACATCAATAAGAAACGTGCAATCGCTCTTCTTCCCCCAGCTGTCCCTAATGCCTTAATCATTCTCTAATAATGGAAACTGGAAGAAAAAAAAAACTTTTGGCGAAATTCAGCTAATGGTAGGTAAGTTCTCTGCAGTACTTCCCTTGTACATCCTAATGAAGTGTTATGAAGATTTACTTCCTATGCAAGCATGCACTAATTGCAGCCATAGCAGCAGCCAGCTCCACGGGCCACATGCTGAAATAGACTCTCTGAGCACAACTAACATGTTTATAAACACCTTGTACTTTTGAGATTTCAACTTACAAACAGGAACATACAAATAAATAGTTTTAATGTTCCTTAGTAGATGCATTATTTATTCCAGTCTCTTTCTTTATTTGCTTTCAAGACCAAGGGAAAATAAGACACAAAATCAAATCAATCTGAGATTAAAGATACTGCTAGTGAGGATCAATAGTAAAAGACCTGCCATCTTATAAAATGTAGTCACCATCATTCCTGCCATACAGCTCAACTAACATTCAATTACCCTGAGGTATCAGTCCAAGGAACCTGGTAAAAATTGTTTCTAAACTGAAATAGCACATAGGCATCAAAGAAGGAAAAAAAACATACTTTCTTCCCTTTCTCTATGCTAAAAATATTTATTTCAAGAAAAATACCATTTTCTGCTTAAATTGTGCAATTCACAGTATTGGAATAATGTTTCTTAATTTTAAAACAAATTTAACATTCCTAAAAGAAATATAATAGTCACTGTTTGGACCTGAGGCAGAGGGATCACAAGCTCAAGACCAGAGGCAGCCTGTGCAATCTAGCAAGGCCCTGCATCAGAATAAAAAGTTTTAAAAGATGCTAGGGGGTACAGATCAGTGGTAGAGCACTTGCCTAGCATGCATGAGGCCCTGGGTCCAACCCTCAAGTGAAGAAAGGAAGGAAGGAAGGATGGACGGACAGAGGGAGGGAGGGGGAGGAAGAAAAGAAAAGAAAAGAAAAAAGAAAAATTATACTGTGTTGTTGTTATTGTTGTTTGGTGCTGTTGAGTTGGGTCTGACTCATAGCGGCCCTCATAGGGTTTTCAATGGTGGATTGTTTCAGGATTGCTTCAGGAGTGGATTGCCACTTCCTTCTGACATTTCTGTGGTGCTGGGGATCGAACCTGAGATAAACTCCAGCCCCACACCATGTCTTGTTGTTGTTGTTGTTGTTAGGTGCCATCGAGTCGGTATCTGGACTCATAGCGACCCTCATAGGGTTTTCCATGGCTGACTGTTTCAGGATTGCCTTGGGAGTGGATTACCAGGCCCTTCTCCCATACACCATGTCTAGAGGACTTAAAAATCCAATAAGAGTAGAATGGTTTCATTAATTGTATGACATTACCTCAAGAGAATATCATATACAAAAGACAGAAATTATCTTTACAAAGATTTCTTAATAATACAGGGAAAAACTTATAAAGGCAAATGCAAAAAAAAAAAAAGTAAACCATAAACCACAAATCAACTATGTAAATACAATGCATAGAAACAGACTCAGAGGGAACACCAAAACAGTTGGCATCCAAAAGTGACAGTGGCCTGCCACAAGTGCCCCTCCTTGCACTTGCTAATAGGTCTCCACACACCCCAGGAACCTGAGTCATCCCTGGAGCGAGCCCCTGGCTGGCCCGAATGTGAAGGACAGGGTGGAAATACAGCTCAGGCTCGAGGCTACAGCGCTCCTTCCTCCAGCCCATATCCAGACACTGAGAGATGAGGAAGAACCCGCAGCCAATTCTGCCTCCAGCCAGCAGCCTCCGGGGCAGCGCATGCCACTCAGACACCTGGGCCAGGCAGGGGAGAGAGAGCAGGAGGGCCACGGCCATGGTTCAC
This sequence comes from Pedetes capensis, assembly GCA_007922755.1. Classification (NCBI taxonomy): domain Eukaryota; kingdom Metazoa; phylum Chordata; class Mammalia; order Rodentia; family Pedetidae; genus Pedetes; species Pedetes capensis. The sequence continues at coordinate 28,463 of VMDO01000398.1, read as the reverse complement.
CACGGCTCCCAGACCCCAAACCAGAGCTGAGGTGGCCAGAGCCAAGGTGGAGTGCAAAAGGGTGCAGGTGTCTCTCAGCAGAGAGCAGACTGGGGAGACCCTCCCTGGGCCTCACTGGGGAGAGGCCTAGATAAATGTTCTTCTCAAGGGTGGTGCGGTCAAGCAGTCCCGCTTCCTCCTTCATAGTAACCTATGCTTTCCATACCTGTAACACTCAGGTTTTCTTTAAAATAGATTTAAAAGCTGTGTTTTTTAATCACAATAAACAGAACCTCTTTTTAGGGTGCAGTTCAATACCAGTCAGTGAGAAGCCAGAATTTGTACCCAGCTCTATATTTCAAAAGCATGTGCTGAGCTCCTATTCTGCACAGCAGGACACACGCGCAAGGTAGTCCAGAGTGCAGGGAGCGAATAGGGAAGGAGCAGGAGAAAACAACCGGTGTGTCAGTGAGAAACCAGAATTAACACACAGTAACAGAGGTGTGGGGCTGACATTTAGCTCAGTTGGTAGAGCGTCACTCTGCAGTCTCTGAGGTCCGGAGTTTGATTCCCAGCACCACAAAAATGGGAGAAGGACGTGGCAACCCACTCCCAAGGATTTCCCGAAACAGCCATTGAAAACCCTATGAGGGTCGCTATGAGTCGGACATGACTTGACGGCACCTAACAACAACAACAACAACAGAGGTGTGAGGGAGGTGAGCAAATCTGACCTTCATATGTTTCTCTTTAAAAAAGGAAAGGGTGTAGAGCGCGCAGTGGCACAAGCCTATAAGCCCAAGGACTGGGGAGGCACAGCCAAGAGGATCAGGAGTTCAAGGCCTGAGGCAGCCTGTGTAACTTAGCAAGACCCTGTCTCAAAATTAAAAAAAAAAAAAAAAAAATGGGTAGGGAGTTGCAATACAGTGGTAGCGCGCTTGCAAAGTATACATGAGGCCCTCGATTCGCCCCCCCAATACAGCAAAGAAATAAATTGATTAAATTAAATTAAACTAATTAAAAGTAAAGATGCAGGACTTGTTTGAAAGATTATTAACTATGGGCAAGTGCTAAGCTGTGAGCCTATCTGGAGTTAATGTCCTGTCTTGTCCACAGGAAAAGGGACAAGATATTTCAATAAAGCACCTTCTGAAAACAGAAACTGTTTCCAGCAGTGATTCCTGCTCTGGGGACAAAGGCATCCACACAGTGGGGTGCTGAGCATCACCAGGAGTTATTTACGTCCATACAGATAATGCCTTCATAGTCAACACAGTTCTGTATCTCACTTATTGCTGTTTATGGCATAAGAGGAACCCTACATCCTCAAATTAACATGAAATTCCACCAAACTCACTCCTAAAAAGTGACAAAAAGCTGGGTGTTGTGACTCACAACTTCGATCCCAACAATTTGGGGGAGCTGAAGCAGAAGGATGGCAAGTTCGGGGTCAGGGGCAGCCTGCGTAACTTAGCAAGATCTTTATAAGGTATAAAGTTAAAGATATAAAGATATAAAGTTAAAAATATAAATATAAAGATATAAAGATATAAAGTTAAAAAACGGGCTGGAAGTGCAATCCAATGGTAGTAGTAGTAGTTGTTGTTGTTGTTGTTAGGTGCCATCAAGTCAGGTCCAACTCATAGCAACCTTTTGTACAACAGAACTCACCAATTCTGTGCCAAGCACGTGATCTTATTTATATTTAAGCCCACCATTGTAGACACTGTGTCAATCCATCTAGTGGAGAGTCTTACTTTTTCTCATTGACCTGCCACTCTCCCAAACATCATGTCCTTCTCCAGGGATTGGTCCCTCCTGACTACATGTCCAAAACATGTAATATGCAGTCTAACCATTCTTGCTTCCAAGGAGCACTCTGGTTGCACTTCTTCTAGAATGGATCTGTTGGTTCTTTTGGCAGTCCATGGTATATTCAAACTTCGTACCCAGCATTATATTTCAAAAGCATCAATTCTTCTCCTGTCCCCCTTACTCAATGCCCAGCTTTAACAACCATCTGATGGGACAGAAAATATCATGGCATGAATCAGGTGCACCTTGGTCGTCAGTGTGACATCTTTATTTTTCAACACTTTAAAGAGGTCTTTTGCAACAGCTTTTCCCAAAGCAATGAGTCTTTCGACTCTTGACTGCTACTTCCACAGGTGTTGACTGTATAACCAAGTAAAACAAAATCATGGGCAACCTCAATCTTTGCTCCATTTATCATGAAGTTGCATACTGACCCTGTTGTGTTTTTGTTTTGTTGATGTTGAGATGCAATGCATACGGAAGGTTTTGTTCTTTGATCTCCATCAGTAAATGTTTCAAATCCTCTTCCTTTTCAGCAAGCAGAGTTGTGTCATCGGCCTAATGGTTGTTAATGAGTCTTCCTCCAATGTTGATGCTGTGTTCTTCATACAGTCCAGCTTCTTGGATGATTTGCTCAGCTTAGGGACTGAAGATGTACAGAGAAAGGATACAGCCCTGATACACACCTTTCTTGACTTTAAACCAGGCAGTGTCTCCTTGTTCTGTTTGAATGACTGCCTTCTGGTCCATGTACAGATTCCTCATGAATACAATTAAGTGCTCTAGCATTCCCATTCTTTGAAATTTTATCCATAATTTATTATGATCAACACAGTCAAATGCCTTGCATAGTCAATAAAACATAGACATCTTCCTGGTATTCTCTGCTTTCAGCTAATATCCATCTGACATTAGCAATGATGCCCCTGGTTTCATGCCCTCTTCTGAATCCAGTGTGATTTTCCAGCAGTTCCTTGTCTATATACTGCTACAGTGGCTTTTGAATGATCTTTAGCAAAATTTTGTGTGTGATATTAATGATATCCATCTCTTCCAGTCAGTTAGACAGGTAGTTGTTTTCCAAATCTCTTGGCATAAATAAGTTAGCACCTCTAGTGCCGCATCTGTTTGTTGAAACATCTCTGTTGGTATTCTATCAGTTCCTGGAGCCTCATATTTTGTCAATTCCTTCAAGGAAGCTTCCATTTTGTCCTTCAGCACCATTGGTTCCTGATCATATACAACTTCTTGAAATGGTTGGTCATCCACCAATTCTTCTTTATATAATGACCTTGTATATTCCTTCACCTTCTTTTGATGTTTCCTGTACAGTTCAATATGTTCACTGTGGAGTCTTTCACTATTGCAACTTAGGGCTTGAATTTTTTTGTTAATTCCTTAAGCTTAAGAGAAACCGCATGTTCTTTGCTTTTGGCTTTCGGTCTCCAGCTCTTTGCACATGTCATTATAATATTTGATTTTTGTCTTCTCGAATTGCCTTTTGAAATCTTCTTTTTAGTTCTCTAACTTTATCACGTCTTCCTTTTACTTTAGCTGTTCTATGCTCAAGGGCAAGTTTCAGAGTCTCTTTTGACATGTAATTTGGTTTGTTTTTTTTTTCCCTGTCTTTTTAATAACCTTTTGCTTTCCTCATGAATGATGTCTTTGATGGCATGCCAAATCGTTTGGTGTTCAATCATTAGTGTGTAATGTATCAAACCTGTTCTTGAGGTGGTCTCTGAACTCAGGTGAGATATACACAAGGTCATACTTTGGCTCTCATACACCTGTTCTAACTTTTTTCAGTTTCACTTTGAACCTGCATATGAGCATTGATGCTCTGATCCAAAATCAGCACCTGGTCTCATTCTGACATTTGATATTGAGCTTTTCCATTGTCTCTTTCCACAACTGTAGTCAATTTGATTCCTGTATGTTCCATCTGGTTAAGTCCGTGTGTATAGCTGCCACTTATGTTGGTGAAAAATGTACTTGCAATGAAAAGGTCACTGGTCTGACAAAATTCTACCGTGGGATCTCCAGCATTGTTTCTGTCACCAAAGCCATATTTTAAGACTACTGAGCCTTCTTTGTTTCCAACCTTTGCATGCCCGTCACCAGTAATTATCAGTACACCCTGATTGCATGTTAGATCTTTTTAGATTGCAGGAGCTGGTAAAAAAATCTTCTCTATCTTCATTTGTAGCTGAGAATTTGCAAAGCATAAGTGAAGCCCTGGATTCAACTTCCCAGTACCACAAAAAAAAAAAAAAAAGAAAGAAAGAAAAATGACAAATGATTGCTAGTGTTGACAGGAATACATACAGGGAGGACGACCACAGACGCTTCAGACAAGCACAGAAAATCACGCTTCCAACTGGGAAAATAGTGTGGCAGTGCCTCACGAGGCTGCCTATAGAATTCCCTGAAGACTCAACAGTGCTACTGTCAGGCACGTGGCCAACAGGAATGAGAACACGTACCCCACAGAAACCCAGACATGAATTTTAAGTGGAAGTGATCCCTGTGTCCATGGCATAAATAAAATGTGGCATATCAATGTGATGGAATGTTACCAGCCACAGGAAGGAATGAAACAGTGACCTGTGCCACACCAGGGAGGAACCTAGAAGACAGGATGCAGAGTGAAAGAAGCTAATGCCGTCTCATTCCACTGACAGAGAGACACACAGGAGAAGAGGGGTGGCCAGGGGCTAAGGATGAGGAAAGGCAATGCTGAGGGGGGGCAACCAATGAGCACAAGATGTCTTGTGGGGAGGATGCAAAGTTCTAAAGTCAAATGTGCTGCTGCAGCGACCCTCTGGGACTGTCCCAAGGGCCACTGACCTTTGCACTCTAAGTATGTGAAAGTTTTTATTGTTGTTGTTGCTAGGTGCCGTCAAGTCATGTCCAACTCATAGCGACCCTCATATGGTTTTCAATGGCAGATTGTTTCAGGATTGCCTTGGGAATGGATTGCCACGTCCTTCTCCCATTTTTGTGGTGCTGGGAATCAAACCTGGGACCTCAGAGACTGCAGAGCAGCGCTCCACCAACTGAGCTAAATCCCGGCCCATATACGAAGGTTATGGTAGGTAAATTACATTGCAGAAAAGCTGTTTTTTAAAATACTAACAATTTCAACTGGGCAGAAGTCAGGAGGGCATGGGGGAGGGAATGAAAACCTTGTGCCTATCACCATCTCCTCTCCCCACATCAAGAAAGAGGACCCGATGGAGGTGCAGCTGCCATGCTGGTGGTGCCAGAAAGCCAGAGATGATGATGACAAGGTGGATGCGCATGATGGGCTGGGCGTAACACCAGTGGCATGCGCTGTGATTCACACATGGCTCTACGCCCTGAGCAGGCAGCACCTTCCTCTGTTCTCATAGCAGCCAGGGAGACTAGGGCCATGACGACTTCCACCTGCCACTGACGCACCACAGCTACCTACGGCTGGTAAAAGATGGGACCAGATTGAAACCCAGGCAGTTGCTCCAGAGCTGCAACCTCAGCCCAGAGCCCTTGGTGATGGGCCTCAGCGACAGCACCAGCCGGGACTGTCAATGTGCAGCCCCTACACAGGAGAGCCCGTAACTTCCTGTGGGATGGCCACCCTTATCAGTTCCTCCAGTCAAATACAACCATCTCTTGAGACCCTAGTATTGGTGATCCCCAGGCCACTTCCTTGACTGCTCCACCCAATCCCCAAATCAGCACATCAGAGCCATGATCCCAACACCCACACCCACTTTCCATCTAGCTTGTCCACAGAGCTCCCTTCCAGGCTCCGGATCCCACAAGATATTCCTGTTTGACTCACTGTGGATAAAGCCAGCTCAGAAGTCTTAAGTAGCCCCATCATCTGCCTCCTACACTGCTCTGTTGGCCCCGTGTCCTTCTCCTGCCATGTGCCCTCTCCCGCCACGACCATCAACGAGGAAAGAACCCACTCTCCGTCTGATCACCAACAAAGCAACAGCTGTCTTCTCGTGACCACAGAGAACGCCAACATGGGTGTTTGCCCCTGGAAGGCAAAAGTGCCAGAGGCTTTTCCTTTCTCCCATCTCTGCCAGCGTCCTGAGGGCCACAAGAGTCTGCACCCCTCACTTGAGGGTCCCAAGTGAATTGTTTAATATCTGTGTATGCGGTGGCGCCACCCGTTCAAACATCCGGGCTGGACCAGGAGGCGCATGCCCCACATAGAGTCCCTCCTCTGGCAGGAGAGGGCATCTGGGAAGGGCACCATGCCCACTGAGGGGCTGAGAACTGGGGAACATCCTGGAATTTCCTGCCCACTTGTCCTCCGGGCCAATCTGCCCACACACCATCCACACTGGCCTCCTAGGCATCTCTTGAGCAGACACCCCCTGCAGTCCCAGGTAGGGTACACCTGATCCCTTGCCTCCCCTGCCTCTGGTGTAGGCCAGCTCTCCGTGCCCCCGGCTCCCTCTCCACGCCTTGACGAACTCAAAGACAGCATGGATCCTACCTCACCCTGCCCCTGGACCTGCCCTCGTCACGGCCTGTCCTCAGCCCACAGAAGAGGTTACCTTGCTGCTCCCTCTCCCTCCCAAGGTAAAGCTCAAAGCAGGGCATTGCCTTTTCACATGGCACGCCGCAGAGCCAGTCCCTGGCAGGCGTGCAGGCCAGGACGGCCTCCACACGCCAGCCATCCTGCAGTCCAGGGTGCGTCTGCGGGAACAGGCCTGCCACACACGGCGCTGCTCTGGGAGGTGCAGGGTCAAGGTCAGCACTTCATCCCTTCTGTGCCCTGGGCTCCTCACCCACCCCTAAGGCTTCTTCAAGCCTTGAAATTCATGAGTTCCTGACCCTCCCAGCACAGAGAACTCGCCCATGGTGGAGGACTCCTATCTTCCCATCTTCACGTTCCACCTGTGGGGCTTTCTCCCCAAGCTTCAGCCCTGTTTCAGGGCCCGTGCCTCCCAGACTATGCTGTTGCCACAAGCTCTGCAAACTGCTTCCCCTCCCTCTGAGGCTACCACGGGTCTCCTCACCTTCTTCCCAAGGACAGGCACCTCTGGGGCCCATGGAGACAGCTGCTGCCGTTTACCCAGGGGTAGGTATGGACTCGTCCCCTTTCTCCTGAGAGGCTGTGGCAGCACTAGTGAAGCGCATGGGGTAGGGAGGGCCGCCAGGCGGCTGTGTGCACCTGCACGTGCGCGCTAACCTGCATCGGTGGACTCTTCACGACAACACCAAACCGCCCTTCTCCAGTGGCGGAGGCCCCAGCAGGGCCCCTGGGCCGTGTGGCACACACTCCTGACTGCCGCCCACCGCGTTCTGCTGTGGGGAGAGCAGTCAGGCCGCAGGCAGCCTCTGAGAACATAACTGCGCGGCTCCAGTTCCAGAACGCCCGGCTCCTCCCTCATTTCCGCCACCACCGCCTCTCTGACTCTGCCACCCCAGCCAGCCTCCTGCGCAGATGAGCTCTACGCCCCCCACCTCCTTCCCTCCCTCCCATGGGAAGCATTCAGCCTAGGCTGAATAAGCCAAGGTCCCTCACAGTAATGTCACTCGCCATGCCCTTTCTCGAGTCCTAGAGCACGGTGCTGTGAGGCCTGGAAGCACCAGCATGCGCAGTCGAGGCTGTCTGCCAAGAGACAACACAGAATCAGCCGCCGCTTAGGCGCAGTGGCAAGGCTGCTTCTGACCTGGAACACGACAGCCACCAGGCTGTGCTCCAGGCTTCCTCTGCTCCCGTGGGAGGCAGCAGGAAAGCACAGCAGGTGGGGTTTTTGACACCTCTGGGCACACTCTCCAAGGACATGCCTGCTCCACTCGGGCCAGGCAGATCTGTCAGAGGGCTTCAGCCTGAGGACCCAGGCAGAACCCACAGGGTTGCTTCTACCTTCGGTTAACTAGAATTGTTTACCACATTTCAACTTCAAAGAAAGTGGAGCACCCAACAGCCACAGCAGCTCAGGCCCACTTCACGGGGGCAGTGCACAGCCAGGTCGGGGCCCCGGCCATCTGCACTCCAAGGGCCAGAGCAGTTCCATGACAGCCGGCATGCTGATGCCGAAGTTCTGCCCAGGTGTCAGTCATCAAAACCACGGGCTCTCATCACCAGGAAAAAGAACACACCCTGCAGACCTTCAGGACACAAGGCATGGGGGGGCTACTGCTCCCAGACACAGCAAACCAGGAGCTCAGCACACCACACAGCCTTTCTGGGAGCTGCACGTCCACCCTGTCCTGTGGGCTTCGCAGACTCCCCCTGCATGGCTACAGTGCACGTGCAAAGGCCAGGAACTGAGCACATGCTCCGCAGCCTCAGGCACCCACCCTGAAGACTCGGGCCCAGCTTCTCTCTGTGACTCACCAACCCCCCCCTGCCCCCATGGCTGCCTCAGCCCTGGCACCACCAGCACGCATCAACACCCTCAACCTCAGCTGGCCCTGCTGCTGCCCTCTCCCCAAGCCAGCCTCGCCCTGACCCTACTCACCACACAAGACACCGCACCTTCCTCGCAGCCTCCTAGGAACCCCTAGACTGGGACAGCTTCTCAGAGCACCCTAAGCTTCCTCCTGATAACACAAATTAAACTTTTAAACTACTCCTCCACGATCGCTCTTCCCTGCTGTACCCCAGAGCTCCAAAGGGGCAGGAACTAGTGCTCCTCGCTCACCCGCATGCCACCACAGCAGAGCGCCACGGGTGCTCAGGCAACACCTACGGAGCCACACAAATCACTCTACCACCCAGTGCCCTGTGCGCGCTCCGGCTCTGTGGCAGGTGCTCTGTGAAGGGCTGCAGGATGATGGAACTGCAGCCCCGGAAGGAAGCGAGGTGGTGCCCCAAGCAATTTAAACAAGCACTAAGGCTCTACTGCACAGAGAGAGAGAGGAGTCTAGAGGATCAGAATGAACATTCCTCAAGCCGGGGAAATGAGACCTCGCAGGACTCCAAGTCCACCCGTCACATTTGAAACCCAGGACCAAGGAGTAAAAAATGTCCCCTCCACAGTCAACCGAGAGAAATAAACGGTCTGTTCTACTCAGGTGCTCCAAAGTGACCCTGAGCATGTATGTGCTCACGGGTCAGCTAGGGCTAGGAGAAGGCAGGAAAATCATCCTTGAGCCAAGAGCACAAACGCCATTTCCTCTACTGATTCTCTTTCCTGGACGATTAACAGTGGTCATGTCCCTCCATCCCGTCTCGCGAATAATCAGGCAAATGCATTAAGAACCACTTGGGTCTTACAATGTAAGTTGGTGGGAAAGTAGTTAAGGCAAACTTATTTACCACGTTAATTAAATGGTCGATTTAACGTGGAATATCAATTCTCTAATCACATCTCGGCTGAACTTCTTTCAATTAGCAACTCTGAGGGCTACTGACAGAGGTCCTGCTGTTGCAGGATCATTAGGAACGTTTTCACTATCCGTCAAGTGAGGGGTGAGAGCGGCCTCTCCCTGCTGAAGAGACGGTTAGGGCGTGAGCTGCGGCGGCGCTCATCGGTTGCTTAGCAATGAAAGGACCTCCTGTGAAATCCAAAATGGTAACAAAGTGTGAGGGGCTTCAAAATAAACACACTAAATGGAGGTGCTCTCGTCCTTGGAGGATGATCTGTCCTCGAGTGATGCCAACCTCCACACTACCGAGATGGGGAGCTGACGCAGCCCAGAGGCTGAACTGGGCCAAAGCACAGTCACAAAAACAGGCCAGCGCCGGGAGTCAGGAGACAACAAAGTCAAGTCAGCTCTCAATTCAGCGCTCAGAGTGAGGACAGGACGCCTCCTTGGGTAATTTTTATTCGTGGATGAATTAAAAAGTTGTGTCTGTCACTTATCAGATTTCTTAAGAACTTAAGACATGTTCCAAACAGATAAAGCTACGCTACAGTTTGCTGTTCTAACATAAATAAAAGAAAAATATGCGGTACTCAATGTGAAACAGCACCGCTCAACCTAAATCTCTGTTGAATTAATTCTTTTGAATGCGATTAATATGCCAATGAAACAAAACACTGCTAGTATATCAAAAGTAGGAAAGCGGTAAAAAGCTGCAGAAATACAATCTGGTTCTTATCTTGTGAGCAAAACACCCAACTAACATTCTATCACCTCTGTCTTACCCATTTAGATCCAAGCCATAAAGCCAGTCCTGTGGTGGCCGTCAGAAATAAACCAAACTCCCAGACAGATTCATTTCTCTTCATACATTACTACAAAGCAGATATTAACAACTATGACCATATCTTAACATCTTCAGTAGTTAAGCATGTGGATTTAAAGATTTTTTTTAAAGCCAGCATCAATGATAAAACTACTACTTATTATTATTTGTCGTAGATAACATTAAACTTAATGGCAATTTTCAACCTTGGTATGATTATGTATAGGAACGCAAGTCCGCTAAAGTTCAGTGTGAGAAAAACTGTATGATCTTACCTATGTACTCACAAATGAAGACCACAAAGAAAGGAGTGACAAGGTCATTTATTCCTTGAACATATCCACTGGCAGGGTGACGGATTGCCCATATAAACAAGATCCTTTCAAAAATCTGAAAGAAAACAGAACAGGTAGTAAGGCAAGAGGTAAACACAGTGATAGCTTTAAAATGCATCTGCTCTTTTACTTGGCAGCTGGGGTTTAGCTCAGGTGGTAGAGTGCCGGTCAGCACTTTCTGAGGACCCTGGTTCGATCCCTAGCACCACAAAGATGGGAAAAGGATGTGGCAATCCACTCCTCAAAACAATCCCAAAACAGTCAGCCGTTGAAAACCCTATGAGGGTCGCTATGAGTCAGACTCAACTGGATGGCACCAAACAACAACAGCTCTTTTACCTAAAATGTATACTTATAAATACTTATAAGTACTTTTTGACTGTCTCTAATATTAAAACACCTGCAGCTGATCCGTCAGATCTCAGAAGCTAAGCAGGGTCGGGCCTGGTTAGTACCTGGATGGGAGACCGCCTGGGAATACCAGAAGCTGTAGGCTTGAGAGAAGGACCTGGCAACCCCCTCCCAAAAATCAATCTGCCATTGAAAACCCTATGAACAGCAGAGAAGCACTGACAATCATGTTTCCCCTGTTGTACAGAGGGTCACTATGAGTCAGATACCGACTCGACGGCACCTAACAACAACAACAACAACAACAATATTAAAACACAAATATAAACAAGTATCAATTGCAGTTTATTTCTTTGTACAAGTCCAATGATCTTAGCCAAGCACTGTGGTGCATGCCTGTAATTCTAGCAGCTCAGGAGGCTAGGGCATGAGGATTACAAGTTTGAGGCCAGAGGCAGCCTGTATAACTTAGCAAGACCCTATCTCAAAATTAAAAGAAAAAAAGAAAAGAAAAAAAAGGAAAGGAAAGGAAATAAAGGGCAGAGGGTGCAGCTTAGTGTCCAGGCCTTCCATAGATCTGGCCCCTCTCCAAGTTCCTCCCCCCGCCAGCACCCACATTCTGGCTGTACAGGGTTATAGCATCCTTCTCTGAGCCTGGCTAGCGCCTCAGTTCCCGGTGCAGAGAGGCCTCTTCTTCCTCAGGCTGAGCTGACTTCACTGGCCTTTGAGACCCATGTCAAGGGCTACTCCCTGCGCCTGCTCCCTCCCCACTGTCTTTATGGAAGAGCCAAAGGCTTCTTACTCTGTGACCCTCTGGTCCCTACTCCTCCCTGCTGGCCAAGGCTAGCTCTGCCTGCTCTGTGCAGGCTTCCCGTGAGCAAAGCGCACCGTGAAGGCGATGAACAAATGCTCCAACAAATGAATGAGTGAAAGTACTTCCAAACACACTGAACCATGTTCCCACCCTGGGAAGCCAGTCCTTTCCTATGTTGCCTTTAATCCTAAATCTTACTGGGCCTGGTGGTCCAGATCTCCCAAATCACCATCAACCTCAACATCTACAAAGGATGGTCCAGGGACCCAGAAAGGTGAACCCAGGGCACAAAGCTACCAGCTGCCAAATCAGCCTTAGAATCCAGCCGCCTATGTCCATACTTGTGCATAGCCACCCTGGTTATCCATGTGAATAAGAGCACCCACCACCTGTGACACAGCAGCTGCCTAATACATGTGTGTTGATTGGGTAATACATTCACACACATTTTTCGTAGGTCCACATTTCCTACAGGGAACTGAATAGCTAAACAAGGTCAGAGGCAGAGGGTGGCTCACTGGTAGAGAGTACTTGCCTAGCATGCACAAGGCCCTAGGTTCATTCCTCAGCCGCATCAAACAGTAAAAATCAAGATAAAATTTTTTGCAAAAAGTTCCACGACCCAAATCCCTCAGTCACACAGCACGCTTTGAGGACTCCTCATGTAGAACCCCTTAGCAACTAGTGCAGAGGCAGCGCCATCCTCATAAAGACCAATGAGCAGGTGGACAAGCTGTCCTCGTGAGCAGCCCCTCAGGTGGCCTGAGACAGATAAGAATCCGCAGACCACGGCACCTCAGGCATGAGTCACAGAGGCACAGCAACCACAGTCTTGGAAGGCCACCAGACCACATGGGCAGCCAGCGACACGCACACAACCACGTAAGGCTGTGTGCTCATTCTGGGACAGTGCAGCCGCGGGATGTAGGAGGCCAGGGAGCTGATGAAGCCACGGGGCGCGTGTGCACCTCAACGGTCCCTGGACCACTCGCCAGCAAGCACCTGGCAGCCTGCGTCCCCAGACAGTCGGAAGGAGGGGCTGCCCAGTGACCGGAAGGCTCAGGGATGGGACGGGCAAGTCAGTGGCAGAGCGGTGGCTGGCGGGACGTGCACAGGGGAGCGAAGAGGAGCCAGTTTCTGCTGCATCCTCCTCACAAAGAGGCCCCAAGGGAGGCCAGAGCTCCCCGCCAAACCCCCACGGAGGGGCTTCAGCACAGACAACCAGCCTGCTGGGCTCCTCGTGAAAGTCCTGTGGTCACAGCATGGCCCAGACAGAAGGGCCTTGTAGGCACCCTATGTTGGTACGTGTTGATGCACGGGCACCCCACACACCCGAGGAGTAGTGTGCAGCATGGGTGACCTCACTCTGGCCCACGCCTCTGAGGGCAGTCCCATGCTCCCGGCCATCCATCACTGCACATAGTGAGCTTGAGGCATGGCCGCCAAGCCACACCTGAGGGCAGGCGGGCAGGAGCCAGTGCCCGTGTGCACAGCAGAGAATGAGCAACGTTGCTGCCCTGTGGGCAGGGGAGGACAAGTGGGAGCAGTGGCTCCAGGTCTCTCAGGATAGCACACGCAGGGAAGGGGTGATGCAGATGCACCAGCGATGGCCCTGAAGTCAAAGGGCTTCTGGTCGGGTGGGTGCTGCACACAGGAACCCAGGAAGCAGGTGGAGTCGCCAAGGGTGAGGGGCAGGGAGGGCAGGGTGCCCAGAAGGTGCAGACGGCAGACAGCCCACAGTGTCACAGGGGACAGCCTCAAACACCCAGTGACATGCACGGGCTTCCCCACTGACCAGAGCCAATAAGAATGAACACCATGGCACCAGTGATGATAGACCACATGTACCAGATGCCCACGGTGCCCACTAATACACCTCATGCTCCAAGCTCTCCGAGAGGTGCCATCTCCACACCTCCTCCATAAAATTCACAGCAGACTCACAGCAGACTCTGAGCGCCAGCCCTGACCCCACTTCCTGGAGTCACGCCCTGCTGTGGCCCCTCCTGGGGTATGGCCCTGTGGCTTGCTTCTAATCAACTGAAGGCAGGGATAGGGAATAAGGAAGGTGAGGGGACAGGCAATTATGTCATGTGACATCTGTCCCACCCTGCCAGGGGGCGCTGTCCCTTGCTGGCTCTGTGGAAGCCACCACTGCGCTATGGACAGGCCATGCAACAAGAAGCTGAGGGCAGGCAAGAGCCAGCTAGAGACCCAGACCTTCAGCTGTGCACAGCCATGCAGCCTCAGGACCCTAATCCTGCCAACGACCTCAAGGGTGTGGCAGATCCTGCCCCAGCGAAGCCTCGGGCAGGGTCACGGCCTGGCCCCCCCACCACCAGGACTGCAGCCTGGTGACACCCCGAGGCACAGCACCCAGCTGAGACAGGCCCGGAGTCCTGACCCACCGAAACCACGATGATCGCTGCGAGTGTGTGCTGCTCTCAGCTGCTGGCTCTGCGGAAACCCCCCCACAGCAACAAGTCACCAGCACGGGGAGAAGCGGAGGTGCGGACACCCGCGAAAGGCAACTTTCCTAAGTCACAGAGCCTGGAGGGCATGGCCAGATTTTTACTCCAGGAGCGGGACTTTCAAGAGGGGACTCGGAAGGCTCAGTCACTACCACCACTGCTCCACATCAAGATAACAGGGCTCTTTTCATATGTATGCCATAGAGGCAAGAGTAAGAAAGACACTGAGAGGTCCGCAGTCACCTGGGGACTGATGTGCACCTGCCAGGGTCCAGGAGGGGACAGCCTCACGCGGAACTGAGCCCTGCGCTTTCAGCAGGTTGTGACCCACTTGTGTCCAGCGCACACACTCAAACCTGACCTTACCCACTTGCCTTCAGCCCCTGGGCTCTGAACAAACCCCGCTTCCCAAGAGAAGGGCCAAGGGGAGCTTGGCCTGCTCGAGTGCCTGTGTTCACACCTACGCGGGCAGCAAGAGGGCCTACAAGCTGTGACCCCAGGCCTCCCACAGACCACAGAAGGCATGAGAAGGTGGAAAACAGAGATCCAAGGTGGAAAACAGAGACCCGAGCTGGGCAGGCTCCTGACTCAGTTCCCAAGTCCCAGCTTCCATAAGCTCAGCTCCTGGCAAGCAGGACCCAACATCGACCAGTTCCAACTGCACAAGACCTGGGAGAGATCACGCCAAGGCCGTGCAAGATTAGCAGCACGGAACAGACGCCACAGGGTGGCCAAGGCTGATTCTCGGTAAATGATTAGCACTCACACCGTTCCACAGGGAACAACGATAGCTCTTTCATTCTCCCCTGACCATGCCACAGCACAAGGCCTCTGCTACCCAGCCTCTCAGCACAGCATGCACCTCGCCACGGCTGCTCTTGAAAGGGCAGGTTTGTGTTCTTTGAGGAAGAATGCAGAATCTGGATTTCTTACTAGCTAAGGGAAGCTATGTCTACAGCCACAGCACCCGGGCATCGGACCTCGTCTGACCTCGGAAGCTAAGCAGGGTCACGCCTGGTTAGTCCTTGGATGGGAGACTGCCTGGGTATACTGAGTGCTGTAGGCTTAGGAGAAGGACCCGGCAGCCCACTCCTGAAACAATTAGCCATCGAAAACCCTATGAATAACCGCGAAGCACTGTCAAGACATTATGCCAGGCATGGCACAGTGTTGGGTAGAACTTTGTTTTATTGTACATAGGATTGCTGAGTTAGACCTGACTCGCTAGCATCTAACAACAGCATAAGGAAAGCTATCAGTCAGTTCCAGTTGTTTTCATCTGATTCTACTTGATCTCTCCTGACAAGATGAAAGTCATATTTTTAAGACTTTAATCCAAGTACCACATAAATAAAAGCACAGGAGGCTCAGGCAAAGGACAAAAGTGACTTCTAACGAGGCAGGCAGGCTCACGTGACAGAGGCAACCTGCAGGGGCTGTCACTGTGTGACTCTTGGCTCTGCCACTAAAGAGATGTGGACTCAGGCACTGCACCCTAAGGTCAGCCCTTACAGAACCACAGGAGACCTGTGGACCCCACATACCATCACCACTGGGCCGCCTCCAAAGGGAGCCAACTCTAACCTGTGGCCCCCCTCCAGTGCTCCAGCCTGGCCACTGCGAGGGCCTGCCCGGCCCAGTCCCCTAGCATCTGTCCCTGCTAACACTCCTGCACCCACCTCCCACTGAGCAGTGAGAGTCGCTGACAACAGAGAACACGTCAGGTAACATCATCTGCCCGCCCTGATGATAAGTCACAAATTCCTGACCATGATTCTCTGACGTCACCAAATGCAGCCACCTGTCTTCCTACCTCAGGGCCTTTTCACTTGTTCTTCCCACCTGGAGCCCTTCTCCCAAATTCCCATGATATTCAGCATGCGATGTAAGATCAAAATCTATCTCCTTAGAAACACCTTCCTGACCCACCCTCACCAAAGTGGCAGCCCCCAGCTATGCCACTCCAGCCCCACCTGTGGCTCTTGCCACATCACAGTGAGCCTTGAGGAGGGGTGTCCTCCTCTACGCTCACCCCTGTGCCTTCTGTCCTGCTCACGGGCGTAGAGGGCTCTGGCTCTTCACTGGCAGAATGGAGGAGCCAGAGGCCCAGCCTCTCCCTAATGCCGAGTGTTTCGGGCCCTCGCATTCCTCCAAAGTCTCTAAGTACTGTGCCACTGTGGGGCCCTGGACCTGGGACCAGGTTCTGGTGGCCTCTCTGGACAGAACGTGTATTGCCTGCTGAAACTTCTGCCTGGCTTCTCCACCAAGGGAGGCTCCAAACTTGGCTCCCCAGCTGCAGGAAGCAGGACCTCAGGGTCCCCCACTTGTCCGAGAGGGAAAAAGAACCCAACAGAAAGTAGCTCCACTGAGGGAGAAGGAAAGATGGGGGCAGTGGCAAAGGAAGACTGCAGAGAGGTGGCAGGCAAACGGCTGTGACAGCTAATGAGGAGTGCTGCCGGGGAAGCAGCGGCAGAGTCCACACACACACACACACACACACACACACACGTACACATATATACACACATATACGCACACATAGCACAGCCAAAAGGGGACTCGGGGTGTGGGGAGCTATGTGCGGCTGGAAACCGTGTGCCCACCCCTCTGTGTGGACTCAGCTCTGCCTGGGAGCCGCTCACACCTCCCTGCAAGGACCTGCGGAGTCCACCCAGCAGGCCTGGGCCTTCCAATGGAGAGGCTACAAGGGGACAGCAGGGAACCAGGCAGTGCCCACCCAGCACCTCACTGAGGAGGAGGCTGGGCATCGGGTGGCCTGCCAGTGCCAGCAAGCCATCTCCCAGCACTCGCCCTATCCCTACTCCCCCTCCAGCCACCTCAGCAACTCTGAGCACCCCCGGCTTTAGCAGCCCTGCAGCCGCTCCTGCTGACCACAGAGATTCCCCCTCCCTGACACCCACGCCGGGGCGCCCAGCTCTTCCCTGGAGCCACGCCTCTCCTGTCATTCCTACTGACCACAGAGGCTCCATCCCTCCCTGACACCCACAGCCAGGCCAGGGCTCCCAGCTCTTCCATGGAGCCACGCCTCTCCTGTCATTTCCTACTGACCACAGAGGCTCCATCCCTCCCTGACACCCACAGCCAGGCCAGGGCTCCCAGCTCTTCCATGGAGCCACGCCTCTCCTGTCATTCCTACTGACCACAGAGGCTCCATCCCTCCCTGACACCCAGGCCAGGGCTCCCAGCTCCTCCCTGGAGCCACGCCTCTCCCCTCACTCCTACTGACCGCAGAGGCTCCGCCCCTCCCTGACAACTAGGCTGGAGGTGCCCAGCTCTTCCCACGGAGCCACGCTTCTCCCAGGTTAGTGTTCCTGCAAAAGCAGCTGTTAGGTTAGAAAATAAGGAAAACGGCTGTGCTTTCTGTTTCCATAGTAGAAGGAGGAAGAAAGCGTAAGCAATGTGCTTGCATTTCCTCTGGTGGCTTTCTCCTGGCTGCACGTGCAGCGGGCACACCAAGAAGCTACGAGGGCTCTGCCCTCCACTGAGCCAGGGCCAGTCCCAGGCCAGTGTGAATGGCCTGCACCTCCACTGCAGGCTGCAGATAGCAGGGCAACCCCTCACTTCCCAATGTCACCCCCAGACTGGACCCACCCAGGCTGGGAGGCAGAAGTGCCCACTCCCTGTGGGACACTGGACAGGAAGCAGGAGTTAATCAGCAGGGGCCGCCTGAGGCCTCTGACCAGGGAATGGAGAAGCACTGCTGGCTCCCACCCAGCCACGGCTCAGGAGCAGCCTGCAGGAAACCAGCAGGGCGGCCTCCCTGGGCCCCAAGGTGCAGGCATCCCCTGGCCACACTCCAGGAGCCGCAGACCTGGGGACCTCGCAGCAACCTCAGCCGCTCGCATGTTGCTGCGAGCCCTGCACCCGGCCTGGGCATCCTGCTTCCCTGCCAGCTCGCAGCCTCCACCAGGGCTGCCCATGGGGATCAACAATGGGACCTGGCCCCGGGGACAGGCGGCTCCAGTGCGTCAGCCCAGACCCAAATTAATGGCACTGCTCAATGAACTCAGACTCGAGAGGCTCTGAGTAGAGGGCCGAGACCACAGACTGAGCTCTCAGAGCTGCAGGGGTGACCGAGGCACCTGATGGCCAGAGCGGTGCCCCACTTCTCCTCCTGTTTTGCCCCACCGCATCGCATGTATTCCTTTGCCTTTGGGTCTTAAATCACATCCAACGAGCTACATTTTTCTTTGGTTTTGAAACTGCAAAGACAGCCAGGCACGGTGGCGCAGGCCTATAATCCCAGTGGCTCGGGAGGCAGAGGCAAGAGGATCCCAAGTTCGAGACCAGAGGCAGTCTGCATAACTTAGTGAGACCCTGTCTCAAAAAGTCAAAAAATGGGCTGAGGGTGCAGCTCAGTGGTCCAGCACTTGCAGAGCATGCAAGCGGGAGGCCCTGGGTTCAACCCCTAGTACCACAAAAAAAAAAGAAAGAAAGAAAGAAAGAAAGAAAGAAAGAAAGAAAGAAAGAAAGAAAGAAAGAAAGAAAAGACCAGTTCTGATCCCAAAGCATTCAGTATTGTTTAGAAAACTCCCTTCCCAAACCATGGGAAAGTGCGGCCGAGGTCCCCACTGCCCCTCAGAAATCCCCCAGTACGTGGTGCCCAGCTGTTTCTTAACAAGGCCTTGGGAACACTGAGTTGGTTTCATTTGTTTCTTTTGTCCCAAGCCCAAGTCCCAAGCACTGCTGAGGACACAGACCACACCGGGTCTTGGTGTCACCCATGTCCCCACCTGATATCTACACCATTCTTCACGGAGTCATGGGGGGGTCTTCAGGGAACCCTGGGCCTCACACCTCCAGGACAAGCAGTGACCACTGAGCCACCCCAGCTCACTTTCCCACATTCTGCCTCACTGCCCCACACAAACCTGGAAGGTGTACAGGGCACATGAGCACTGGACAAGGACCCGAGGAGGCCCCATCAGCCACCTCACCTCAAGACTGTCCCCAGAAGGGGCTCTTCTGACCCCCAGTGCTGAGCACCCACTGTGAATGAGAGGCCTCGTCCCTAGCACAGAGGGGCTGCCCAGCCCTGCACCACAGAACTGCACAGTTACCTTTCAGAGAATGAATTGAGCCATTTCTACGCTTTTGCTCTCAGACTGGTTTAAAAAAAAATTATAAATGGCCAATTTCATACCACTTTTTTCCAAATAGGCTTTTTCAAAGTATACCAAAGTGACACTTGACAGGGATACAAATAAAGCCCAGCCCTTCCACAAATTCATGTCCGTGGACACAGGGGGCCCTCGAGGCGCCTCCAGGCAGGCACGCTCCAGGCAGGCACGCTCCGGGCAGCCACCTGCCCTTCCCAGCTTGCTATGTTTCTCCAGCCCATTGCCACACACGGCCACTCCACCTACAGAGACAGCGCCAACTAAAAAGGACCCGAGCAAAGATCCTATCAAAGAGATGGCGTCTCTATCTGCCACACGAGCTCTTTCACCATGATGGTCCAGCCGGGAGGAAAGCACCCTCATCTTCCCTGCCCAGGAGGGCACAGGGAAACAGGGAGCTCCAGTCCACAGAGGGGGCCCAACTCCTCCCAGCCCCCTCAGGACACTGCTGGCCCCTCCAGACTGGGGCACAAACCCAGAGGCCAGAGCTAGGGCGGAAACCACTGGAAAAGGCAGGAACAGCCAACAGGCCACCGAAATCATGGGTCAAAACCCCAAGAGATCAAGCCAAGGATCCTAGAGAGAAGGCTGACGTGACTGAGCCCGGGAGGGGTGGGGTTCCTCATGACCCAGCGTCTGCCACAGGCCCTCCCCGTGGGGATGGCCCAGGGCCACTGTCTGGGGCACGAGGGGGCACAGGCAGGTGGCTGGTTTGGTAGGCAGGAGAGTGCCTGGTGACCCCACCCCTACAACCTACCAGCACACCAGGCCCTTGGGGCTCCAGACTCACCCCGCTCCTGCCTGCAGTCTTTGCACAGAGCCGAGTCTCTCACTCAGCTAGGGTGCCCCTGCCACAGCCCTTCCCCTGCCAAGCACCCCCAGACACCTGCCAGGCTAAGGTCCGCGCAACCTGTGGGCTGCAATCATGAGGAGAGACAGACAGACACCAGGCACACTGGGGAGCCAGGTCCGCAGCCCCCTGACGCAGGACACTCTTCCTACAGGCGAGTGGAGAAGCGGGTCCTGAGCAACGAGGCCATAGAAGGGACAAGTCACAGAGCTGTGAGCCAAAGGGCACCAGCGACTTCGTGCACCCATCAAAGTCAAGTGCCCCCGGCGCTCCTCCAGCTGTGTTCTCCTATTCCTTCAACAATTCAGAAAGCAGTCTGTAGGGCAAATTCGTTTACAATTTTATATGACCTCTCCTGCTCCATACGTGTCTGTCCCTGCTCCCCGCCTCAGCTGTGCACTGCTGAGGACACAGACCACACCGGGTCTTGGTGTCACCCATGTCCCCACCTGATATCCACACCATTCTTCAGGGAATCAGCAGCACCCCAGAACTTGTTGGTGTTAGGTGCCATCAAGTCAGGTCTGACTCATAGCAAATCTATGTACGGCGGAAAGAAACACTGCCCGACACTGTGCCAGGAACACGTGTTTTTATGTTTACACCCTTTAAGGCAGCCCCTGTGTCAATCCATCTAGTAGAAGGTCTTCCCTTTTGTTTTTTGCTGACCTGACACTCTGCTAAATAGGATGTCCAGGTTTGAAGGCACTCAAAAGATGACTGGGGAAGAGCTGCCTACTCGAAGCAGAGTCAACCTTAATGATGGGATTGGAACAAAACCCTTGGGACCTCCATCTGCTGATGTGGCATGACTCAAAATGAGAAGAAACACCTGTAAAATTCCCTTAATAACTGGAACATGGAATGTACATAGTATGAATCTAGGAAAATTACAAATCTTCAAAAGTGAAATAAAGTGCATAAACATTGACATTCTAGGCACCAGTGAGCTAAAATGGACAGCCATGGGCCATTTTGAATCAGATAATCATATGATCTATTATGCTGGGAGTGACAACATAAAGAGAAATAGGGTTACATTCATCATCAACAGTCACCTCAAGATCTGTCCTAAGTGCAATGCTGTCAGTGATAGAATAATATCTGTATGCCTACAAGGGAGGCCAGTTAATGGGACTCTTATTCAAATTTATGTACCAACCCCTAAGGCTACAAATAAACTGGAAGATTTCTACCAGTTCCTACAGTCTGAAATCGATCAAACATGCAATCAGGATGCACTGATAATCACTGGTGACTGGAATGCAAAAGTTGGAAACAAAGAAGAAAGCTCAGTAGTTGGAAACTATGGCCTTGGTGACAGAAAGATGCTAGAGATCGCATGATAGAATTTTGTCAGACCAACAGCTTTTTGATTGCAAATACATTTTTTCACCAAAATAAATAGCAACTATATACATGGAATTCACCAGCTGGAACATGCAGGAACCAAACTGACTACATTTGTAGAAAGATACAGTGGAAGACCTCAGTATCAGAGGTCAGAACAAGACCACGAGCTGATTGTGGATCAGACCATCAACTGCTCACATGCAGGTTCAAACTGAAACTGGAAAAAATTAGAATAAGTGTACAAGAGCCAAGGTGTGACCTTGAGTATATCCCACCTGAGTTCAGAGACCATCTCAAAAATAGACTTGACGCATTAGACACAAATGATAGAAGAGCAGTTAGTTGTGGCATGACATCAAAGACATCATTTATGAAGAAAGCAAAAGGTTATTAAAATGACAGGAAAAAAGAAAAAAGACCAAATTACACATCAAAAGAGACTCTGAAACTTGCCCTTAAATGCTGAACAGCTAAAGTAAAAAGAAGACATGATGAAGCTAAGGAACTAAACAGAAGATTTCAGAATGCAGCTCAAGAAGACAAAAACAAATATAATGACATGTATAAAGAGTTGGAGACCTAAATCCAAAAGGGAAGAACATGCTCTGTGCTTCTCAAGCTTAAGGAATTGAAGAAAAAATTCAGGTCTCGAGTGGCAATAGTGAAGGATTCTATAGGAAAAATGTTAAACGACACAGGAAATATCAAAAGAAGATGGAAGGAATACACAGAGTTATTATACAAAAAAAGAATTGGTGGATGACCAACCATTTCAGGAGATTGCACATGATCAGGAACCAAAGTAGAAGCTGCCTTAAAGGAATTGATGAAACATAGGCTCCACAAATTGATGGAATACCAATAGAGATGCTTCAACAAACAGATGCAGCACTGGAGGTAGTCACTTGTTTATGCCAAGAGATTTGGAAAACAGCTACCTGGCCAACTGACTGGAAGAGATCCATATTTGTGCCTATTCCCAAGAAGGGGGATCCAACTGAATGCAGAAATTATTGAATGATATCATCAGTATCCTATGTTGTTGTTGTTGTTGTTAGGTGCCATAGTGTTGGGTCTGACTCATAGTGACCTTATGTACAACAAAACAAAACACTCTCTGACCCTGTGCTATGTGAGTGCTTCTCTGGTATTCATAAGATTTTCAATGGCAGATTGTTTGGGGAGTGGATTGCCAGGTCCTTCTCCCTAGCCTACAGCAACTGATATTCCCAGGGGGACTCCCATCCAAGGACTAACCAGTCTGACCCTGCCTAGCTTCCAAGATCAGGCAGGATCGGATACTAGCATGCTATGGCTACAGTCTTAAAATCACATGCAAAGTAAAATTTTGATAAAAATCATTCAAAAGCAACTGCAGCAGTATACTGACAGGGAACCATCCCACAACTTTACTTCAAGGAGCCAGGTACTCGGCTGGGTGCCATGGCACATGCCTGTAATCCCAGCAACCTGGGAGAGGGAGGGAGGGTTGCAAGTTCAAGGCCAGAGGCAGCCTGCACAACTTAAGGAAACCCTATCTCAGAATAAAAAATAAAAAAGGAGTTTGAGGTTGCCCTCAGTGGTGGAGCACTTGCTTAGCATGTGCAAGGCCCTGGGTCCAACCCCCAGTCCTGAGGGGGGAGGGACAGAATATCCAGATACTTCACTAGCAACGTGTACAGGAAAGGTGCAAACAGCACACTGCATAGGTGGGGCTGTTAGTAAAAGCAAGGTTGGTTTAGTAAAGAGCAGACGTGAAGGGAAAGAGATGTCACAGTGACTCACAGTTAAATGAACGTGCTGCTGGGGGAAGCAGCGCATTATCTACCGAAGGGCAATAGGGGAAAGAGGCCCTCAGTCTGGCGATGAGCTTAATGGAAACACAGACTACCTGAAATGGCTCTTGAATACTTACCAGGTGTCATTAGCTACTGAAATTCTGTTCCAATTCTTCATATCCATGTCTTTGTCAGAATGGAAATGCATTAAAAGTACTACAAACTTCAAACTCTTCTCCAAGCACCTCTTCTGCCAGTCAGTTTGTACTGAACAACAATAAAAGAAATGGGTCCTACTCCATGATACAATCGCAGCTGAAGAAATGAAAAGGCCAGGGACATTGCCAGTGTTCTCCCCAGGCTTCAGCACCGTGAGCACCACAATGTGCACGCTAACTCCAAACCCGGGGGGCTCTTCCTGAAAGGCTCAGCTGAGCAGCGCTCTTCCACAGGCGGCCCCTAGGAGGGACTCGAGAGGGCCCTGCTTGGAGGGCTGTCTGTCTTCATTTCATCCATCTTACCGCATACCCTCCCCAGGCCTCCGTACCAGAACAAACACAGCCACTCCGTGCACACAACGGAGCTGAGATGCTCTGAATACTAAAGAGGGATATACTGAAATGGAAAACGTCGCTGTGCTCATGATTACTTGCAAAAAAACCCTGATTTCAGGAATTTGAAAACATCCTAATTCCACCATACACATTAGTAATACCGCTTCATAGCAAGTAAAGTACCACGGAGATGATTTCTGTGAAAGCAGCAACAAAATACAGTTCCAGAGAGAAGACTTGGGGGATTTATACCCCTTAAACTCCAGCAGCACTGGAGGCTCAGAAAAGAGACAGTTATTTACAACTAGAGAACAGCAACATGATTCAAGGAACACCCCCTCCCGGTGTGAATCGCAGTACCTAATGGATGAAACGAAAAGTCTGTCACAAATCTAGCAGGTGGATTAACAGGCAACCACATATCATGTAACATATACCCCAACTAGATTAAGACAACTACGGAGTCTATGTCTACACCACCATCAATGAGTAGAACTCTCTTCAACCTAGCTATGATGTCACATCGGGGGTGTGAACCTCTCGACATTCACCTGCATCCCACATCTTGCCCTCACAGCAGGTGTCTTGGTAGACAGTGAAACACAGGAGTCTCATTATATTTAAAACTAAGTACTAAAAAGAAATATAACTTTCTAACAAAACATCACAATGTAATTATTAAGAGAACGATTATTCAACACACATGACCGATTACATATATGCTGTATCAGATATGACATCAGAGTACACCTGGAGAATCAACAGAAAGTTGGAAAGCATTCTCCAAATTAAAGAGAAACTTGGCTTTCACATCTGGCCATTATAGCCATGGATGTTAACAGATTTAATCCTGTTATGCATTAAAAAAATACTAGCTTGACGACTTTGGATTTATTTCAGCAATGTATAGTTAGTTCGATTCTAGGAAATCTACTAATAAAATGTGTCACATTAATAGATTAAAGAAGCAAAACCATTACCTCAGATGACGACAGGAGAAAGGATTTGATAAACCTCAATGACCACTTATGATTTTAAAATTACAACCAAGCACATTGCTGAGCATGGTAAAGAATAACGATCATAAGCCAAGTGTGCAATGTTTAAGAGTTCCCCTCAGAGGAAGAACGAGACATGGGTCCCAGCTTTCCCCACATACATTCAGTATTGTAGTGGAAATCTTAGCAAAATAAAAATTTTTGAAAGCAATTGCTTATATAGAAACAGAATAGAAAGAAAAAAACATCTAACTGTGGTGGCACACACCTGTGATCCCAGCACTGGGGACACTGGGGCAGAAGGATCATGACCTTGAGAACAGCTTGGGCTACGTAGTGGGAAGGAAAGAAGGGAGCGAGGGAGGGAGGGATGGGTGGACGGATGACAGACAGCTGTGGCTGGTAGTGGTCAGGGTACAACTGTCTATCCACATGGGAATCATTACAAAAATCAGACCATGGCACCAAATACCCTAGGAGTGAATTCCACATGGATCGTGGTCCTGGAAGTAAAAGGCGAAATCAAAACTCTTAAGAGGAACATAGGAACACTTCTTGAAATGGTGATGTCATGGCAAATGATGTCTTAGAACACAAAAAGGCCTAATCATAAGGGAAAAGACTATTGAACTGGCTGTTAAATGAAGAACGTCAGCTCATCTGTAAGAGTGAAGCAACAGTCCACCAACACAAGGAAAATACGCCTCCACATGTACGTATATGTTTGCAAAACTCAACTGGTATCCAGCATATTAGGAACTCCTGTAAATACACAGGACAAAGGAAAAAGACACAACAGAACACAGGAAGAAGTCTTTTACGAGAGAAGCACGGCAAATGGCTGAGAAACCTGTGAAACAAACACCTGGTGGCATCAGGCATCAGAGACATGAATATTAAAGAGACAGACACGACTTCCTGCCCAGCAGTCAGCATGGAACAATCACATACGGACGCAGGTACGCACCAACCCCACAGCCTGGCAACACGATGCCCACACACCTTCGCCAAACCCACAGCTCCACACAGGAATGAGCCAGATGCCCTAAATACACACCGGGAAAGCTAGGTAAATGGATTACATAGCAAGTATGTCCACAAATGCGTCCCCAGCTCTGAATAAAAAATGAAGAGTAATCGTGACACCAGACAAAGTGCCGTGGAGTGATACAACGGAGACACAGCAGAGCACCTTCAGCACCACTGTCTCCAGGCTGTGGGGGATGTCCGGTGCCACCTCTCCCCTCCGAGCACCTGCAGAAAGCCACACTGGAAGGAGGACACGTGCGGACCTATGAGGCAGCACTCCTAGGAGGCAGTGCCAGGGAGGTGACGGTGAGGCTGTGGTTCAGCTCTGGCCATCGCAGAGCACACAGGCCTCAGGGAGAGACCCCAAGCCCTCCGCAAAGAGCAGGGCCACAGCAAGGCGGATCGCCTGGGAATAGGAAGGTCAAGTTTTTTTGTTTGTTTGGTTTGCGGTACTGGGAGCTAAACCCAGGGCCTCGCGCTTGCCTGCTTTGCAAGTGCTGGACCACTGAGCTGCACCCTCAGCCCATTTTCTTTTTACTTTTTGTGTGTGTGTGTGTGGTGCTGGGGATTGGACCCAGGGCCTTGTGCTTGCATGCTCTGCAAGTGCTGGACCACTGAGCTGCACTCCCAGCCCATTTTTTATTTTTTGAGATAGGGTCTCTCTAAGTTACACAGACTGCCTCTGGTCTCGAACTTGCAATCCTCCTGCCTCTGCCTCCCGAGGCGCTGGGATTACAGGCGTGCACCACCGCGTCCGGCGATTTGGTCAAAGTTTTTTAAAACAATTAAATAATAAGCAAAAATGGAAAAGATGAGCCCGAAGGCAGCGGCACACCCCTGTAATCCCACAGCTAGGGAGGAAGAGGCAGGACGATAGAGAGGTCGAGGCCGGAGGCAGCCTGTGTAACTTAGTGAGATCCTAACTCAAAAGAAAAAAGAAAAAATGGGCTGAGGGTGCAGCCCAGTGGTAGAGCACTTGTGAAGTATGTGCGAGCTCCTGGGTCAGACCCACAAAGTTGTTGCTGTTAAGTGTCATTGAGTCAGGCCCTACTCATGGTGACCCTATGGACAACAAACGAAACACTCCCTGATTCTGTGCCTGGCACATGATTATTTTTATGTTTAAGCCAATTGTTGCAGACACTGTGTCAATCCATCTAATGGAAGGTTTCCCTCTTTCAGGCTGACCTGCCTCTCTCCCAAACATGATGTCCTTCTCCAGAGATTGGTCCCTCCTGACAACAAGTACATAAAACACAGTCTGGCCATCCTTGCTTCCAAGGAGCAATATGGTTGCACTTTTTCTAGGATAGATCTGATGGTTCTTTTGGCAGTCCACGGTATCTTCAATATTTATCTCAAGCACCATAATTCAAAAGCATCAGTTCTTCTCCTGTCTCCCTTATTCAGTGTCCAGCTTTAACAACCATATGATGCAAGTGAAAAGACCATGGCACCACTCAGGAACACCTTTGCCTTCAATGTGACATCTTTATTTTTCAATACTTTAAAGAGGTCTTTTACAACAGCTTTTCCCAATGCAATGTGGTTTTTGATTTATTGATTGCTACTTCCATGGGTGTATACTGTAGAACCAAATAAAGCAAGATCTTGGACAGCCTTAATCTTCTCTCCATTTATCTTGGAAGTTGCATATTGACCCAGTTGTAAAGATTGTTGTTTTGTTGATGTTGAGGTGCAATACATACTGAAGGCTGTGTTCTTTGATCTTCAACAGTAAATGTTTCAAATCCTCTTCACTTTCAGCCGCAGAGTTGTGTCATCTGCATAACGCAGGTTGTTGATGATGCCGTGTTCTTCTTCATACAGTCCAGCTTCTTGGATGATCTGCTCACATAGAAACTGAAGAGGTACGGTGAAAGGATACAGCTCTGACACACACCTTTCTCAACTTTAAACTAGGCAGTATTTCCTTGTTCTGTTCTAATGACTGCCTCATGGTCCATATGCAGATTCCTCATGATTACAATTAGGTGCTTTGGTATTCCCATTCTTCGCAGTGTTATCTATCATTTGTTATGATCCACACAGTCAAATGCCTTTGCATAGTCAATAAAACAAAGATAGACATCTTTCTGATATTTTCTGCATTCAGCTAATATCCATCTGACATCAGCAAAGATGTCCCTGGCTCCATGCCCTCTTCTGAATCTGGCTTGATTTTCTGGCAGTTCCCTATCTATGGTTGCAGTTGCTTTTGAAAAAACTTTAGTAAAATTTTGCTTGCATATGATATTAATGATATCATTCAATAATTTCCACATTCGGTTGGATCCTCTTTCTTGGGAATAGACACAAATATGGATATCTCTTCCAGTCAGCTGGCCAGGAAGATGTTTTCCGAATCTCTTGGCATACACAAGTGAGCACCTCCAGTGTTGTATCTGTTTGTTGAAACATCTCTACTGGTATTCCATCTATTCCTGGAGCTTTGTGTTTCACCAGTTCCTTCAAGGAAGCTTCTACTTCATCCTTCAACACCTTTTGTTACTGATCATGTGCAACCTCTAGAAATGGTTGATCATCCACCAATTCTCTTTGGTATAATGGCTCTGTATATTCCTTCCACCTTCTTGTGATGTTTTTGGTGTCGCATAATATTTTCCCTGTATAATACTTCACTATTGCCACTTGTCTAATGCATTAAACCTATTTTTGAGGTGGTCTCTGAACTCAGGTGGGATATACTCAAGGTCATACCGTGGCTCTCGTATACTTGTTCTAATTTTCTTCAGCTTCAGTTTGAACTTGCATATGAGTAGTTGATGGTCTGATCCACAGTCAGCACCTGGTCTTGTTTTGACATTTTGTACAGAGCTTTTCCATCGTCT